>JABAJU010000014.1:0-256030 GCA_018220975.1 Tephrocybe sp. 9980TJB
TGGGAGGAAAAAATGTGGGGTATAGGTCTTGGTAGGATTTGCGGGGATATCATTTTTTGGGGTACAAGGTTTTGAGGGATTTTTTTTTTTTTTTTTTTTTTTTTTTTTTTCCTTCTTTTTTTTTTTTTTTTTTTTTTTGTTGCTTGTCCTGTCGTTCAATCCCGCTGATTTTGCCTCCCCTAGTTGCGCTCAACTTTTTGAACATGGTTCAGAACCTTATTATTGTAAGAGATCTTCTATTCCTTTGGTACTTTGTACTAAACTTTGCATGCTAGACTCTCGGTCTTCTCATTGGAAGCATGATGGTTGCATCGCGTGTTACGAAAGGGGAGTCCGACTCGGGCAGCTTTGTGGTATTCATTACCTACTTGGCACAGGTGTCAATTATTTCTATCTTCGAATGTGCCAAAGGCTAAGACATATTTCAGCTTTATGGTCCCTTAAATCAACTGGGATATCTCTATCGTTCTGTGAACCAGTCCTTGGTTGATACCGAAAAGCTCCTGGCATTGTTGAATGAACCTACCGAGGTCAACGATGTACCAAATGCTCCTGATTTGCTTGTTCATGACGGTGAAATTGAATTCGGTTAGTACGCCCTACAATGTTGGCATTACCAGTTCTAATATCTGGAGGTAGAAAACGTTAGCTTCTCATACGATGGTCGTTCTACCGCCCTCAATGGTGTTTCGTTCAGAGTACCAAAGGGCGGATCTGTGGCTTTGGTTGGAGAATCAGGCGCCGGTAAATCAACGATCCTACGTCTCCTCTATAGATTCTATGATCTAGGGGAAGGGGAAGGCAGAATTCTAATTGACGGCCAGGACATACGGTAAGCATTGTCATTTGTAATGTTAATTACTGAGTTTAATGACACCTCCTAGCACCGTGACGCAGAAGAGTTTGCGTCAGGCAATTGGTGTCGTGCCTCAGGATTCAGTTCTTTTCAATGCCAGCGTTAGCTACAACATTGGGTAAGTGTTTCCTGTAAGTTTTTGATTCGATGCCTGACATGTCCACAGATATGGCAAATTTGGAGCCTCTGCTGAAGAAATTGAAACCGCAGCCAAGTCAGCTCAGATGCATGATCGCATTATAAGCTTTGCTGATGGCAAGTACAAGGTACTGCAAGGGTTCTATGTCTACTAACAGCGTATCTTGCAGGTTACGATACCAAAGTCGGCGAGCGCGGCATTCGGCTTAGTGGTGGCGAAAAACAGCGTGTTGCAATCGCTAGGACACTCCTTAAGAACCCCCCCATTCTGCTGCTTGATGAAGCCACTAGGTAAGCAGGATACCTCAATGGATTCCAAGTTGGCACTGATCAAGCATTCCTTCAATTAGTGCATTAGATACCTCGACCGAAAAGGATATCCAAAAAGCCCTCCAGAACCTCGTCAGGGGCCGTTCTTCTGTTTCTATTGCGCATCGTTTGTCGGTATGTAACCTTTCAATGGCGCTATTCACGTAACTCAATATCATTTCTTGCAGACCATTGCATCTGCTGATCTGTAAGTTTCTTGCAGAACGAGAATCGAAATGACTTCTAATACTAATAAATGTTTAGGATCCTAGTACTTAAAGATGGCCAGATTGTCGAGCAAGGAAGCCATAAGGAATTGCTGGCTCAGGATGGTATTTTCGCATCAATGTGGGCAGACCAAGTATCCACATCAGACGACCGTATCTCCATGGACGACACAAGCATCAAGAAAGAGGTTTCGGGCTACGCTGTAGAAGAGCCGGTTGAACAGGCAGACATTGAAACCATCCCTGCTGCTTCAGAGTCTTCTGAAGGTACTTCAGCAGGTGCATCTGCTGAAGCCCCAGAGGTCACGGCTCATCAACAGCCAGACTTAATTGCGTTCCCCACAGAAGATGCCCCCTCCGAAATTGAGCCACAGCAGGAAGAAGTCGTGTCAAGCAGTCCCCCGATTCACGCCCCCGTCCCTATCACTCCTGTCATGGCTCCGCTCGCGTTCCCCACTACCGACGAGCCGGAAGAGGAGCCTGAAGCAGAGGCGCCAGTTCAAACGCAATCCCAACCCGATACTCCACAACCTGACTCGGAGCGTGTGTCGACACCTCAAGCGCCTGCTGTCTCTTTCCCTGCTCACCTTGCTACGCCTCCTTCCAATTCCCGCACTGGCACTCCCGATCCTGAGAGCGAGCCTAAACGCAAACGCATCTCGTCTCAAAACTTCCAGCGCTTAGCCAGGAGGATTTCTATCACTGCCCGTCGGCAGAGTTCGTCGATTCTCCCCAACATCCCCATTCCAGGGCTCAAGAGAGATTCGCCCAGGGTCTCTGTTGATGATAATGCCCAACGTGGAGAAGGGACCGACAGCCCCGCAGGCAGCATCAGGGGTGAAGGAGAGAACAAGAAGTCGAAGAAGAAGGAGAAGAAGGAGAAGACATCGAAAACATCCAGCTGAGCGCGTCTCAACAACTCATGACATTTTCACGACATTATCCATGCGAATCCCTATACTTTAGTAATGATCTTTCACGAACAGGTCATGTATCTGACATGCCCTTTCTCAATTTGCAGTTGTGTGTGGTAACCTTTCAACTTATTCTCCATTTACCGCTACATATCGTTTGTTATACGACTGTTATCAAATACATACTACAACTTACATTTGAGGAGGTCCTTCATTTCGGCCTCTGGACCGGATCATCTCCCAAGCTTTGATCATGAGACGAGGAATCCGTTGCATGTATTACGGCTACGGGACCACAAGACCTATGCAATCCCCAGTTATCGGCCCTCAACGTCCCATCGAAGCTTCTATGCAGACGAATAGCTGAGGTAACGGTGCGGAGTTTGTAATCATTTTAGACACCTATATAAGACTTACGTCTTCTCAACAGAGTCTTCTCTTCAACCCCCATCACGACCTAGTTCCGTCTCGGTTACGTTTTTCAGACTCGTTATTCAGGTCCCATTTTGTATTCGTGATGTCTGCAAAGGTTTATGTTGGGTCAGTCTGCGCAGTCCCATGGGTCCTTGAATTGAGCTTCCCCAGTCACTGGGGATGGTGGTACTGACTCTTTGCTTTTGTATTCGCCACAGTAATTTGAGTTGGAACACTACGGACGATACACTCCGTGATGTCAGTTTGTTTGAAGGGTCGCTTGCATGCCTTCGATCGCCTCCGCTTCTCTTGATTAGTTTCTTATCCATATGTTTCCTCTCAATTATAGGCATTTTCCCAGTTTGGTCAGGTTCTTGATGTGCGCAATTCTATCTTTGTCTTATCTCACGATGGCTTTCTGCGCTCGCGCTCCATCTCGATTTTCCTAAGATGAAATTTTGGCTGATGTTCGTGTTAGTCCATCGTCATGCGCGACCGCGACACTGGTCGTTCCCGCGGTTTTGGTTTCGTGACCTTTAGCAATGAGCAGGAGGCCACTGCTGCGATTAACTCTCTGAACGAGCAAGAGCTCGATGGAAGGAGGATCAAAGTCAACATGGCTAACGCTCGCGGAAGCGGCGGAGGCGGAGGTGGAGGTTCGTTTGTTGTTGAGTTACCATGCAATCAATTGACTGATTACTCTATCTCAGGCTACAGCGGTGGAGGTGGGAGCTACGGTACGCAGCCAGGTTTTCTCGTATGAGTCGAACTAATGATCAACTGCTGTAGGCGGCGGCGGATATGGCGGCGGCAGCGGATACCAATCCGGAGGCTACGGTGGAGGAGGCTACGGTGGCGGATATAACAGCGGCGGCGGTAAGTTTGAATATCTGGGTTTCGCTGATATATATGCTCAACACGAAGTGATGTAGGTTACAACCAAGGCGGCTACTAAGTACTAAGTACTAAGTAACTGCCCCTCGCCATGCATTCCTTTCCTTTCCCTTGATCGTTGTCGAGCCACTCATCCCCCTCGTTTCGCACTGCCACTCACTCCCTGAGCACTCGTCGTTTTCGTCCCATGGCTATCGTTCCAGTCTTAGGTACCTCACAAAACCCGTGTACTAGTATCCCCAACATCAACCCTTGGATGGGTGTGTTCGTTACCATTTGTATTACGCTCGAAATGCATATGATCTTTTTCTACATAACCTTGATTTGAAATTAAGAGGGTGGGAATTTGAGAATATTCGTTGGTTCTGCGTCGAAGCCTGCGCATACTGCGAAATTCAGGGCAACTCGGGGATATCTCTGGACAAAGCCAGGCTCGGCAATGTATATTCGCCTTATTCTGATTCTGGCGGTTCCCTGTCCTTGGTATGATTGGGGAAGAGATCCAGATTAGGCTGAGGGGGTGGGGGGTGGTTGGCACATGCCAGGGGGACAAATAAGACAACACTTGGTAGTTGGACCCACAACCTGGCCACGACTTTCTCTTGCTCTTCCACCATCTTCTCCTCATCCAACACAATGCCCCCGATCGAGGAAGAGAGGTCCCGTCCTACAGCCACCGTCCCTCGTCCTCCAAACTCATGGATTCTATATCGATCAGACATGGTCTCCCTCCTCCCCCCTCCAGAGCCAGGCACTTCTAGGTCACAGGCAGATGTCTCCAGGCTCATCTCGGCAATGTTGAAGTCAGAAGACCCCGCTGTAAAGGCTGAATACGAGCGTCGCGCCGAAGTGAAGAAACTCGAACACGCCGCCATGTATCCCAATTATAGATATATGCCCAAAAGCAAGGAATTGAAAGAAGAACTGCGCAAGGTCAAGGAGGAGAGCAAGGAAAAGAGGAAATCTTGCGTTAGCGACAATGCCTCTGGAACCTCGCATTCCATCCTGGCTCGAGACCCTCCCCTCACAAAACACCATTATCCCTTCTGCAATCCACGATCTTCCAAGCACATAAATGGTAGCCCATCACCACCAATGTCCGCTGCCCCTTCTTCCAGTCCCGAGCCCTCCGAGCCCTCCGAGCCCTCCGAGCCCTCCGCGCCCCCCTCACCTCTAATTGCCCAACATGAACCCACAGCTAATCAACTTCGGTCCTACAATCAGCCTCACAATACCCTTCCTCACAATACACAGAACCTTTCAATGCCACCTCCCTCCTTGTCCTATGCCCAACCCATAGCTCCGATTCAGTACAACCTTCCACAGAACAATGAACTCCAAACCCCGCAGCAATTTTTGCTTCCTCAAATGGTTCAACCTGAGCAAAATCAGGTCCAACAGTATTCATCGCTTCACAGCACTCCCGCGACCCCTGTAGTATGTGCTCATTCCTCGCAACGTGTGCGACTTGTACTAATTAAATTATCAGGAGAATGGCGATTTCGTGACATTCAATATAGGGGTCGACAGCCTAGAACAGTGGGGCCTCGCTGATCCTGACTTTCAACCCACGCTCGATAACTTCCTCAGAACTGGTGGGGATTTCTTCCCATTGCAGTTCAATCCGCTTGACCCAGGAGACCTTGAGCAACCACTGGTTGGTCCTGTCGAAATCAAAGTCGGTCAAATTGACTTCGACTTTTCCCAACTTTCCTGGGACCCTGCCGCTCTCCAGCCACTTCTCGACAATACAATTCCTACAAACGGCAACTACAAAAATATGGCTGGCCCATCCACTCAACCGTCGCTCTCTACCACCACATCTGATATTCCTTCTGCTGACATAGACCAAAATTTCGCTCTGGGCCAATAAATAACTTTAATCATGCTTTCGACTACGCCGCACCTTCCCTTGTACACGAAAAGGTCGTAGAAGCTCCTGCCCATCATGCCTCATACGTTCCGCCCTCCGACGCCGCCCACACCGGTAAGCGCCGCGTTGCCGCGAGTTGGAACCCCTCCTTCGTCATGCAAGACCCCATTGATGTTTAACTGCTGTCCTCCCTGCTTGTTCGTCTTCTATCGTCTCTTTTGTCCTCCCTTATGCTTCCAAACCATCCTCACAAATTGCTTCTCCCTGCTCGCTCGTCTTCTATAGTCTCTTTTATCCTGCCTTACGCTTCCAAACCACCCTTACAAATTGCAGGCAGTTGGAGACCTTGCATTAGGAACCCTGCTTTGCATATTTTTTCTCGTGATTCAAAACTACCTTGCTCTCCTATCGCTATTGTTCACGTCGCTTTTTCGCTATCTCTGTACTGCTATATCCACGTCACGATTTCTCATGATCCCATCTCTTCTTAACTTTCGTCGCCGAAGCATGTGGCTCGGTGTCGCTCCATCCGTCTTTTGGTTATCGCTATCACATTTATTGGGATTTTTCGTCTCCCTCGACCACTCTGAATCTTCGCCATCCAATCTAACCCTGCATCTCACATTTCATCATCGCTTTGTACAGCTTGTATCACATATATACATTTTACTTGTAAAAAGAAATTTTTTAAAAAAAATTGGGCTTGTTCTCTCAAACCGCTTCTGAGGAGGAAACAATGGGCGCATCGCGACCACGTGCCTCGGACGCGGAGGGGATATATTAGATGGTCGCGTTTATCTCCGTATGGCAAAGGGGGCGGCCCGAAGGTATCGGCGCCCTAAACAAACGATGTGCGTGGCCTTCTTTCCCACATACGTACGGTATCTTGAGAAAATCAAGATCCAAGACAATGATGATTCGCTCGTAATTATAAGAATGCGCAAGCAAGCATCCAAAAAAAGCAATTTATTTTAATAAATGATTCCAACCCCTGAAAAGAGTAAACAAAAAAGTATGCAACGCGATTTAACCAGGAGGAAGGAGGCTGGCGTCAACAGGACCTCCGGTCTCGATAGCACTATCATCCTCCTCTCCGTGCGTACCGATCGGCGTCCTGGGCATTGCCATCAAACCTAGAAATTGTCAAATCGAGATTAGACCTAATAAAAACAAGTAAAAGATAGGGACAATGCTAACCTGTTCGTGCAGCCTCAAGAATTCCGAAAGGTTTCACGAGTTTAAGGAACGCCTCCACCCTCGTTGTCTTAGCAGTGAGTTCGACGATAACGCTGTTCTCGCTGACATCGACAATCTTGGCCCCAAATTGACTTGCAAGTGTCGAGATTGACTGGAAGTGCTGGTGCTTGACACGAAGTGCCTGCGAAGGGGTTATTGGCCCGGCTGGCGATTCTTCTGCGCTGTGTTCAAAGTGCTGCGCGAGAACAGTTTCACGCTCTAGTTTCGATGGAGGGTGCGCAACGCGCGGATCATGCGAGGGGCCACCGACGAGTTGGTCTTCGAGGTACTCTGGCCCTAGGATAGAGACCTTGACAAGAAGGAGCTCACGCGCGATGGTTCGCGTCTCAGTGTAATCGAGAACAGCCCATACAGGAACCTTATGCACGTTAGGGGAAAAGACGGACAAAGTAAACACGCAAGTCTCACCAAGTCTTCGAGTTGCCTCCTAGCCTGTTCGACGACACCATCTTGTCCACTGAGGACAATACACATGCGACTGAGGTCACGAATTTCCGTCCGGCAAACGACGAGGGAGTCAATATTAAATCCTCGGCCTGCAAGAATACCAGAGACGCGAGAAAGGACACCTGGCTCATTCTGGACCAAGCAATTCAACACATGCCTGTATGGGTCGGTCAACCTTGTATATGAAGTATAATATACTTTGCTGAACCTACTTTTTGAAGGGCTGTAAGCTTGGGGGTGGTGTATTATACAATATGTTGGTTACAGCTTCTTCTGCGCTCCTCGAACGAGGAACATCCATGGCTGGTAAAGGAGGAGGCCTGAACTTGTGGGTCGCCTTGTAGTCCAGCGCGGAAGTGGAGTCGTCAATGGGCTTGGGAGGTTTAGGTGCTTCATTGGAATTAGATACGCGCAAAGACGATGTAAAAGTCCTGGCTCCTAGAGTTCTGGACGCTGCACGGGCACGAAGAGCAAGGATGGAAGCCATGGTTGTAGGTTAGTCCTCAGCAAAACTTGGAAAACCTTTTGATTGACTCAGAAACGTGACTCCTCAGTGACTCAAAATTTCGGACGTAAACACCGTATCCCATCAATTCTCCGCACTTTGCAACACTTTCATAGCCAACTCAATATACTCCTTCGCAGCTGTAGTATCTTTCCCTTCACTCTCAGAAACCTTTTCCCAGTGGCTGAGTCCACCTTCAATGAGCGACCATGCCTCCCTTTCTGTGTGTTCGCCCACCCATCGGACATATTCGGCTTCTTGCCATCCATGCAAACTATGCGGCAATGGTATCGGAGACCGGACGAGAATATGGTGCAATACAACCAGTGGAGGTAGACCAGCTGTCCTTTCAGGATTCGCCAGCATTGAATTGTCAAGGAACAACAGCGGCCTGAAAAAGGAAATGTTCCATCTCACTGATGAATAAAGCCACATTCAAAACTGACCTCATCGCCCTAAGTGCTCGGTACTCGTCTCCAACAGCCTCCAGATCGCCACCGCGTTTGCTCTGTGGGTTCTCTACCAGAAATGCGCTCAGAGAAAACTCGAGTTTAGCCATGTCACTAGTCAGTCGAAGCTTCCCGCTCTCCCCAAGAGGCCGAGCGATTGAGGCATGCAACACAAACGTTCTGATCACATACTTCACAATAGAAAGAACCCTGTGAAAATGAAGTTTAATGGGGGATATTATAGCTAGTGGATTATTCGAAAGAACCGTACCAAGTCCTGCCAGCCTCCCCGATGGCAAAATTACTTAAAGTCTCTTCCTTTATGAAAGAAAGTTTGTCTATGAGTTCTTTCATGTAAAGGCTAGTGCCACCCATTCCACCCGCAGGGTCCACATCTTTCCCAAAGTCAATTCGGTGAAGCTTGACAATAATCGCGCTCAGCTCCCGACGGATGGCACTCATAAGGGGTTCCACCAAATGCTCATAGGCCTTGTGCACATTCTACGGAGTATCATATATTAGCAGCAACTTCATCAGTCAGGGAGAACACACATACCTGAATACTAGGGTCCAAGGAGTTGAACACTGCTTCTGGGTGGTCATTCCTTAATGTGTCAAGCTTCAACCAGCATTGGTATAAACATGTAGCTAGTTGCGCATTCGAGGCCTGTTGCGATGTTGCTGTAGGGCCTATCAACGCGACCGCCGACCGGTCTCTTACAACCTGCGCAAATGGTTTTATATTCTGTTAAAGGAAACAAATACTGATAACCCTCACCAAGGCGTCTACCCGGGAAAGGAGATTGTTGATACTAGAGGCAGCGTTCTTCGCGACAGCACGAACAAGAAGTGGATCGAATCGTGCTGAATCAAGCTCGTTCACTACTGTGCGCGCGATATTGATGCCTTCGGTAGCCCCTGGAGGCGTGCGAATGCCGCCAGTCAAGGACTGCGCTACAACCTCATTGAGCTTATTGGACGACCTCGAGAGATACAGACTCTCAAAGTTGGAAAGTGCCCGCAGAACGAATACAGTTTCCGGGCTGATATTGAATACCCTTTAGGAAATCACAGATGAGCAGCAGCATATGGTGAATCGCACCTTTGATATGTGGTGCCGTATACCGTATCTGTATGGACGGCAACTTTGGCGAAAAATTCGTGGAATAATCTCAGAAGCTTGGGATATCCCGTGCTTAGACTTTGTTGAAGGAATGCAGAACCTGATGAGGTTCATCCGACAGGGTTCAAGTAATCGACCATCTGACACATACTCTTAGCTGCGTCTCGAGCGTGCTTCTCCAGAGACCTTCCAAGGGACGTCCAGAATGTAGCACTAGGTTTATTTTCCAAGACCTAAACTCCAAAAGCATAATCAGAAGAGAAAAACAACCAAGTCCGTCAGTTCCCTAATTCTGTCATGATGATCATGGGTGCCCTCACCTTCATCGCCTCATCAAGGAATACTGCTTGGGTCACAGTATCCTTTTTAAGCCTCAAGACCTTCTCGAGCGTGTACACCTGTATCCACAGGGGTGAGCACAAAACTGGCAATACAAATGTGGAAAAAGGAAAATAGAACATCAGAAAGTTATGTCTTCATTTAGAAAAAAAAAAGGCAGTGCCGCGTCAATCTCAAGTTGACAAAGGTGAAAGTGAGGGACATTTGCAGGCTCGAACAGACACGAGGCCGTAGGGAGCGCTTGTGGCACCCCCAAGGACGCATGTGCGGTTGTCACGGGAGGCACGTCTACTCGAAAAAAACAGCCACTGAGAGAATCTCGGAGTATCTTTACCTTGATACAACAATCTGCCATGTCCTCTATCATCACTTCGAGACGTGACCAGAGAGTTGCTGTGAAATGGGGCGCTGTAACGTTTGTCGGCTCCGTCCTGACGCGGGAGCGATACATGGGCGGTGATTGGGGCGACGAAGTAGATACGGCATCTATACAAACATGAAATGAGAAGCCCAGTAAAAGCATAGTACCAGAGGTGAAAACCTTTAGCTAAAGCCTCTTTGGAAATTTTAGATAGATCAAAGGCGCTGCGTATACGTTCTTCGACAGCCTGTGATAGATCTAGGAGAAGATTTTGCACGAGCTGTGGAAGAACCCGAAGGTTGTACGCAGTTTGAAGAGAAGATGCGAGCAATGATTGATTCTGTTCGCAGACAGGGAGACCCTCTGAGAAATTGAACAAATTTGGCCAATACATATCACACGAACCAACGTAGTCAGGCCGGTCAAGACCATAGTCTCCATCTCATTTGTAATCTTAGTCCGGGCTTCTTCGATAAAGTGGACATGAGCGGCAACAGCGGTGATCGACCGCAGAAGGACTCCATGCTCAGAAATGCTGTTATCGTTGTCAACGGCAGGAACTATGGAGTCTGATCCTGATCCTCGGGGCCTACTCTTGCTTAGATCTCCAGCATTTTTGTCGTCATAGGGTCCATCCAATAATGAACCTTTTCAAGCGTCAGATTGTTTGGAGCCAGATAGTAGATTTTGATCAATGCATACCCAGTTCCGCGATACTGAGCGCCGCCTTCGCAATAGTGCGTTCTTTTTCGTTCCCAAGATCTCCTGTGCCTGTCACATTGTGGGTCTCCGCTTTGGTAGTTTTATCAGAGGCTTCGCCAGAAATAGCATTCTCCATGCTGGCCATTTGGACCTGGAGCCTTCGCGCGAGAATGACGAAGCGAGATGTACGGCGCAAAACATCAGAGGCTTGCTGTAGTTTCTGAAGACGAGTCACATTTTCTTGTAGAGATTGGTATGGGACACGAATCTTAAGACGAAGTCTATGAAATTAATTCAACTGACTGAAATGCGTTTTGAGCCTGACACCTACTTGTCGACCGACGCGTCAAGATCATTGAGTCCTCCTCGAACCGATGTCAAAGACCCAGCGAGATTATTCGCGTTAGCGGCTTGTAGCAGAAGAGCTTCATGATGGTTTGAAACCTGAAGTAAATTAGTAGAGAACACTTGTCGAGCGGGGAAGCTGGAGACTGACAACGTTCTTTATCTGCTTGGATATGTCGTCGATAGAGAAGGTAAGCTTTGATATTGAAACAGATATATCCTCTTTTGCGGGAAGGTCTTGAGGTAACACTGCGAGCTTTCCAGTTGGTTTAGCATCGGATGGGTATGGCTCGCCGGCTAGAATTGCATTCGCGTACTCATTCGCGTCGAAATTTGAGGTTGAAAAGACTGAAAAATCTGCAGAGATATCAGCGAGGTGGAGAGTGGAGAGCAGAGAGTGCGGTACAAACCTGACATAGGGTGATGGAGAAAGACAAGTCGCGTTCATAATGATGGGACATGAAGAAATTTGGATTGATGCTGTTATAATATATCGTCTACGCTGTCTATACT
Source organism: Tephrocybe sp. 9980TJB (assembly GCA_018220975.1). Classification (NCBI taxonomy): domain Eukaryota; kingdom Fungi; phylum Basidiomycota; class Agaricomycetes; order Agaricales; family Lyophyllaceae; genus Tephrocybe; species Tephrocybe sp. 9980TJB. Next base: position 11,667 of record JABAJU010000014.1, read on the forward strand.
CTCTGACTACTGTTAATCCATTCTCCACGCCGTCTTGCTCATTGCCAAGTTCCAACGTTGTCGCCGTGCTGGACGGGTGCTAGGTCACAACAGGGGTGACGTCACATCAGACTCATGGCGACCCAGTTCCCTCTTATACTTCCCCCGTCGACATCTGCTGGTTCAGATTTTGATTTCGCCCCTACAAACATATCCTTGTGACCTTCATGTCATACAGCCACTATCAACATGCCTCTCCAGCATGGGGAACCACTCAGGTAACCGATCTGTCCTTTCACAAGCATCTACCCCCACTTAATCTACATAGTATCAATTTGGTCCTCCCCCCACTCCAACCTTTCAGTCTCAGCCTTCCTGTATGATTTTTTTTGCACCCTGACTCATTCAACATGAGGCGCTGACATATTTTGGCTCCGATTTGGTTTAAATAGGGGACGGTATAGACTACTATCGTGCTCACGCATCCACCCAGGACCCGTGAGGACTATGGCTTCCGCACTCAGGTCCATACTCAAAAAATCTACTTCTAACAGGGCTCTATTTGATCATGCTTGGGGCCGTGTGAGAGACCACACTGGGCTTGGAACTGCCCCTTTGACCCCAGGTGTTGGTATCGATGAAGCTCGACTATACCATAAACGCGCCTATTCTCTAGTATGAATTCATTTTGATCTATCTGTCGCTCATTAACGCTTCAGATAGGGCGAGTTAAATCGTATGCTTCCAGCTGATATTGGGCATGCGGCTGCCTATGAGGCCTACCGTTCTTGGAGTCAGCACTCTTCCATGCGTAGTCATCTAGATGGTGACGTGCACAGGCAGCGTGAAGGTTTGATAGGTTTAGCGGTCGGTGAAGGTTTGCATTTCTGTAAACGTTTATAACATCACATTTACGATTGCACTTTAGCGGTGCGCCTACTTCCATATGCGGGTCGGCCAATGGATGATTACGCGCGCACAACAGCCTCAGAAACTGCTGCAGCAACGGCCTCTATCTTATTTTACGAAGTATGTAATCAACATTCTCCTTACCCTTCTTTGCTTTGGACTCAGTTGACCTCATAGGGCCGAGAAGAAAGGGGGGGATATCGACGATCCCGTTCTAGAACTCGGTTTGGCCACGTCGGTAGCTCTTATGAGGATCGATACCCCTATGATGATGAAATTCCCGCTTCCTATGAAAACTATCGTCACCATCATCGTTCGCACTCGCGGCCCCGCTCTCGATCTCGATCTCGCTCTCACTCGCGCCCACCTACACTTCAACTGCGAAGTGGATACCCCGAGATAGGGTATGCGCCTTCCATGCCGGTGCCAACTGTGCCAGGCATTGCTACTAGTTACCAGGATCAGTCTCCGACTTACGGTTCATATCCTGGCAACAGCATGCAGATTAACATGCCTTCTCATGGAGCGCCTTATCCACATACCGCTGTGCCATTGGGCTCTGCTGGATCATATCCCGGACAATCTTACCAATCTCAGCCTTTGCAGCCCTACCAATCTTCCCACGGATATGGACAACCTTACCAATCTCAGCCCATTCCTATGCAAGTCGCCCCGTCTCATCGTGGGCGAAGCACCTCCATTGGATATTCACAACAGCAACAGCAACAGCCGCAAGTGATTATTATAAAGTCGTCGGGGAAGCACCATGACAAGCATCGAAGTAGCCGCCATCACAGACACCATTCGTCTACCAAGCATTCGAGAAGTATTTCACCTTACCGAGACCACTACCCCGATAATTATCGAAGATAATTGTCCGTTTTTATCGCTCACCTCGGATACGACATGTACTCCTAGTATCGCGCCCGCTATTTAATGCCTATCTCATGGACTGAACAATTGTACGGATAAACATGTAAAAAGGGAAGGATATACTGTAAATTATGGCATGCGATATCAATGTTAGGTGACCGTGTCACTGTCAGCTAGGGGGCGGTTCGTGGATAACGTTTCAACTTCGATGAAACATGTCGACAACTTGGAGAAGCTTCATCATACTGCTTAGCCAACGTCTATCTGTCCTTTCTTTTATTATGCCTCGTTTCCTTGGAAGGACGAGAAGATTTATCGATTGTCGCTTGTTCTTGACAACGGACCCAACCGGCCTCGAAAAGTTGGGAAACTAACTTCAACAGGCTCCTCAAATCATGATGCATGATGGTGTTGCCCATCAAGATCATCAATGCAGTGCACACCCTTGGCGACCGACCGGCTTGATACGGGCTCCCCCAAAACTATATAAACCACGCACCCTTGATGATGTTCCTCCTAATAGGCTGGTCCTGTTCCCCCACGACAAAGGATTGTATCCTCCTCCACATCTTTGCACGCACTACTAGACACAACCCTCGACTTTCTAACTAAACCAAAACACCATGACTGTTGTTCCTACTCGTACATTCTGCTGCTGCCTCCCGACGCGATTTGGTGTCATTGTGAGTAGTCATATTTTCTCGTTCCTCCTCCTCCTCTGATGGTATACAGATCATCTCCCTTATCGGTCTCTTAGGAGGTGGATTAATTGCCGTTGCCGGGGGATTGGGTTCCCACAGCATTAGTGCGTCTCGTTGATGATGCAGAGGGTTCCTACCTATAACTTACCTGTGAATTTAGGCGGAAGTAAAGTATCCCTTGGGATTTCCATTGCCATCTATGCCCTTCTCGCCTTTGTCTCTCTTCTGGGGTAAGCATAATTTTGTTGAGGGTTTCATCGATGTTAACTAGTATATCTCTGCAGCATGATCGGCGCGTGCGCACGCAAGCTTGCACTCGTCAAGGTCTATTTTAGCGCCCTCATCGTCCATCTCTTGTTCAGCTTAGCCGTCGGCATCTATTCTATCTGGCGCCTCTTCAAAGATGGCGGCTCTTTCATGAAAGACTGCCTTGCTGCTCATCCCGCGGCTATCACTAAAGACCCGCAGGCAGCCTGCTCTCACGGGTTCAAGGTTCTCAAGGGTGTTACAGTCACTTTGCTCATTGTGTTTTGGTTGTTTGAAATCTGTAAGTTGCAGTATCGTTGTATCTGGAGTCCAATTCTTACGTAGATCACAGGGGCTTGTGTCATTGTTAAGAACTACTCTCACCAACTGGAAGATGAGAAAGCAGTTGAGGGGGTAGTCAAGGATACAGAGTCCTGGTAAATTCAGTTGGTACACCATGTGCATAGTACATACCACCAGTTCTCTTCATCCCTAACAAAAAGCTCGCCAACCTAAGCTCAAGATCTTCATTTATATCCAATAACCATTATATGTTCGTATTCTAGCATTGGATTTCCAAGACTATTTATGATGGACGATGAAGCAGCAAGAGATACAAGGTTTAAATGTACAGATGTAATCCACGTATTCAGGCGTAACACAAGATTTCGTATTCCTAGCAGAAATATTGTCAGTATAGAGTGGAGAGCCTCGCAGAGATGGTAAACTCACCTTGACATTCTGCTCGGTATTGTTGGCCGGGATATAAGCACCTATATTATTATAGTAAGAGGACGAACTTGAAAGGTTATACGCAAACCGTACCATCAAGTGTCGCGCTTGCTTTGCCAGGGTAGTATTCTCCCTTATACATTGCTTTGGCGATGTACAAGGGAGTGCCGTTGTTCTCATTCCCACCTTCGACGGGCCGCAGACCAAGGGAACCAAGGTTGACTTTGCCACGAGTTGGCACCCATCGCAAGCCACGCATATCCCCGACGAGGATTTCGTATATGTCCTCCTGTGGTAATCTCAGTCAGTCAAGCGAGACTACTTGCGGGAAATGTCATACATGTAATTGCTTATGCTTGTAACCAATGACGGCGGCACCTTTATCAAAGGCTCCTGACGCTGCGCCAATCTCTAGTATGCACGTCACGATTATATATCTGGAAATAGAACGTCTACCACGCACGCTTGCCGCCCTATATATGAAATGTTCAATCAGTGTTGAAGTGTAAAACGTAGAGGTGACTGACATCATAATACACTCTGGATATTAACACAGGCGAAGAACCGTGCTGTCCAACCTCAATGGCATATTGTGGGAAGCTTTTGCCTTGGGTGAGAAGCCAGGTAGCGGGGCCACTCGGGCCATTTTTGTTAAATTGCTCTGTGCGAGCCCTCGCTTCATTAACCCAAGCGGTATGGCCGTTTTGGTCCTGCACAATTAGCTTCGATGTACAATATTGATAAAGAAGGTTAACAAACTTCTGCGTTGTCGTGATGTTTCTTCGCAAAGGCGATGCCCGCCGCACCCAACAGGCCAGCTGCGATACCTCCACCGACCTAAGGTACAACGTTTTAGGTCGTGAAAGAAATGATTCACATCGAGTTAACATACCAGAAGTTTTTTGTCTTCGTACCAGTGGTGTTCTTCCTGACCTTGCTGGGGTTTCTGATCAGAATTGTTATTTCCTAGAACAGATCAGTGAGCGGAACGACAAGTTGAATTTCTGAGGCCTGACCCTGGTGTGACTGCTGGTTATTCTGGTCAAACTGCGGCTTTTCCTGTTGGTGGTGTTGGTGGTGACCATCTTGGTGATGACCTTCTCCCCCCTCGTTCGGGATTCGACCCCATAATGCTGGAGTGAGAGGAGGGGCCCAATCAGACTGTACTATATTATCAGAACACAGCAGCGTACGCCCAATGCGGGCGTCGACGTACCTGGGAGCGATGTGGCGTGATTATCTTGTACTTAGCACCTTGAATATGTGCGATTTAACAAACGATCATAGGCGTCGAATGAGTGCGGACCTTCATAGATGACTACGGATCCATATGCGTATTCAGTTCCTGGCTCCCAGCCGTTTGTCATTGTTAAAGGGATGGAAAGTAGAAAGAAATAAGAGGTGAATGCACCAACAATCTGGTTGTGTCACTTATATAGGCAAACGACGTATCGATGAACATCGATGGAGACTGATAAGTGACAGGCCCCATGACGTGAGGTAGTAGTGTGGTGGCTGTCGTGACCCAGACACGAGGAGGTAATCGGGGACTAGAGGCTTAACGGATTACTTAAATGGAGAATCTGGAACCAAAAGAGAAAAATAGCTGGCGTTGGTCGGCCTTGAAATACAAGGGGTTTCAAGAAATCATTGCAAAAACCAGGGTATTCGCGACGAATTCGCATCTATTAGTGGGTCACCAGCTGCCGATGATGGTTGGAAAGAATAATACAATTTCCAAATTCGTGACTATTTTGTGACCTGACTTCATTTCACACTTTCACCTCATTCCTCTCACTACCCCATATTTTCAAATATGTCTGGAGCAGCAGCCTCTGCAGGTGCCTCAAAGTTCACCTCATTTATGAACCATCCTGCAGGTATGGATGAAAGTTTCAACTCATTTGCTCTCATTTGATTCTTCATTTATTCAGGACCCAAAACGGTGTTCTTTTGGGCTCCCCTCATGAAATGGTGTCTCGTCGCTGCTGGTCTCAAGGACCTGTCCAGACCTGCTGACAAGCTCAGTGTCTCCCAAAATCTGGGTGTGTCTTCAATTACTTTTCTTTCGGCTCTCACGGTTCTGACTCGTAGGAATTGTTGACAGCTCTCGCAGCAACTGGATTCATTTGGGTTCGATACTCCCTCGTTATCACGCCCATTAACTACAGCCTGGCGGCCGTAAGATTTGTCTATTTCTGGCGCTAACCTGTTGACTTAACTAACATCCTCAGGTGAACTTCTTCGTCGGAGCATCAGGACTTACACAATTGGGACGAATTGCAAAGTGAGCATTTCTAGCTTAAGTCTCTTTGATATTAGCTTAATCTTTCTTTAGCCATCGCATGAACCAGCCGCAGGATGTGAACAAAGTGTCCTCCTGAACAATGTACATGTGGATTCATCTAATAGAATGTTGGCAAAAACTATTGAACTTCTGGTGCTTGACTGAGCTGTACGTGAAGGAATGGAATGACTAGAAATACAGGGAATCCGAGTGAACGACCAAATGCAAAATCCACTCATTCCAGGGCGCTATCGCGACCGTGACCGACCAGCCTTCGTATTGGACTGCGAACCGCCCGTTGTAGACTTTTTCGTTGGATGTTTGTCTGAATCTGCCGCGACATCGCCACCTTCAACAATTCCTTTGACCAAACTCCACCATCCGCTGTCCCTCAAAGTATTGCGAGCAGATCCCAAAATTTCGCTGATGATCTGATTCGCATCTGTAGCACCCTCATCTCCTTGAGTACCCTTTCCTTGCCATTCTCTATGACGCTCGAAGGAATCCCAAGCCTTCGGCCTTTGCTTTTCTGTGCGTCGCGTACGTGACGATTGCGAGGGTGAACCCGACCGTGAGCTTCCAGCATCCTTCTGTCCGTTCAGGATTTCCAGAACAAAGTTTCCCAGGCCGGACGCCAAGCCGTATCCCCCTACGCTATTTCCGTTCGCCAAAAGCCACCCGAGTCCAGCAACGAGGATACTCAAGTATGAGCCCCATTTGAAGAACCATAGACTGGTTCGGATCATTCTTGCTGTTGTGTGATAGAAGATGTAGAGAGAGATATAAGCCATGAGAAGGGTGATGAGTGGGGGAAGTATGGTTTGTGAGTCCCATGCTCGGGCGACGAAAGGCGTGATGAAGTTGAATATTATGGATAACGCGGCCAATGCATGGGACAGTACGTTTATTAGGACAGAATAGACCGGGGGAGGAAGGATATCTGAGAGATACGAAAGGATTGGGTCGAGTAGAAGAACATGAGCCATGGTGGTCGTGGTAAGCAATCCTAATTTAGACATGTGAGACAACGTAAACACCATCAAAATTGCCAAATTGGGCGTTGCACTTTCCCACATTAATCAAATAAATATTTGTAAACAGCGCTGGCTATAAAGTTCCCTCCCGTTCCTCTTTACCTCCTCATCCACTTTCACACACTACCCCTGCTCACTTTGACCTCCAACTTCTTAATCCATGACCATGAAAAGAAAGTTTGAAATTGAGTCTGACGATGTTCACCCCACCGTACGCGCTTCGCTTCTTTCGTTATTAGCGTGTCGTGCTCAACGCCTTCCCAGAACGCGAAACAGCTGAAACTAATTCCATTTCCAAACGCTGACTGTGACTCTGATGTGCTAATGTGTGATGCTGAGCCACTTGATTTCCAACCCTACCATTCGCGCCTTCCGTCCAACGTTAGTTCAACGTCGTCCAACGAATCCACTTCTCCGTTGTCCAATTCCCGTATGTTTTTGAATATTATATTTTTCATCCCATTCCGACCAGTTTCTAGCTGCATATCCCACCTTTGATCTCTATCCACTACCATTTTTCAACCCCGATGGCTCCGTTGACCCCAATTCACACACCTACTCCCATTACGCCACTCAATCTCCCTCAACGCCACCTCTCGGTTTACTACAACCTTCCAGTTCCTTCGTCCACCACGGGTATGTTCAGCTTTTGGCGCTCAATTTTCTGTGTTCTGAGCGCCGTTAACCTTTCGCGTCGCTAGTGCTGGGTGCTCGCAAGTACCAAAGCTTCGCGTCGCTTGCGCTCCCGGGCTCAATGGTCAACGAACGATGTGGAGTTTCTGCGAACAATGCGGCGCTATCTCAATGGTCGAACGCGATTGAACTCCTGGTCAACTTCTGTATCATTCCTTCCAACCTTGCTCCATGTCGACTTCTTGAACTTGCTCTTATTGCTGATTTTTAACCCCTATTATTTTATATATTGATTAGCTCCGGTTTTTCTCTTGCGTGTTGGGCCCTCGATTCCTTCTTCTGGTTTACATCCTCGATATCAAGATTTCGTTTGCGCCCTAATTTATTCGACGGCAACACATCCCTCTACCTTCTAATCTCCAACCTCACCCTATCCGAGTCCATACATCCTTGGCAACACTTCCGACGCCGCGCCCGTCATTCGTCCGTCATTTTGCTCTGAGCCTTGTTTTTACTTGTACTTCGATCAAAAAATCCAACCGACTTCGGGTAACGTATGGCCCCGATACAAACACCCATCTGGCTTTGTCGGTTCGTGCTCTGTATATACAAAAGACGTTTGCTTCGGTACTATACGCACACATGTATACATAAATTGCTTTTCAAAAAAAAAAAAAGAAAGAGAAAAGAAAAAAAAAAAGGTGTCTGATATTTCTGTGCAAGCAAAACATCGGCATTGTGCGACGTGACGACGCCACATCTAAGATTACAGTGTTACCCATCTATGCATAATTATTTAAATAATAATTATTTAAAATTCTTATAGTTAATTCCTCGAAAGCCGGTGCTGCTTCAAGCACACAATCAACGCCAACCGACTTCCAGCATTCTCCGGAACTTGCTCCACACTGCTGTGATTTTCTTGATCTTGCCTTTTCTATTTGTCACCCTGGCCCAACAAGTTTCAGCTTTCAGCCCTTAGTTTCTATACGTTCTCATCATTGTAGCTTGCTCTATAGGGTACATTGTGGCTATCGAACACCCTGGCAACATGTTCTACAATAATCAATACGTCTCAAGAGGCTGACCCTGCTACAACTTACCTGCTATGTACAACCTACCCTGACGTCACTCCCGAGGGTGCCGCTGTCTGGAGAAGCACCACACCGGACGGTTATCTTTCCCGGTCCTTAAATAAATCAGTATAAAGTGGTAGACATGTTTTAACACTTGGATATTACCTTGTACCTCGACTTCATGGCTTCATCCACGGAGAAAGGAACCATCCAAAAAACTGAATTCGGAACATCTCTGGCAGAGCATGCCTCCCCTTCGCCCTCTGGTGCCTCTGAGGACATCGTCAAGAGACTAGCCAATCCCCTTACTGGCTTATCTCGTGAACAACTTGTCGCAGATGGGAATGCGTTTGCGAAGGCCCACAACCTTGATCATTTGTTTGAACTCTTTCAGAAGGCTGCCCTTGTGGCCCAGGATCCTTCAGCGTTTGAAACTATCCCCCTATTAACTGAAGAGGAAAAGGAATCCTTGCGTCATGAGCTCAGCCACAAATGGGACCAGCCAAAAATGCTCTACTACCTCGTTGCCTTGTGTTCTCGTGTGTGGATATTACTACTATCACTATGCATCATAAATAATGAGCTGACGATTTATTTTGTTTTATTTTTTTTTTCAGTTGCTGCTGCTGTGCAGGGAGTGAGCTTTCCGCTGTTTATGGCCCCAAAGTGCGCTCTAATGCCTTGACAGATGGATGAATCCGTTATCAATGGCGCCAACCTTTTTTTTGCTCCACAGTTTGGCATCGACCCAACCACTGGGGACACAGGCCGTAATCAATGGCTTTTGGGTTTGGTGAACTCTGCACCATATGTATGTGTGCCCGTGTCGTCCTAGGATATCCCTCTCATCCCTCTTCAAAGCTTTGCTGCGCCGTCCTAGGCTGTTGGTTGACAAATCCGGTAAATTTCGCAGTAAAGTTTTATTGCAAAAATATATCCATGAATCGTATCCTAGCTTAACCAGTGGTTTGGACGTCGAGGGACCATCTTCATCACAGCTACTTTGTCATTTCTGACATGTATCTGGCAAGGCGTGACCAATTCATGGCAACATCTCTTCGTCGCTCGATTTGTCCTCGGCCTTGGAATCGGACCTAAGAGCTCCACAGTCCCTGTCTACGCTGCGGAATGTATGGACCATTTCATACCCTGCATAACGTTTCCTAACTTTCTGTATCCGACTCAGGTGCACCCCCAGCCATCAGAGGGGCCCTTGTCATGATGTGGTAAGCCTGTTTCGTGCTTTCGATGTTTAGATCATCCGGACTGAGACGCACCTTTCTAGGCAGATGTGGACCGCATTCGGAATCATGATGGGATTCGTCGCAGACGTTGCCTTCTTCAAGGTACCCGATAAGCCACACATCACTGGACTCAACTGGCGGTTGATGTTGGCGAGTGTAAGCTTTATTACTTCTGTACGTTTATTCCCGGGGCTCACACCAAGCTCTCTATTCAGGCCGGAATCCCTGCACTCGTGATTATATTTCAAGTATTCTTGTGTCCCGAATCTCCGCGATGGTATATCTCGAAAGGACATTACGAAAAAGCCTATCGATCGTTACTGCGACTTCGCAATGCTCCCATCCAGGCTGCGAGGGATTTATACTGTTTGTCTCCAAGACGTCAGCTAATAGCTTGTCGAACTCATTACCATTCTTTAGATATGCATGTGCTCATAGAAGCTGAAAAGGAGGTTCAAAAGCATCACAACCGCTTTTTGGAGCTGTTTACTGTGCCTCGCAATCGGCGTGCATCCCTGGCTTCGTTTATTGTTATGTTCATGTACGTATTCCTGCCTTGGTATACGAAAGTTTTTAGTTACCTCGAAGTATTTACAGGCAACAGTTGTGAGTAAGCTGGTATTCTGCGTCGATTTTTCACTGACAACGAGCCATTTCTAAGTTGTGGTGTAAACGCAATCGCCTATTATTCGGTAGGTGTTTTCTATTGAATACTTCCCCTATAGCTAACGAGCCTTTGATTCACTGCTAGTCCAACATTTTTACCCAAGCAAATTTCAGTCAAATACAGGCCCTCCTTGCATCGTTTGGATTTGGCGCTGTTAACTTTGTGTTTGCGATACCAGCATTTTATACCATAGACACATTTGGGCGCCGAAATCTGCTTTTAGTGACATTCCCGCTCATGTCGTTATTCTTGTTAATGACTGGCTTCGCGTTGTATGTCAATGTACTCTCCTCAACTTTGTTTTCTTCTAACTGCCATTCCCACAGCTGGATACCTGCAGATAGCAAAGCTCGAATTGCAGTGGTGGCACTTGGTATCTATCTTTATGGAACGGTTTACTCACCTGGTGAAGGCCCAGTCCCGTTCACTGTAATGTCTTTCATTTGGGTTTCTGATGCTTCAGTCTGACACTGAATCGCCAGTACTCAGCAGAGGCTTTCCCTCTCCATGTTCGTGATATTGGTACGTACTTTATCGGTACAAATGCGGATGTGCCAACTCACCTCATCATTTAAGGCATGAGTTTTGCGACAGCCACTACTTGGTTTTTGTGGGTTGCCCGTTTATAATGTCTAGATGAATTCATGAACAAATGCGTAGCAATTTCGTTGTTGCCATAACGTTTCCACGGCTTCTGGGAGCGTTCAAACCACAAGGTTTGTCAACATGCGGTTGAGCGCACTTCTTTAATGCATTTACTAATGGATGATCCAGGTGCCTTTGGGTGGTTCGCAGGCTGGAAGTAAGTCTCGTCACTCGTATGTCTATCAGTTACGAGTTTCTCATATTTCCGTTCCAAGCCTTGTCGGCTTTGTGGCCGTCCTTCTATATGTGCCAGAGACAAGGGCGCTGTCTTTAGAGGAGCTTGACCAAGGTTTAAATTGCTTTTTGCATGCGCTTGTTCCGTCACTAACACTTAAATGTAGTTTTCAGTGTTCCTACGCATCGACATGCGTCTTACCAGATGGAGGCCCTCCCACATAATATCAAGAAGCATATCTTCCGCCAGAGAGTCCCCGATCTGCCTCCTTTATACGAGCACGAAAGCAAGACTCTTTCGAATGGCGTCAGCGTGGAGGATGTATGATATAGTATCATAACATATGTAGTCTGTACAGCTTGTAAGATGTTTAGTTAAATAAAACGCGAACCGCACGAACTGTGTGGCAACTCTGATAACCCCGATCACATTTCCTGATCTGGACTTAAGGTGACCTTGACCCACAGCCATGCAAGGCCAGACTACACTCCTCCAATATGAGGCTCCATGTGAGTATAAACTATTTATCATATCAACTGAATGCTCATGCTGCACGAAGGGCCTGTTCATTGCGTGGACTGGTCAAAGTCCTCAGCTTCAGGGCGTCCACGATCGGCGTTCCGTTTCGCCATCGCCTCGCTTACAGAAGGCTACAACAATCGTATAGCTATCGTTGGACTTCAAGACGAAAGAGTACTCGTAGAAGACGACTACACGGATTATCCAGACTTCGCGACCCTTTGCGAGACAGTACATGGTTATCCCGCAACCAACTTGCAATGGCAACCACCTTCGGTCAACGGTTGGGGACAGAAGCCACCATCGACAGAGCTGTTGGCTGCAACGGGGGACTCTCTTCGAGTCTTTGAATACAGCAGTGATGGCCCTGCTCCCGGATCGAGCTATGTGGGCAGAAAACCTAGTAGTTCGGGCCATACGCTTACTACCAAGGCTGCGCTTTCTGGGGTAAGTGCCTCCAGTTTCAGCATGATTTAAGCTCGTCGAGCTTATTCTATGTAGCAATCCAAAGTCCAGTCGCAAAGCGGAGCTCCATTGACCAACTTTTCATGGAATGAGAAAGCACCTCATCTGATCGTCACGTCGTCTATCGACACGACATGTACCGTCTGGAATATCGAGTCATCACAAGCTGTCACACAACTTATCGCCCACGACCGAGAGGTTTATGATGTTGCATGGCTTCCAGGTTCCACCGACATTTTTGTTTCTGTTGGTGCCGATGGGAGTTTACGCGCATTCGACCTTCGTAGCTTAGAGCACTCAACCATCCTTTACGAAACACCAGCTCCTAAGCATGTACTCCCTCCACCAACTTCCCCCTCAACTTCTGCACGGCCCCCAACATCACCTTTACTTAGGATTGCATTCAATCCCTCAGACTCAAATTACATGTCAACTTTCCACGCGGACGGGAACGATATTCAAATCCTTGACATGCGAAGTCCAGGTCAGCCAGTCATGGAACTTAGAGCACACCATGGACCGATCAACGCTTTTGCGTGGGGATCAGCAGAGCAACCCCTGCTTGCTACAGCAGGTATAACACATTTAATACCTTCAATCTAGCATAACTAACTGCTGCTTTCAAGGCGATGACTGTCAGGTACTCTTATGGGATCTCGCAAGTTTCAGCAATACAACACAAGGTGCTTCACCACGGAGTGCCAGCTCTAGACTGAACTCTCCGCGGCCCGATGCTAAGAAAAAAATAATCACGGATCCTGTGATGGCGTACAGTGCCCCAAGCCAGATAACGAATATTGCATGGTCACCCCAGATACAGGGCATGACTTTGCCCAGTGGGCATTCGACCCCCGCAGGGGAATGGCTGGCCATTGTCTCTGGAAAGTCGATCAAGGCTCTGAAAGTCTAGACACCATGCAGTGCAGTAGTTTTGTGCATCTTGAGGTATCGGTCTATGTATCTGTGCACACAATTGGAACAGTCATTGTGGTCGTTTCTTCATTAAGACGTTCGAAAATTTGGTATACAGGAAAAGACATTATGTATCTTGAGGTGATAACGTAAAGTAACTCAAACCAGCATGCCCCTGAGCAAATAACAACGTCAGAATATATCTGAAAAAGAGAGGTAACACCATACACAATGCCAGCTGTCTGCAATGTCGAGAGGAAACCGCAGATCATGGCAGACAAAGCAACCCGGGCAATAACCCTGCCGCGAGATGGTGCAAGAGCACTGAGCACACCAATCTGGATACCCAGCGAACCTAGATTTGCAAAACCGCACAAGCCGTACGAAGCGATCGTGAATGCACGATGCGAGAGAGGGTTGTCACTGTGCATGATACCCTGAAGGGTAGTGTATGCAGCGAACTCGTTTGCAACGAGCTTCTCACCAAAGAGCTGAGAAACACGCAAGATTTCGTGGCGCGGGACGCTAAGGAAGAAGGTCACAGGGTAAAATATGTAACCAAGGATAAGCTCCAGCGTGAGCTGGTGAATGCCGAAACCACGACCGATCCATGTCAGAAGCCCATTGATACTATTCTTCAGGGTCAGTATTTTGTCTCCGCCAATAGTTGCAGGAACCCACGTTGCAACGAGTGACAGGACGGTCAAGACGTTGGTGCTGAAGGGTTGCGACGTCAGAATAGAAAACCAAGGTGATAATGTTCAGTGGCGCACAGAATCTGACCAGCGACTACAAGACCAAAAACGGCACCTTTCGAGAAAGCGTGCAGAGCGTTTGCCTTCAATCACATGAGATTGAAACATTCGGACCAGTCATCGAGGGATCAACGTACGGGTCGATCTTCAGCTTTCTCGCCACGGTCAACAGTAACGTGCCCGCGAGTAAGTGGTTCCTCGGTCTCTGGCAATCGTATCTTGCTAATAGAGATTGAGGCAGGAATACTCATCACAGAGGAAGTGACCAGGTTCTGGGGAGGCACCCCTAGATTGATGTAGGCGACGAGTACGGAGCCGGCAATCGTGGAAAATCCGGAGGTCATAGTGACATCTAGACAATGGAGCAAAGGTGAACCATGGGGGAAAACTGTCGATGGGCGCGAACTTACGAAGTTCGGATTCTGTCATTACTGACGAAATGGTGTTACAGCGGCAGATATCCGACACACAACAATAACTTACAATCGACGTATGGGCGAACCAAGCAAGCAGACTCTCCTACAACAAAGATGAAGCCATTGACTGGGAAAAAGCGAGAATTAGCAAACCTTGTCCAATGAAAGGTGAGGCAGCGGCTACAACAGCCTCGGCACCCGAAACGTTCATAAGCTTGAAGAAAAACCACGCGCTTGCACACGTTGTCAATAGCTACGCAACGAAAACCTTGGAAGAACATACAAGTTTTTGATAACCCATTGCATAACGCCAAGGTAATACATCATCTGTACAAATGCAATGAAGAAAATGATAGAGGCCAACTGCGAGTAGATAGATATTTAGAAGATGGAATGTCACTGCTATCGAAAAGCCTTACCGTATTGACGAAGAACCAATGCTTTGCGATGGTTTCAGCATCAAAGAAGAATTCTGCTCCAACCGTTCCTCGGTTTAAGAAATCGCTAGCAAGAGTAGCAATCCAGTTGAAGATGTCAAAACCGGCGGAGGTCTTGAGGACAAACAGCGCGATGACTTGTTGCAGGAAAAGGCCAACGATAACGGTAGCCCTGTAAGTTAAGCTAAATCTCTAATCTAAGTTGCAAAGAAAATACGACCAGACCATGGAATATGTTGTCGTTTAGACGAAGACAACCAAAAGCAAAATTGGAAAATAACAAGTCCAAGGACTGATATTGCACGGTCTCCATAGGTCGTTCCCTGTAGGAAGAGTTTAATTATTAAAAGTCAAGACAGTGATTTAAAAGGGAGTTGGTACATTTTCAAGTTTGAAACCAAATGCAGAACCGAAGACGATGGCCACAAGGCATAACCAACCAATTGTTAATCGGATGCGATAGGAAAGCATGTACCATGGCTTTTGGACAAGTGGCATCCAAATCGCTTCAACTGGGCGGGTGACAACGGAGTTGGGAATGTACCGGAACGCAATGATACTGAAATGATGGCCAGTTTTCAATAACACAGGACTTGTAAAGATCAGACTAATACGCACAAAATGAATGTCCATGCCCAGAATGTCTGGACAATCCTTGATAACACAATCAAACGTCGTGAACGGCATTTCTTTTATATAAACATACCACCGATGGCGCGTAGCTTGAAGGAGTGTTGCGCTTATCCACCATCCTAATATGACAAGGGCAAGAGCAGGAGGAACGAGTGGTCGAACCTTGCTCCAAAGCTTGTGGGCCAATCCAGGCTCTTCTTCGTCAAGTATGTCTATTTTTGGGTCTTCGGGTTGTTTTTCTTTGTCTTCTACATAGCCAGATTTCTCCTTTGCCAGAGACTCAGTTGAGCGCTTCGACACAGTGTCCTGGTTGCGCTGAGCGAGAGAAACAGCGGAAGACGATTGGAGGTCGCCGGCAGTGGCCATAAGTGACGTTCTGGATGGAGAAGAAGGGACCGCTGAACCCAAGGACTTGCATGCTAGTGGTTAGTATTTTAAGTTGGCATGATACCCGATAAGCTACATATTCTGCGTATGGAGATGTGGCATCGTCCCTGTTTGATGGCTTGTTTCTTGATCCGACGTCACCGAGAATGAAGAATAGCTACTTTTGTGTCCCGAGTCGTCTCTTCGTCCTGCTCAAAGAAAACGAGCCATTGCAATTCGTGATAAATGCTCTTATGGCTACATTGCATTAGACAAAGGTTAATACTCGACTTTCCACTTACATTTCATGGGCCGCGAACCACATGTAGATAAATGTGCTTCCACATGGATGTTGTAACATCAATGTGCTCCGCGGAAGCACCCGTGCTCGGGCTCCATGTGCACATTGACAACCTCAGTTGGGCAGTTATCTGTGTAGGTGACCGTAGTTTGATTCCATTTCATACCAAAACTCAAAATCTCGCTAAGCTGCCTACATAGGTTTACATCCTTACCCTTGGATGTAGCTTACTTCACCATAAGGCGTCATAACCTCTCTAGAAAATCCCTTTCCCAATCAAGGCGGAAGTGACATTTGCGCACTGCAAAGACAATATGGAAAGCACACGCAATGCAAAAGATTGTTGCCCACAATGTACATACACGACATGACCCAGGGCTTCCCCATACATGCACACAAAACGTATGACAGCGTATCACCCCCCAGTCGAAATGACGTTTTGACCTTGCCAAGAAATTCACCCATGCGCAACAAGGTCAACCGGATTAATCTGTAAAGGTGGTGTGTGGAACAAGTTTATACGCAGTTACTTCAGATCAACTCATTGCCATAGTCTCGAAGCTTAAAAAGCATGTCGAGGAAAGGCGGGTTGATGGAACGGAATCAAATTGCGAGCAGTCGCTACCCCGCATGTCACGTGCAAATATGCTAATCAATTCAGTTGGAGAGAATGAGTACCATTAGTGCTAAACTCAGCTATTGAACACGATGAAGTGGTTCACGTCGTCAAATCTCTTGTCATCCACCTTTTCACTTTTTGCATTCAACGTGTGTCTAGTCGATGGGACTCCAGTCAAAGCTCCTCGACCTCTTGTTCTATGGCACGGTTTAGGTCACCTCAACATTCCTCGTGCTGCGGACAAGCAACTCATACTAGGATCATAGGAGACTCACATTCTTCTCCAGGGATGCTGGATCTTGCATCTATGATAGAAGATATGCTTCCAGGGATTTTCATTCATTCCGTCTACATTGCTGAAGACCTCGAAGAGGACAGGAAAGCCGGATTTGTGCGTGCGTTAAAGCAATGAATTTGTGTCCAAACTCAACCATCGCACAGTACGGAGATGTGAATGAACAGGTTGCATTGGCCGCTGGACAACTTGCTGCTATTCCTGAACTCCAGACTGGATTTGATGCTATGGGATTCTCGCAAGGTACTTGTTACACATGATTCATGCTTATCTATATCAACAGCTTTGCCTAGGCGGTCAATTCCTTCGGGCATATGTAGAACGATACAACTCACCGCCAGTCCATAACCTTGTCACATTTGGATCCCAGCACATGGGTATTTCTGATATCCCCCGCTGCCGGGCATACGACCTTATCTGCCATGCCACGAGTCGTGTGGTGAAAAGCGCTGTTTATAGTGATTGGGCTCAGAAGAACATTATACAGGTATATGTGCATGTTGCCCTTTACAATTCAAGTGTCACTAAGCGAGTTTGTTGCAGGCCCAATATTTTCGAGATCCTTCGAATATGGACTCATACCTCAATGCCAATCACTTCCTGTCTTCCATTAATAATGAAGTCACAGGGTCTAGAAACCAGACATACGCAAAGAACCTGGCGTTGCTGAACAATCTTGTCCTTGTTTTGTTTACCGAAGACAAGACTGTCGTGCCTAAGGAGAGCTCATGGTTTGGGTCAGAATCGTCTGTTAACGACTTTCGCCTTGAGGAACAGCAGATAGTTCTTGAATCCACGAAGGCGATCATACCCATGCGTGAGCAACCGTTGTATCAGGAAGATTGGATTGGTTTGCGGCAGCTAGACGAGAGGGGGGGTGTGGTACTTGACACATGCTCTGGGGAACATATGCATCTGGGCGACTGTTTAGAAAGGCTGGTAAGGCTTTATGTCGGCGGGGCGTAATTCTGCTATGGTATATTATATATTATATCTCAAGTTTCGGCGGCAATACATCGCAAAATCTTATTCTAGGCAATGTGGACCGTTGTTGAAAGCTATGAAAGTGATTGCTGAGGTTCTAAAGGAATTCCAATCCAACACCAATCTGCAAACCCTTCTTCGTATTATCTCCTTTCCTAGCAACAAGCGGGACTCCGAAGTTCACTTCTGCCCTCACCGGATCGAAGCGATATATGAGGCCAAGGCCCACCGAGATCGACGGATTTGTGAGCGATTTATGAACGATGTTCCCTATAGGTTGGCCTACCAATGAAAGCTTTAGCTGACTATGGTAATTTAATCATCGGAACTCACTTTTATCTATGGTATCTAAACCACCAGCGTTTATCCAAGTGTGGGCCTTTACAGGCCAATGTGATTTCGTAGGGATGTTGGAGATCAAACTCGCACCCACAGACCAACGAAAGTCGCCTCCTAAAGAGTCACCTAAAGAGAGTTAACTCAGAAATGCTGGCTGCACGAGCGAAAGATAGTTCCTTACGTCCATCTTTAGGCCCTAATCCATTTTCTTTGAAACCGCGAACGGATGTGGATCCACCGAGCTGAAATCGGTCTGAGAAGTGTGTATATTGGGAGAAGCCATAAAGTAAACCAGTCCGAGCGGCAAAGGATAAGGACTACAACAGGTAGGTTAGGGCTGGTGGACATACAATTGGGACATACATACCACCCCGTCGATTATTGGTCGCGATATGGTACTTTCGATTTCACCTTTGTAAAAGGAAACGTCCCCACCAAGGCCAGCCAACTCGTTAACTGCCTTGATATAGCAGCCACAAGTAGGCATGAGGCCATCATTACGGGTATCAAGAATAAAATTGTGTGATAGCGATGACTTGATGTTTTGTCCAGCAGCTTCTCTCATGCTATCATATGTGAGTGAAAATCCCTTCAAACGATGAAAAAATAATAACCTTATAGATGCTGTTGGAGACAGGTGACCGATGTGCCGAGAAACAGCTTCGTAGGCAAATTCATGGCCACCTCGCGAAGGCGTTCCGTTCTATAAGAAGAGTTACCAAAAGTGGCCCCCATACGATAGGTATTCTGACCTAGCTCACCCTAACGATAGCCTTAAGACCACGAAGATCTTCTCTGCAACTGGCGAACGAAGAGTGGTCCTTTTCCGTTCCAAATGCTGTGAACTCCCCGTATGTTTCAAGGTCGGATGTGAGCGGCGCGCCAAAAGAAGCTCGAAACGACCGTTTCGTCTTCGTTCCAAAAGAAAGATTCGCCTCGAAGACTTCAGCACCGCCAAGGATATTGCGGAGGCGCCCAGTTGCAGCCTTTCATGCAACACCAATTTTAAGTGAGGTCTCGAAAATGAAGTGCAAGTGCTCATACCGCGCTTCCTTCATTATTTCCCATCTCCGTGGATGTATTGAGGTACAAGCGTCCCTTCTCTCGAACTTTGTAAACAATATCGACATCGTTGGGAGAAGACGCGCCATGTGCAGGGTGTATTGTAGCCTCTACAGAATGGAAATTGTCCGTTTTTTGAAGAAGGGAAGATATCTTCCTGGATGTGTGCAAAACAGTTTCAAGATTAGAAGGCGAGTCGCTTGCAGGGAGCAGTGGATTGATGAGGCCACTGAGAAACGAGTTGCGAGTATGGTTTGCACCTTGCACCCTGACAGAAGAAATTCTTAGTGGAGTCGTTCGATTATCCTGGACCTACTTGGTGGTTAGAAGAAGGAACTATAGATGATAGTCATGTTACCAGTTCTGTGAGGTGAAGTACAGCTGACTGGTACTCTCCCTCCATTTTTCTAGAGATGCGTTCTTGCTGCCATTTTATGATTTTGGCCTCGATTTCGTCGAGTTCTTTCTCCCGTCGCTCTCTAGGTGTCAAAGAAGGCATGGACATTGACGTGACGAGCTCAAGGATTGGGAAATTATTGTTGAGTAGATCACGTGCTTGATTCTTGCAACTCGACAAGTTTGACTGCCAACTTGTTTTCGTGCTCAGGTTCAGGTTTGTGGCGGGATGGAGACGCCTTCAATCTCGCGTCTCAGGATTTCTAGGAACCCTCGTTCGTACGAACAACCCATTGCCAGCTCTTCACGCGACCAGTTGCCAGAGCCTAATACCAGTCCTGCTATGTTTATGGACTCGGACAGTAACGAACGCGACGATGACCATGAATCTACACCGAAAATGACATCCACAACGACACTCTTGGGCTCTTACGAAACTCCTGCTGATCGCTTGCGTGCCCTCCTAGCTCTTACCCCGAAGCCAGGTCCAATGCCACTGCTTCCGCCCTCCCCCTCTGACAATGAGTCCGACTTCGAGCCTCCAAACGCGCCCTCAGAAATTAGCACTGCTAGGGACAGCCTTAAAGACCTTTTTACTCGGGCTCGGCGTGAACCTGGAAATACGCCTCAGAAGAACAAGGTCAGGCCTCGACGGAACAGCATCGACATTAGCGAAGTGGAGGCCAGCCCGAGGGTAGAGCAACAGAGGGCACAAAATAAAGGCAACAGGAAGAGCCAAAGTGATGAAGAAGTTGATCCTGCTAGTATGTGAATTTAATTCCTATCAATTATTGGTTAACAAGTTCTACAGGATCATCCGAAGCATCTTTTCAGTCTCAGGCTACCACATTCGATATTCTACGAGAACGCCTTAACTTTCGTAGTCAAATTCAGGATGTTGGACTTGCTGATTCTATCGATCAATGTATGGACAGCTGTATTTCTTCGCGTTCCGCGTATTTGTTTTTGACCAAACGTAGATTCTGTTCCCGACGAAGACGAAGACGACGAAGACGATGATAACGACGCCCCAAACTTTTTACGAGAGTCGAACATTAGCACAAATACTCCTCCGGTTGCCACAAGCACACCTCAAGTATCTCTCCGTATGTCTGTAGATTCTCGTCTTCCATCCCAATCCAGTATGTTGCCTGGGCTGAATAGTTACTGGAGGCCACCACTGACGTATAGAAGACCTTTTGGACCAAGACTCCGAAATGCAGCGTGTTTTTGACGGTTTTGAAACCTCCGACACTGAGGGATCTGTGCGGCGTCCAGGTCAGTATTATATTAACTACTCTTCGAGGGATGATGAAACAATCCTAGTAGCATTCCCGCCATCTGTTAAGTCCGCGCAGGAGGTGAAGCAACAACCACAGCATCATTCTCACGCGTCAGTAACATTGAAGGACCACTTGTCAAGTGAGCACTAACTCCTTACTTGTTGTCCGGATAATACTCACCAGGCCGTTCACATCTAGGATCGCGATTGAGCACTTCGCATTCAACTAGAAAGGAAACCGCTCATTATGACGATTCAGATAGCCTCCATCAGCGTGAAAGAGATTGGAACCGGCCCCAAAGCTCAGCTCGAGCACACACTCCTGAATTATCTCACCACGGCGAGCAAAGTTTCCCGAGAAGGGGATCCCCCACGGTTGGCGCAATCTCTTCAAACCACCTTTCACTTGGAAATAGCAAAACCCCTCAACGCAATCTTGATGAACATTCCTTGAACGGAGACTCTTCTGATTGTGAGCCGTGGCAATTTTATACGCTCGAGTAATGCATATTGAATCCAGCTTCTTGACCAGTTCAAGGACGGTTGGAGAATCACCGAAGTTCACCACGCCCAACTTCAAGCCTTGGTTTTACCCCACCCCAACCCAAGGAACGGAGCCGGACCCGTAGTTTGATTCAATCGGAGGTTTCATTTTCTTCTCCGGCTCTTTCTCTCCATCGGCAGCACTCCTTCACTAACTCTTCGCGAGCAAGCTCACCTGCTGGCTCGACTAGCAGTCATCACGAGGAACAAGAGGAAATTGTTCATGAAAGAGAGAGAAATTGGAATGCCCCTCTACCCAAGTGGACTCACAGTTTTCCAAGACCCGCTTCACCACATTCACCTCGCATTATGAATGCAACAGAGAGAAGAAAGGCCAGTTCCCCTATTCAACGTCAGCAAGCTAGCAGTGAAGGTCGGACTGTGCATGTCTCAAGCCATTCCAATGGTGAGGTTCATGCAAATCCTCGTCTGAGCCCTCTTTCTTTTCGTCACTCTTCACACCCTCGGCAACAACCTCCTACTCTTTCACCGCCTGCTTCTCCTTCAACTTCTTCTGTGCACGCCAAGGGTAAAGAAAAGGCTGGTCCACGTTCTGCGTCAAGAAGTTCGATCAACTCTGCCTCAATCCACACTTCGTCCGGTATGCAGTCAAGACCAAGGTCTGGCTTCTCACTTGTTAAAGACCGAAGCTCTCTACCGGTCATAGCATCCGAACAGGAAACCCATCTGCGTTCACCGTCACCGGCTGGGAAACCCTCTGGAAAAAAATTAGTTTCCAGCGTGCCTAGCGGCATTCCCGTCAGGTCTCCCAAGAAAAATAGGCCCAAGGCTCAAGATGACATCGACCCGAGCTCGTCTACGTCTATCACCAAGCAGAATCTTTCTCGGCCACAGCCTGAAGTGCTAGCATCTACATCACTGACACACAGTGATGCTTCAGACATGGAGGAAAGCATTGGTAGGTTTTTGTTTGTGTTTGTCAGGGCTTGCCTGTATTAATGTGGTTCTAGATGAAGTTTCTGAACCTCGGACTCCTCCTGGAACTCCTCCGCAAGAGCTAACGCCAACCATCAGCGCCAGAACTATCTCCTCTTCACATCAGACCCAGCAGTATGCAGCGCCCCGGTCATCTACCCCATCATATTCACCAGGTGGAAGAGCTGACATGGAGGATACCAGCCTGCAGTCCAATATGGCACACCATTCAATCATAAGCGCACCTGATCAGTCACTATCGGTGCTTCCAGAATTGTCTCCTCCAGCCTCTCCTCCATCGGTTTCACATAGCTTGCATGAGCCAGTCTCTTACCTTTCTACCCCTCCTCGGCGCACGTCGTTTAATACTTCAAAACTGGAGTTCCAGACGCCTTCTCCGCCCAAGAATATGCCCGCCCTCCCTGGACCTCCCACCTCTTCCGAGGACGGGACCGACGAAGAGCCTGCACGAACACCTAAGCCCTCTGATACTACAGCACTTAAGACTCCGCGGCCACCAGGAGCCTGGTCGTACACGCCAGCACCCTCCCGCACTACTACCCAAGCTCTTGCTTTGAAGAACGATAGTGAGACAGAGCGAGAAATGCCCCTTCGAAAGCCTAATCTTACAGCAACGAAAACCCCTAAACCACCTGGTGCTTGGGCGTCGACGCCAGCCCCCCAATCCCGAGATGCTCTTTTGAAAGTTTCTCAGGACGTCACGGATGACTCTGAAAGTGGAGTGGCAGTGCCTTCTGTCTCTTTCTCGAAGGCAGTCTCGTCATATACTCAGACGCCTGCACCTCCTGGAGCCTGGGTGGCAACCCCTGGACCCAGAAAGCATATCTCGAAGGTTCGCTTCGATCCTATTGATGATAGTGCAGCTACGGATTCGTCGAGAAATGCCTTGGATGACATCACAAATACATCTTCAGGGACCGTCACTAGAAAAGTTTTGGATGTCTCTCTGCAAACTTCGACGCCAGAGCCCTCGACACCCAGATCTGTTCTCTCTCGACGTAATACCGTTACAAAGTCGCCTGGTGTACGCGTTCTTGATGCGTTTGGTAGAGAGATAATCAAGGATGAAGTCACCATCCACAATAGCAAAAGAGGCATTCGCGTCCTTGACGCGATGGGTCGGGAGGCAGAGAGCGATCTATCAGCCCATAACATTTCAGAACCCTCCATTCCTCTCAAACATGATGAGGCCTTGACACGCGTTCGTCAAGGTCTGGCTGACCTGGTGCATGAGATGGATGAGATGGACAAGTGCGGAATTTTTCCTTTCAGCTTTTTGTGCGCATTGCATCTGACATTTATGGTCATAGGGTAGAAAAGAACAAACAGATTGACTACGCTCGACTTCGAGAACTCCAACATGCGTCATCCGTAGCTCGGGCGTCTAGAGCCCAAGCTCATGCTGCTCTTTCCTCAAACACGGCAGATATCACCAGCCAACTTGGACCTTTACGCGACAGCATGAAGAAGAGCAGGTTGCTGGTGGGTTTTTTCTTTTTCTTTTGTTATGAAACACGCTTTTGGGTGACTGATTACCATACGATATCTCAAAGGTCTCGTCTATGACTGATCGCCGCAGAAGATCCCCATGGATTTTCTTTGCTATTTTCAATTTGCAACTACTCCTAGCCATCTGCATCTATTGGTGTGTTTTGATCACCCCACCCGCCTTAGAGCTCGAATTCATTGATAACAGGGTTACTACCATCCAAGCACGAGAGTTGTTCCTGACAACGTACCACGACCCATTTTATCCTGATCTCCATCTATATATCTCCAAACCTGATACCCTACATCTATCTATGCACGACTCCTCGGGAACATCTTGGTTAGCAATCTCAGAAACATTCCACCGAGAAGGCTGGAAGGCATCTTCTTGCCTGATATGGGACAATCTATCGATGGTGGTCTGGGATTGGAAGCAGCTGCTTTGGGAGAAAGCGGGCGAAACAGTTCCCTCAAGCACTGCCTGGCCTCCGACATAAATCTATGACTTTTCTCGTATTATTATATGCTATGTATCCAGTACTGTACAATTAGTATTCTATGATGTGTTTGTGTCAGCTTGTTGGCATGAACTTACCACCACCAACATTGTTTTCGACCATCCAAAAGTTCGAAAGACACGATCAGTTTCCTCTCCAGCCTTCACATCCTTTTGCAACCTCTGCAGAGCAATCATGCTCACAGTTGCAGGACCTTGTAGATGCAACTGACCAACTCGCTCACTCCCTCAACGCTTATTCCTCGGCGTCCTTTTCGAATCCTAAACTCCTCTCACTCCTCCGTCAACATTTAAAAGTTGACGAGTCGCTTCAACAAGTCAGATATCAATTCCTGTAACCAGAACTTGTTTTAATCTGAACCTCCAGTAGTCCGACCGAAGAATTCATCAACTCATCCAAGTCTTGCGGACGCGACCTAACGTCACCTACGGCGAGGATATTCCCTTGAATCCATCTGCTATTACCGACTGGTGTATTAGTCGTCTGGAATCATGGGGAGCATCTGCAGGAATGGAGACCTTCAAGGACGATGGCCGCCAGGAAGGCATCAGCGTTGTTCTCGGGGGCAAGGTCCTTGTTGTTGACGTCGATTTCTCTATCAGTACGACAGATCTCAGCAAACCCAGGCTTACCGTCTCTAACGTCAAAACTTCGTTCGCGATCACGAATTCGGATGGGACGACATCAAATAGTGGAGGTTCACCCTCCCTGGATGCATTCGTCTGCGACGGTATCCAGAAATTCTGCAACGAGGTGCAGAAAGCTGCAGATGTTCGAAACCATGAGGAGGCAACAAGACTTGGAGTTGCAGTTGCTGAAAACCTGCGATATCTGGTCATGCTGGACAAATTAGCCGCAAGAATAGACGATGGTGGTTTACAGTGGTTTACGGCTCTCGATAACCTATGTCCTACCTTGGAGGCTTTTGCAGCGAGTGAAGCAGAAGTGGTCGCGTCGTATGTTTTTACACCTACTTTCCGTGCTTCTAGGCTAATTTTACATTATAGCTCTTTGTCCATTCCTCGAGCCCCATTGGATATCTTTCTCCTACGTTCTCATGCGTTGCCTCTTCCCTTTCTCATCTCGCCCTCTATCTCGTTCCTTATCCACGTTTCTCCAGAGGCATATATCACACTCTTAAAGAAAGACAAAGTGCCATCTTCCGCCACTTCATGGGACGTACCATTGCCCCTGCTTCGCTCCAGCATGTTGTCATCCCAAAGGGGTCTTGCGATTGCAACTTTGGTGCTGGCCGTTGCAGGTACTGGGCAGATATTTCCCGCGACTATGAGCATGCCAACCTTCACAGCGCGGCCCACATTCCCGCTTGCTCCCCAAGGCTTGGATGTGGAACACGCTTTTCCACGGACGATCAACCCTTCTGGAGAAATGATGGATTCGACCCACTTGGAAGCAAATAAACAGTATTCATGGGTTCTCGATTTTACGAACGGTGGTAGGAATCTAGGCGTTGTTATGAGTCAATCGCGAATGAGAGAGATTGAGCTCATAGTAAACCCTCTTGGTGGAATTGACACTATGGACTCCGTGGCCATGATGTCGTTCGGTACTAGCAGTTGGGTTGACCTCCTGGTAGGTTTGCTCATCTCAAGCCTTTTCGATTTGGCTAACGATGATTTCTGAAGTTTAACCTCGACACACCTTTGTCTTCCGAGCGATACACTGCCTTATATGTTCGTTGCGAATCTCCTTGAACTTCAATGATTGCTGATTCGTTCGACCCAGACATCGTCGTCATCGGCACATCCCCCTCTACAGCTACGTCTAAAAGCCCCAGAGGAACCAGGATTTCGGCTTGAGAAAGTCCGTGTACACAATATGAAAGAAGTCTGGGGTATTCTGGAGGTGTGAATCGGCTTATGTTTCAAACACCGTGTATACTTGTCATACTGACAATCTGCAGGTTGTTCGAGAGCAGTGTTGGTTGAATGAAACCCTCTCCGTGTGTCAATGGTCACCTGAAGGCCTGCGAAGCTCAGTAGGCACATCGCCACAGGAACCAGCGGCGACAGAAGAGGAATTGCAGGCAATACTCGATGGTTCGTACACTATTATACCTCCCAGCTTCTGCTTGCTGACTTTCACCAGGAAATATGCATCCAAAGAAAATTCCCGTCAACATATTTTTACCATCGCAGAACATTGTAACAGATGCTTTGTTCCAGACGCCAGACATCGACGGGATATCAATACCCCAACTGCCCCCACGACGACCCAGAATCCTGATGACATCTCCGGAAAGGCCGCCCATTTCTGGCTTGGTTGAGACAGTTGTTGTTTACGACGAGAGCAAGCCACGCGGCCTCTCAGTCGAGGTCAGTGGGGCTATGGGATCTGACATTCAAACCGACGTTTTGGAAGAGATCTGTCGACGTGGTGGGACTTTGGGTTTGCCTGGTCGCGTATGGTCGAAGGCGTCGTGACCACCTTGTCTATGAATGCGCTTTTGGAAATGGCTTCTGTATCATGTAACGATAAGGAGCTTCAGAGAACATAGGTTTTCAACTTTGACGCCTTTTCGTTTTTACTTGAATCTAGAGGGATGGCTTAAACAAAAAGGTCGGTACCAAAGATACACCATCTTCGTTGAGGCCTTTGGCAGCAATGACGAACAAACAGACCAAGAGCTTCGTAGACGTGATCGTTGCAATGAACGATCTAACACACATCAGTCACAATTCTGAGCGCAAGGTAATGTACAGGGTCAATGCAGAATTACAAACTTGGAAATGGTTAAGGTGCATGCATGATCATTTCCATCTCTCTCAAGTCACAATTGTTGCTATCCAACTTACGACCAAGCCGTGCAAGGATTTTGCAATGTTTTGAATGTGTGAATGACGACAAGATATGGGTCATATCTACTCCTCGGGGACCTCGATCTCTCCAGAGTTGATGCCGTCGATAATGTCGTGTGGGGGCTGGCCGTCAATTGTGCATCCAACGCTCTGAGCAGTTCCCAAAATCTCCTTAACGCAACCCGACAACTCCTTTGCCAGCGACTTTGACTTCATCGTCCGTGCAATGTCAATGATCTCATCGAGAGCGATGTTGCCGTTGTGCTTGATGTTCTTCTCCTTCTTGCGGTCACGGGGGGGCTCTGCAAATAGAATGAGGACTCTCAAATCAAACAATGCATAAATGAAGATATATACCTTTGAGAGCACGGATGACAAGGGAAGAAGCAGAGGGAACGACAGAGACAGCGGCTTGACGATTTTGGATGGTAAGTTGAACGGTCACACGTAGACCTTTCCATGCAGTGGTGGCCTTGGCGATATCTTCTCCGACCTTTTTGGGTGACTAGAGAGAAAGTTGAGCAGATAAAGGGATACAATAGTTGCAATAACGAACAAGACCAAGAGGACCAATCTTGGGGGCAAGTGCAGACGAAGCACCGACCTCACCACCAGTGGCACGGAGGTAGATGATCTTTATTTCATTGGGGTCCTGAATGCAAGGTCAGTATAAGGCCTATAGGGCGATTTGACGATAATTACGAGTTTTGGGGCCATGGCGTCGGGGAGAGTCCGTGATGACCTGCAGACTGATCAAATGCGGAAACTCCTCAATAATTAAGGTTCAAGCCCCGATCAATAACTGTACAGTCCAGGCTCCGACCGTTTTCTGTTTGTCTCTGTTGTCCTGCGCCTCCCGTTCCGAATCCGAGTGCTCCTCCTGCGAGTCTTGGCTGACGTTGAAGCCATCCACGGCCACGGCGTGCAATGGATCTATGGAATCAGAAAGGGTTGAGCTACCATTTGCCTTTGAGGATGCGCCCATAGACTCTCTTGTACAGCTCATAGGTTCTTTTTTATTCTTTTTTTTTTCTCTGCACACGACTTGACAGGAAAATATATATACAGCCGACATGTTGGACCGTTTGATAGCCCACAACGATCAAATACCCCTCTCTCCGTGAGCAGGTGTTCTATCTACTCATCGCATCCGCCTGTTAACTAGCAAAGCCAGCGAGAGTCTTACGCGTTTTCATTCCCGTTCAGCCCCAGGCATCAGTGTTCTTGACTATCTCAAACGTATCGTTAGGTTTACAAACGTCGAGGTACGGTATCGACCAATATGCGATTCACCCTGGTTTAACTAGCGATATCCCACACGCAGAAGACATGTCTGTTGATCACCTTACACTACATCGATCTTATTTGCAGTCGCATCCCCCTATTCACTCTCTCGTCCCTCACATGTCATCGTTTCGTTATCGCATCTATCACAGTCTCAAGCAAGGGCCTATGCGACGCATTCTGTACCAACAGCCTATATGCCAAGGTCGGCGGAATATCTGTCACCGAACTCAACATTCTCGAACGGGAATTTTTGTCTGCCATTGACTGGCGTCTGACGGTTAGCTTCTACATTTATTTTGCACCTCTGTTTTATGTGGTGCGACCTAGCATACAACTCCTTCCTCATGTCACACCTTGTTCCTCCTAGTGCACACGGGAGCTCCTCCAGGATTATTATGTTAACCTCGTGCGGACGCACAGCTCCGGCAATTTTACAATTGTCGGCCTTGAATCACCAATTACTTCGGACAGCGATGCGGAAATGGAAAGCATGTCTCGACCATCTTCTCCTTCTGATTCTGGTACACGTAGTCGCCATCGACGCGAGACGTCAACCATTCTGGTTGAACCGGCCGTGATTGCGCAAGATCGTCGCCCGACAGTCGAACAAAACATGGCCTTTGCGGCACTTCGCGAATCGCAAGGTTCATAGGGATTAGTGGAACTTGGAATTGTAATACATTTTAATACTGGGAAGTTAAGATACTTTAGTACGATGTTATGCATACGAACGTGCAAAAAAATGTAGAACAGCTTTGAATACATATTGGAATTCGAATGAGCAAGTGGTTTGCGGGATACTTGACTCTTTGACCTTGTCGGTTAACAGAATTTTGGCCGTTGCACTCGTTATAACATGAAACTCTCCTACACTAAACTCTACAGTTGTTAAGATTGAATATTAATACATCTTCTGCTCCAGCGTTGACAAGGTCGTCCATTATCGATGCGCTCTTGCTCTTCTCTACCATTGCGCTTACTGCGAGCCAATTGTTCTCTTCGAGAGCACTAATCGTTGGGGCTCTTCGTCCAGGTGTGATGGAAGTGGCCAGAGAAAGCTTGTCTCTAGATATGTTGTATTGACAAACAACGTATTTATCGGCAGCAATAACGCCCTGAATGCGTCGAGTAATTTTGTCGATCAGAGGTGCGAGTTCTGGTCGTTTAACAGTGTTTGATTTAATGAGTACGGCTTCAGTCGTGAGGAGAGTGGCAATGGGATGGAGACCAGCTGCTCGCATTGTATCTCCAGACTCTGTTTAATAGGTCAACAATACGCATTTCGTGCATGCAGCTTCAATATCTTACCGACGAGATCGACTGTCATTTATGGCTCGATCAGTCACACTTCAGGAGGTAGCTGGAAGGACACACGCACCAATACCATCCGCCAACCCAAGCGCGCACGCCGCTTCAACGCTCCCTCCCAGATATCCGATTTTAGTCCTGTCACTGTCTGCGAGCTGCAAGCGAGTATCGATATCCTCGAAATACTTTTTTGATAAATGTTTGAAGCTCGACACTACTCGTTTTCCTGCGAGGTCCTCTACAGTCTTGATGTTGCAGGACTCCGGTACCTGTACCTGGAGCGCGCATTTACCAAACCCAAGCCGTGCAACTTCCGTGACCAGATCATCCATCTGTGCTTCTAGAACTACATCATGTCCGGTAATACCGAGATCGACGTCGCCTTTGCCCACGTATGATGGAATATCAGCAGCGGGAAGAAAGACACTATTAAATAGTCAGAAGATTGGCAGAGACAAAAGGTCATCTTGAAGCACGCACAGGGCAATGTTGTGATTTAAAACGACACAAACATCCAATCTATTATTTCTTCGGAATTGGATATCTGCCCCTGCAAGTATGTGCCATTCCGTTTAAGAAATACTCGATGACGGCAACGGCTTTAAAACCCAACCTGCTAAAAGTGCGACGCACTTCTCGTACAATCGGCCTGTGCGATAGGTGATATCAATGACCGATCTTGGGCAGACGCGTAGATTAGGCTACCTTTCTTGGGAATGGCGAAGAGGAGACGTCCATCGAGGGATTCTGCGTCTGACTTTTGTGTGAGTTATAAATCGATATGTAGAATGAAAGATAGCATACTCATCCTGGTAGAACGATGGATGATGCGGGTGCTAATAAGATCTAAATATGACTCGCGAAAAATTTGGAAACATTCGTCGAGAACTGGATTTGATGACTAAGATTAATGATGCGACACACGTGGGCATGTTGACCACAAGATGACTAGGAGAAAAGCTTTCTTAAAAAATTGGTGCATTACATATAGAAATACAAACGAATGTGTTTAGCCAGTAAAGCTATGAGAAGGAGATATGTTAATGAGGGGGTTCCACGCAACGAGGCGCGTCATTTGGTTTAGGTGGCACACATAGTCTAAAATGTCCAAAGCCCAGCAAGACATTGCTGGTTGAGGGACGTCAATCCCGACGTTATGGACGGCTGCAAAATCAAATCGACGTTGTGCCGTGACACAAAAGCTACTTTACCTATTACAACGCGACATAAAATGCCAGATTCCGTCCGCCATCGTCCTACTAACACTCACGCACAATCTCGTCGAATTAAGTACAAGTCCACTTCCACCTTCCTTCACCGCCGTAGAGCTGAAAGCATTTTTGCCAATGCATTGATTTGCCCTTTCTGCACCTTCTTGATACCATCGCTATCCTCCCTTCCGAGACCAAGGTCTGTCGTGCTCGTAGACGCGTCACGTTTCGGCGCCTCAAGCGACTTGCCAGCAGCTGCATTCTGAGGCCGCTCCGTAATCGTGTCAAGCTTGACATCCTTGTTCTTCTTGGTGCGCTGTTTCCGAACAGGGGGAGATCCAAAAATATCACCAACAGGCTTGGGATGCTGACCACGCGGTAACTGATCAAGTTCCCAAGGAACACCGTCCATGACTTAATAAGGCCATGAGTTACAAGCGGGAAAACAATCAGGAAAAACCAACGTACTCTTGATATTCTTTGGGAGGGCCGCGTAGCTAGTGTTGGTGTTCAAGGGAGGTTGCGGTTTCACGCTTGCGCGCCAGCTAGCTGATGATACACTGGTGGCAGTGGTTGAAATGCTTCGTGTGCTGGAGTTGCTGTACCGTGTAAACGCCGAGGTAGATGTACCAGCGCTTGATGTTGTACTCATTGAGCTGCGCCAGTTCGTCGATGCCACAGAGCTCGCACTAGACATCACGGCCCGTCCACTGCGGGTGCTGTTCGGAGATATCGCACGATCGTTGCGCCTCTCCCAGCGCTCAGTAGGCTCTGGGCTACGTGAATTGACAAGGGCCAACGACTTCTGACTCTTGTTAAAGGCGGCGTAATTATTGTAGGACCTATCACGCCGTCCTCGGCCCCAGGTGGAGGTGCCGTCATCAGAGGCCACATTTGTAGATGCAGGAGGTGCATTGAGACCCATGATGAGATTCGTGACGTTGCTGGCAGTTGTGGACATCGTAGCGGATGCATGGGTGATCGAGGTGTGCGTGTCTATAGACGAGGGTGGTGAGACCTCCTCCACTGGCGACACACGTCCAGGCGCCAGCGTAGGAGCATTGTTCTTGCCGAAACTGAGCTTCCACTTCGATGGCTTCTTCGTAACAGGCGGCGAAGTAGCTAAAGCTGGCGGTGTGGGTGCTGGCCCTCCGCGGCTACTATTGCTAGTGCTACGAGGAACTGTAAGCAAGGCGGTGGGCATAGGATACACGGAGACGGGCTCGAACGGTTCACGTGCAAGCCTGGACGAGCTTGTGGTTCCTGTGGTCCTGCTAGAGATAGAGCGAGTAGTTGACGACCTTGAAGCCTTGCTGATCTCTCGTGCCAGAGATTGCGATGCATCCGCCAGTGTAGCTAGTGTCTCATCCTTAGCATCTGCAGTGATGGCGCCTTTGCCCTTGCGAGCTCCTCGTTTCCTTCGTTTATTGGTTGAAGTCGATCGGGACTCCATGCCTTCCAAGTCGATATCATGATCGTCTTCCTGGGCGGTTTCTTCGATTTCTGGTTCGTGATCGAAGACAGTGGAGAGGTCCGAATGCTCCCGAGTCTCATACGCAGGACTAAGAGAAGGAGCGCGAGACAAGGCACGGGAGGGAATCGCCGGGCTCCTAATAGCAGAAGTAACAGATGGATGTCTCGAAGATGGGCGGTGAGAGAGGGGGGTAGAGGAAGCAATGGGATGCCCTTGCGAACTATTTGATACAGTTCGATGGATGTTATGACTACCGAGGAGCGAGGGCAGATGGCGGGCCCATGAACCAAATTCATGAGCCGTGATGCGCGGTGTATCATCCTCGGGATCCTCGAGGATACAGAAAACCTTGTTGGCAAGGTGTTCAGCAACTGGGCGGGTCATGCCAGCAAACCTGTACATAAAGAAGTTGATGGGATCCCTGCGATAGAGATCAAAAGATGAGCAGGCTCCTTGAGCTGTATCCGTCCAAGGGTTAGAGTGGTACAGCCTATCGGTATTAGATGATAAGCCACGATATGACTCGAGCGAAAGAAATGTCAACTAACATGTTGATTAGCACAATGCCTAACGACCAGACATCGGCGGCACGAGGGCGATAAGTAGGGGCAACATTATTTCTGCATTCTAAAAGAATCATGGATCAGGAATCACCGCGTGATATATGGTAAGAGCGTGTACAAACCATAGCTCATATAAGGTGCACTGCCGCAGTCCATATCAGAAGAAGCAAGATCGATGGTTGACAAGCCAAAGTCAGTAAGTTTAACAATGACTTTCCGTTCCTGACGACCATTGGGTAAGGTGGCCCACCCGTCGGTAACAATGAAGTTTTCAGGCTTGATATCACGATGGAAGACTGACTGGTCATGGCATGCCGCAACAGCGTCACACATCTGAGAGAACATGGATGAGATAAGGCGGAGGCGGGTGCGGGAAAGCAGTTGAGCAGGGTGCAGAGTAGAAAGCAAACTAGGAGTAGGGGGTGTGCGTGAGACTGAAGAGTCAGCAGTGTTGGGAACTTCGGAATCGTAATGGTCGCGGGCTTGTTCCAAAAAGTAAAATAGGTCTTCGCCTGGAACGTATTCGAGGAGAAGCAGTAGAAATGAAGAGGTTTCTAAAGTGCGATGAAGGGTGACAATGTTGGGATGGGAACCAAGGGACTGGTGAATATTGACCTTGTCAAAGGATGAGTAAGTATGAACAGCGAAAGAAAACGAGATGGATTAACCTCTGACATCTGTGCTGCCAGATCCTCTTCGTCAAGGTTGGCTTTGGATAGGCACTTGATGGCATACTCTCGTCCGTAAATAGTATCGGTACACTTGTTGTTGTCCAATTCCATCATGCCCACGACCGACATGTGTCCATCATCAGAAGGAAGGGGACGATAGAGAACCTCTTGAACAAGATAGACGACTGCATAGCTGCCATGGCCGAGGCGACGCTTTACCTGGAATTCCTGGGCTGGTTCCTGGTAATCTGGTGCACCAGAGGAAGCGTTTCCAAGGACAAGACGGATAGTCTCTCCTTGGAGGGAACCGCCCTCACCGACGAAATCACCAGGATATAGGACATCCTCAATGGTCGAGGATGCCGAGGAAGACTGGCGAGATGCAACGGAAGACTTTGAAGGCAGCCAAGAGTCGGGCTGTCTGAAAGAACGGGGAAGAGAAATGGGGGAAGAAATTGGGGAGGGTTGTATATTAGAGAAGGGGCGAGGAATGGGTTGTTTGGAAAGGCGCTTGTTGGTCAGAGGCTCATTAGGGCGAATATAGTCGGTGTCTTTGCGTGAAAGGAGCTTTGGGGAAGAGGAGAGTGAAAGCGGGGGCAGCTGAAGGGGATACTGCAACATGAGCTGACACTACTCTCAGACGAAGACCGGCTTGGAGTCTGGGGGAAACCAGGACGGCGACGCATGCAGCGACGACGGAGGCGAATGGAGATGCCACGTCCCAACGGCGACGGCGAGCTGTTTGACCAAGATGGGGGGAGGAGAATAAGACTGCAGAGTCACTTTGTCACATCCACATGGTTCAATTCTAGCACCACGAGTTCGAGTCACGCAAGCTGCGCAAACATACTACCTATAGACTAGTCTAGATACCGTCCCTCCCACGCCGCTATAGCTCCTTCTCGGTCCACCTTTTGCCATTCCATGTATACTGCCCTTAATACACTCTCTTCACTCACCAATGAAAACATTTTCTGCCACACAGCACCACTTGTCAGATAGCAACTCGCCATATGGCGAATCCATTCAAACCACCTGCCCGAATTACCGCCCTGATCCGATGTCAACCCGGTCCCCGGATGCTCATGCACCTCGTGCATCACCCCAACGTACCCAATCAGCAAGGTCTCGTGCAACCAGCCCAGAGTCGCCTGGCGCATGCTTTCCTTCAACAGTCCCTGAATCAAATCCACACTCAGCGCAATTCATCTTATTCGCTTGTCTCTCTTACCTCATAGATCTTCAGCGTTTTCTCCCCATTTTCCGATCCGGACACTCCCCACTTCCACACCGCTTCAACTTCTGCTGTCGTTCCCTTCACTGCTTCTCTCGCCTCTCTCCAAGCCACATCCACTGCTTCCTCCCCCTCCCCAAATATCCTTTCTGCTTCAAGCCGTGCTAGCCAGACAGGGGCCGAGCTCCGTGCCTGTTTGCTGCTATATTTCCGTGCAAGACGAAGGATCTTGGCAGGTCCTACAAATCCTTCATCTACTGTATTTGTCACCACTCTGATGTGAGCGGACAGCAGCGAAGCCGAAGCTTCATATTTTTCTCGACAAAGTAATCGTAGTGTTGAAATGAGATATTGTTTCTTTAAACCAAGCCGTCAGCTTCGGCCCATGAAACAAACGTTGTTTAGGACTAACCATATTCCTATCAATTGCCGTGCCACACCACTCTTCAACAAAGGTCGCATAAACCTGTAAAACTTCCTCGCTTGCTCCGGCACCAGTGGCTTGAAGTAGTTCCTCGTTGGCGCGCTTCATCCCTTCAACCAGAGCCTCCCCTTTAAGGTCAGGAGTGAGGAACCTATTGGCCCGCAATCGAATTGCCATGGCATTGTGAGGTAGTGTCTCGCCCAATAGATCATAAAAATACTCCAGTAAAGTTTCTCGCAGGAATGGCGGTGATGGATACTCTGTCAACAAAGTTTTGAGGCTTGTAAAGAGCTCAATTTTTGGCAACGCTTGAGAAATTTTTTTTCACCGGTGGTTAGAAAGATAACCAAATATTTTAGGGGGAGCGGCGTACCTTGTGCAGCGTTGTTCATCACTGATTTAACTATGGCGCCTTGAAGAATCTCCTTTCGTGCATCTGCGCCGTCAGCCACTTCCTCCATCGGCTCGTCAGGTGTGACCATGTCGCCCACATCGGGCATAATAAGGTTGCTCTTGTCAACAGAGTCTGTGCTTTCTCTGCCTTGGCTGTTTGACTTGTTGGTATTAATGCCGAGAACCTCCCAACGGCGTCTGAGATTTTCAATGAACCCAAGCTCCATTTTGACATACTCCCTCCAGAGCTCGATGCTTTCTGTATTTAATCTGATGCCTCGTTGGAGGAGCGTACGTGCGGACGACGGAGACTGGTGGCTGAGTTCATGTGATGCCGCAAGGATATAGAGCCCAGGCTGGTTGGGGTGGAGCTGGAGAGCCCTGAACCATGATAAACATCGACGTCAAGTGAACTCAACGTCATCGACGAACCTTGCTGTTATTCGGCCAACCAAAGCGCGCGCACCTTCTCGTTGCGCAACCTCTATGTACTGTACCCATAGAGCAACGTCCGATTTGAATTTTTTTATGGCGCGTTCGAATATATGGAATTGCCGGCGCACGAGAGCGTAGTCTGAGATGGATGGCATAGTAGATTCCGACTCTAGATAATTAACGTCTAGCTACTTAAACACAGAACACAGTAGCCACTCACTTATCCGTTCTTTGCGTTTGCGACGCAGTTGTTCAAGACCCATTTCATAAGAAGCATAGCGCAGAAAATCTGCTTTTTTTGCGACGCGTCTGACAAGCGCTGTTTCAAACGCAGTGCGCTTTTTCAAAATTTGTTTGGTTTCTTTCTACAGAGATTAGAATTGGAATTGGATTAGTTAAGGGTATGAAAAGGCTCACTTCGGTAAACAGATGCTTCTCGACGAGGTCTTTGAGCTCGTCGAGCATCTATAGGTAGCTAGTTTAGTGTTCATGGAATCAGTTACAACACAAGTGTGCGCACCTGCTCTTGCTGAAATTGTACCCTCTCCATCGTGCAGACCTAGAGTATTAGATGGACGTCAAGAAACAGAAGGGACCTTTTGTTGATCGCGAGGAACAAATTTTGGACACCGGCGGGCCGGAGTTTGTGTAAAGCTTGACATCGACCACTCAACACCCTTTACAACTTGAACCATGCCAAAGTCCCACAGGGGAGGCAGTACTGGCCTCACCCGCTCTCATTCCAGGACCGGCTCTAGCTCAAAGCTTGGTGCAAACCTACAGTTCACCTCCAAAGACCAGTATGCCCCTAAAGCGGCTGATAAACCCAAGAGAAATGGCATTTCTCATGATGTATGTCAAGATAAGCTCTCATTTGTCCACCAACGCTCATTCTGAGCAATCCTATCTCCTCAAGAACAACCAAGGATATAACAAAGGCATCACAAGAGTCGCTAGCGCCCAACGGACTCACTCTCGGGAACATATCCAACCTCTTACGTCTAAACAGCGCGCCCCACATCCTTCAAACTCGAAGGCGCAAGGAAAGAGCGGATTTACTCTTGCAAGTTCTGGTGATGACCATGACGACGATGGAGAGTGGGAATCCAGTGAAAGTGGCGTCGTTACGCCAAACCAAGCCCACACTGAGTCAGACACAGACTCTGATGATGAGGAAGCAATCCGTCGACTGCGTCAAGCTTCACCCCAGCGTCCGGCAAACGGAGCACGTACTGAAATAGCACCTCTCCCTCGCATCGAGACAGTCCGACAATCCGACTTTCGTGCTTCGACAAACTCACCACAGATGCCACAACAACAAACGTCTCCGCCACCTTTGCAACAGCCACGCAATGAAACCCGCGTACCCAACTTGCCGCCAATTAAGACCACTCCTGCGCAGCAATTGCATGCGCACTACCCTCATTCAGCTGATGCTGAAATGCGTTCGCCTCAGGAGACCCCATCTCCAGGCCATTCCAGTCCCCATAATCGTAGTCGACGGCAGGCTAGCACTCGCCCTCCATCCTCTCACTCCATGAGAAGTGACCATGGCCTGCGCCCACACCCCCTCATACGTGGTTTTTCCTATGCCCAAGACATGCCAACAAAGCCTGCACCCCTTGAGCCGTTGACTGCTATGCAAGATTCCTCAACCTTGGGATCGGATTCTATCTTGCAGGGCAGTGAGCTCTCGTCATCTCCAACATCAAGCCTGAAAGTCTCTCCCGGTGGAGCCGAATCACGCATGGCGCCCCACCGTCGTCAATCTGTCTCTTCTGCTCGATCTGTCTCCACACTTCCTGTGCACTCAGGGTTCCGAGACTCTGACCGTAAACGCACTTTATCGACAGTTTCTCAGGTGTCTTCTTCGGCCGCGCTTTCTTCTCTTACACATTTACCTACTACGACCCGTCTGCCATCCACCACTTTCTTCCCGCACGCCAACCCTCACGCAAACATTGAGGCCATACATCCACTCCTGCCTGGTCCTTATTTAAATAGCCACCTCACAGTTCTCGCGCGAAAAACCCCTATCAAAGAAGCGTTTGACCGTGTGATACGGGCGAAGCAAGCTCGTTGCTAGTGTCCATTCAAGTCGTCCGACATTCTGCTTCTGATCACAACTTTAGTCGTGGTCTTCTGGCACTGAACATTATTGTACCATATTGTAATTGGCAGAGACCTTTCAAATTTATTTAGGAGACGGTGTTGTCAATTTTATTAAACGGTCTCTTGCTTTTTTTTTTTTTTTTTACACCCTTCAGAGCTCAAGGCGATATCAGTTTTCTCTTAAACTTCTTCCGTTTGCACTTCCAAATTTCGACATGTCGATTCACAGTGGTCAAGTATAGATGCGCAGTACTGCCAAAGGAGCAACATTATTGGTGCTGCGGTAATTGGTGCAAATTTAAGATAGATAACATGTTCATATGTCAATTGTGGGATTGGCAAGAGCCATATGCACCCTTGATATATGTACATAGAACCACCTAATACACATTTAATTAGACTGCACCGCATGGATATGGTTGCTTTCGAAGACTTCCAGATTACCATGGGCTTCATTCAGTATGCCAGAACCGCTAGTGTGAAGACCACGATAGTTTGCAGTATCGAGATGCAGGAGTTTGTACACAACGAGATAAGTCGAGAGCCATAGATATAGGAACGAACGTCCATATATCTGTAGCATACACACCAAACTAAATGCCAGCGTCTGTTTGGAAGGGAGAGACAAGCATGACGATATGCGACAAAACCACGTCGGAGCCACGTGGCGACGACGCGTTTTGTACGGAGTTCGCAGTTCTGTCGTGTACGACACATTTGTCAACGACTAACA
This sequence comes from Tephrocybe sp. 9980TJB, assembly GCA_018220975.1. Lineage (NCBI taxonomy): Eukaryota > Fungi > Basidiomycota > Agaricomycetes > Agaricales > Lyophyllaceae > Tephrocybe > Tephrocybe sp. 9980TJB. The sequence goes on from JABAJU010000014.1 coordinate 50,819, forward strand.
CCTTTTTCTCACCCTCTTCTCAAGGCATTAACTTATAATGTGGTTGTCCGACGCGCAAAGTCAGTCTTGGTCACCAGTCTGTTTGAAGAGTAAACTCTTAAATGTTTGCTTTTACAGAAATCGGTGTCGCCCTTACGACCTTTGGCGGCCTCTTCATGTTGCTCGGTGTCATGCTGTTTTTTGACGGCGCTCTTCTTGCACTTGGAAATGTATGACAAATGCTTATTCTCTCCTGCGAAATGCTCAGACATGTCTTATAGATTCTCTTCATTTCTGGTTTGACGTTGATCATTGGCCCACAAAAGACTTTCTATTTCTTCGCCCGCAAGCAGAAGATACGCGGAACAATCTGCTTCTTGGGTGGAATACTACTTGTTTTCTTCAAATGGCCTTTCGTTGGAATGATTGTTGAGACGTTTGGGTTTTTAAATCTCTTTGGGTGCGTTTTATTGCTCGCGTTTTTGTGTTGTCGTCATATCACTGACAAAAATCTGGGTGTATAGAGACTTTTTCCCTGTCGTCATCACTTTCTTGAGGCAGTTGCCATTTATTGGAACAGCTCTGTCGCTCCCATACATCAGCAGTGTAAGTTGGTGCAAACCAAGTTTGCCGTGCCAAGTTTCTCACTGATTGACTAGGTGGTGGATCGCCTGGCCGGCTCGCGAACGTCTGCGGTATGACCTCATTGCTTGTAACTACACATACCCGAATTAGAGAGAACCACTTTGCCTTGCCCTACGGTCATAAGTTTTTCGGAATCGTGATCCTCCAACTTCGTCTCCTGCTGCCCATATATCTACGGTATCTACACCTCGTGGCGCCCAGCAGCCTCGAACGCAGAAATAAGGAGAGTGAGTTGTGGAAGATGGAACACCCTTGAACGGCTGTCTCACGGTGTTTACTATATGGTATGAGAGACGTATCCTTCACTAGCGGGATTGCCGCTCCAGTCAGAAATCTTTTGGCGCGAGATATGAAAAGTTACGTTGGAATTATCTCTGCAGGACATCCAAGGTAGTATATACCATATTATAATGATTTGACTATTGAGTATACTCGAGTTTTGTTTTGCCAAACTGACTAGTGTTGTGCAAGGTCGGGCTCACAAGCCCTGAGCCTCGCAAGCCGAGCCCGATTTACAGATAATGAAGAGGTCGCGAACAGCGGCACTGAAAATACGCAAGACCCTTCAATGGGTAATACAGAACCTCCATGCACCAATCTGGCAGCCATGTTACCGAAGATACTCGGAAAAACGTAGAGGGCTCTGAAGGGGTAGGACTGCTCGAACTCAACCTCAGGTATGTGTTTTATTCCATCTTTTTCTAACCACCAATTCAACGTTCAAAATTTATCGCAGTTATCTTCAGCTCCTACCAAAGATCCCAGATCTCAACTTAGTGATTCGGAACTTGACGAAATTCAAGAAACAACCTTCAAATGCTCAGATGGTGGACTGAATGGATTGAACATGCGACATGGATAATTTCTTTTCCCCAATGTTGAAGAAGGATGGTAAAATATGCGAGAGTGTCGTCAATGCAGGTGCACCATGTAGACATCATATAGACTAAACTTTATTAGTATTTTGACTCATCGTATGAATAGTAAGAAGCTGTGCCGTTCCGTTGTTCTTGTACCAGATGTTTCGACACTTCAGCGTCATTTACAAGTTATTCACAATATATGCATTCAGAATTTACTGTTTCCTACCCAGGCCCAGCCCGCTAGAAGGCTTGAGGCTCGGCTCAATAATTCACAAAGCCCTGGCCTTCCAAAGCCGGGCCCAAGCCAGGGCTTTGGAGCCGAGCCGGACACTAAAACTGACGCGTGCTTGACGCGCTTCGGACATTGATCCATCTCTCCTCCCTTGACAATTTCCTTGGGTGTAGCTCTGACTAATCTCACCCGTAATGCATCCCACCCTTCTGCGGTTCTTCGCGGTGTGTAACTTTATGTGTCTCAAAATTAATCTGACTTTCCTCTGTTACGGTAGACAAGATATCCTTCACTAAAATCGCAATATCCGAAAGATGGGAGACGACAGTTGCATCTTCGCGTGATGCAGGAGTTCTGGGAAGCTGTATTACAGAACAGCGAAGTCAACGCTTTGCACCAATCGTCAGACATACCAATGGATGTGCGTGTGAGGGTTCGGACGAATCGTAACGGACTCTGATACATCCCCCTCAAGGACGAGTTCGATCAGGACGATGACCCACTCGATTCTCTTTTAGAGGGACGTGAACTCGGCATTCTCCTTAGGACAGATTACGCCAACGAAGATGCCTGGCAAACATTCTGCGGGAAACTGCAGAACGCGGAACAAGAACTCGCCAACGGACTCAAAGATTCTGAACCGATGGATGACACTCCTGCTGGACCGTCTGCGGCACCAGCATCAACACAACCCGAAGATTCTGATTCTGATACAGAGTCTTTGGATGGTGTACCGTCTCCTATAATCAAGGTCATAAATCCCTCAGGGCCACACATGCCGCTGTTTCAAAATGCCTCTAATTTGACAGCCATGAGGCTCTTGAACGATGTAAACATTCGACCCGCACCTAATCCACGAGTGGGGGAAAGCCGTATCAAGCCTCCAAATCGTCTGGTTGATCAAGGGACCTGGCAAGAAATTTATTCAGGGATAAATATCTGGATCTACGACGCTCAGTCCAATATTGACCACTGTGTTCGGTTCGTCAGCCAAGAGGGTGACATCTACGGGACTGCGACGTATGTTGAAATGTCTTTATCAATACCGTTGCGCTAACTAGTCACACATACGCAGTGGAGACAGCTGGCGCATTCAAGGTTCTCACATTTGTGATCTTCAGTTCAACATATCGTTTTCTGGCATGACAATCAATTTTGGAGGATTAGATAGATGGGACTATGCAGAGAGGCGGCGGAACCTCGATGAGGCTAACCTCTGTTAAAAATGGTGGTAGCTACTAGGGGATCTGTACTTAGCAACGCATACAAGGCTTAGACAAGCTCAACCACAACTCATGCAAAAAAAATGGCCAGGCATTGAAAGCACAGATAGCTGAGCCTTTTGTGTATTTTTTTTGCGACTATCAATGAAAAGGACAACAGAGAACATCGTGCTACAACCCCCGAGCACTGGCACCCCAACGCCTTTTTTATAGGCAGACAACCTTTTATGATGTAACGGTCCAGACACGGAGTTGGTTGTCGGTGAAGCCAGCAAACAAGGTCTGGCCATCAGCAGACCAGGCGATGGACACGCACTCGGGCTGCCTCGCCTCTTCGCTGACATCAGTGTAAGCAGGCTTGAGCTCGTCGACGATGGACCTAAAGGGAAAATAATTTATAAATATCTTAAAACACAAGAATGCATCGAAGCATAACTCACTTGCTCTCAAGGTCGAAGATCTTGACGCAGCTGGCAGTGGCAGCGCACAACCAGTAGCGGTTAGGTGAGAAGACGAGGGCATTGACAATGTCTCCAGCTTCGAGGGAGTAGAGGTGCTTGCCCTCGTTGAGGTCCCAAAGCATGGTGATGCCATCCTTGCCTCCGGAAGCAGCGAGAGAGCCGTCGGGGGAGACAGAGATGGTGTTGATGTAGCCAGTGTGACCGTAGTGATTGGTCTTCAGCTTGAACTTGGAAAGCTCCCAGACCTAAGGATGAGAGTAAGCACGCTGAACTGAAGCACATGCAGGCGACAATTGAGAATCAGAGATCTTGGTGGAAAATGTGGTCTCATCGAGCTCATGCCCTCTGAAGTAGCAAATATAATTTTCGATAAACATCATAGAGGTGGGCATTGGAAGGAAAGGTTTTTAAGAGAAGATATTGAACAGAACACACCTTGACAACCTTGTCCCAACCGCAAGACACGATAACGGGGTTGGAGACGTTAGGGCTGAAGCGGACGCATGACACCCTATGGACCGTGTAAACTTGATATGAAAAAGAAAAAGAATATATCTTCCTACCACTCGGAGTGACCATCATCCTTGATATCATACTTGCACTCTCCCAATGTGTTCCAGAGCTTAATAGTCTTGTCACGGGAGCCAGAGACGATTTGCCTGTTGTCAGCGCTGAAGCTAACAGAGAGGACATCGGAGGTGTGGCCAACAAAACGACGAGTAGTCAAGCCAGTGTTGAGGTCCCAGAGACGAAGAGTGTGGTCCCAAGAGGAGGAAAGAGCAAATTGGCCATCAGAAGAGATGACAACGTCAGAGACGAAGTGGTTGTGTCCGTGGAGAATTCGTTTGGGATAACCGTAGGAACCCTCCTCGCGGGTCAATTGCCAGACAATGATAGTCTTGTCTGTCGTTGTTCAAAGTGATTAGATGAAAAACTAACAAGTCAAAGAGTTGCCAAGTACCTCGGGACGCGGTCAAGATCATGTCAGGGTTTTCTGAGGAGGTGGCAATGGCGGTGACCCATCCCTTGTGGCCCTCAAGGGACCCGAGGAAACGCAGCGATTCGGACATGTTGTTCTAGAGCTTTGGCGGTCGACGAGGCGAGTTTCCCAACTTCCTACTGGGTCACGCCATCAGCCACTGTGACAAGACTGTACAGTTTTCGGCAAAATCCATCCCTCCTTACAAAACTCCCCAAAACCTCTGCTCGCCGTGTGCAACGTCCAGGCCCCTCAATCATCCTCAATGTCTTCAACGGTGAGTTCTTTCGTTCTTCCTTCTCTGAATGATGTATTTCGAAATATATTTGCTACTTCAGAGGGTACACGCCCAATGAGACTACATTTTCCACCAAGATCTCTGACACATTACTCATCTTGCTTCCAAACTTCATGCTGACTTCTTTCTTTCTTGCAGGCTTGAGCCTGAAGCTTATGCTTGAAGGGACCACTGCTGGCACCCCTATTTTTGTACTTACATAAGCATGTTAAATTCTCAGATATACAACTTCACTTCAGCTATCAGTTAATCTTATCACATTTCTTTCCAACTCTGTGCTCGACGTCAACATCCAAATATTCGTTGCATGACTGCTGGACAATTGAGCAGAATCCCTGTCATAAGCAAGTGCCTCTTTTTTCTTTCAAGACGATGGCGTTTTAAAACTTGTAACGCTTTTTAGTTGACACTGACCCTGGTGTTGATGACGTTGTCGCGTTGTCTGTCCATCCTTCCTACGACATTGTTCAATTTTCATGAATCCTATCTAGACTGTTTGCATTAGCTTCCCCAGAGCTCGACATTCTAGCAATGATCGTGTCATATGGCAAGTCCTGATATCTAGGGTTTAGTGGGTGTAAAAGCCCAGTTGAAATAATCGTCTTGCAGGAAACACTGATGTCGATGCTTCCTTGTCAGTATTGTGTGTGCATTTTTGGGATTTGTCACGCTAAAGGCTTCAAATAGTTTGAATGTTTTGAAAACATATCAAGCCCTCTCCCGTCACTTTGACGAGAATCCAGGTGATCGGCACCGATTCCCTAATTTCTCCTCCATAAAGAGACCTATTTTAGCGAAGGGCTGCGATAGGCCTCTTGACGGGGAATTGCATAGTGCTCAGTACTTTCATGGAAGGCAAGCTAATAATCATTACCCCATTTTTATTTATCTTCATGATAACCCCAACAGAGATGGTTTGGGAGATATTTACAAACGGCATCCTGACCTGGACGTTTCTCCCGAGATAGTATCAGAAGACCATCCCCAGGTCCGGTTGGCCGATAAGCCTGGAGTGGATGTCGCACTAGAACTCATCCGTTCATATCCTGCGAAATCCATCACCTATATCGCACTAGGTCCCCTCACAAATTTGGCACGGATGATGCAAAAGGACGCCGATCTTATCCGGAATAAAATTGGCCGAATTGTCTGCATGGGCGGCGCTCTCGATGTTCCTGGAAACACAAGCCCCGTTGCAGAGTGTGGGCGGGTGTTTCCTCGAATGTGTTCCTGTGACTGATTCGCAACCACTAGTCAATTTCTTCGCAGACCCATTTGCCGTGAAGGAATTATTATTATCTCAAGACCCCCAACTGGGCCTTCCGCTCGACCGCTTTCTTCTGCTTCCTTTGGACATAACGACCCCCCACGAGCTTCCATTCGAGGATTACATTGCGAAAATAGACCCATCCTTTGAGTCTACGCTTAAGCCTTCTGTGGCGTCAAATAAAGCACCGCTAGTGCATTTTACAAGCGCGTTTCTGGAGCGGACGCGTGAAGTAATGCTTAAATTTGGGAAGGACGCGATGGAATTGCATGACATTGTCGCTGTCTGGTGCGCTATAGAAAACCCGCCTGGTCGTTTATCTCCTAGTTGGAAGGCGAGATCGAGGATCTTCGATGTAGAGCGGTACGTCTAAAGCATCAATTTAACCTACCAGGTTTCTCACTCAGATATCCCTTACTTAGTATGGGAGAGGTGACACGGGGAATGCTGGTCGTCGACAGGCGACAGGATGAATCTGCTTATTCATTGGGGGCAAATCGCGCGAAAGTTCAAGCCGAGTTGGAAAGGAAAATTGAAAAACAGGCCGCTTCGAATCCCGCTGTACTTGAAACTGTCGAGGCGACAGAGGAGGATACAAAAGCTGAAGTTTTTCAGGGTATTTTGTGTGTGACGGAAACTCCTGGACCCATTGCTCTTCTATCATATCTTTTTAGCCGAGTCTGGGGCAAATAGCCCTGGGAATACTTCAGCTACTCACGGGTTTCCAACATCATGCAGCCGTGATGCTGTTCAAAAATAAAACTTGGACCAATGCGATAACAATTTCGGAAATCGACCTGCTCAGGGGTGTTGTCGTATGCTTGGCTGCGCTTATCTTGGTTGCTCTATTTGACTTTTGATGAATTTCATAATCAAGGATTTTGAATGTGGGAACCTGAGTCGCCATTTCTTGCGCAATTCATGCAGTTTGTCACTCAACCTTCTGGCTCTAGCGGGATCCAGGCTTCTGTTCAAAGTTTTCAACCAGAACCATCATCCGGTCCCTTTCTCTCCTCTTCATGCGGTCGAACATCCAGGATGACCAGGGGTCGTAAGAAAGATTTGACCATTCCACCAACTCGGGCGCTCGTCCAACAGAGAGACTACCGCGCCAGACGAGCAAAATATGTCTCGGACCTTGAGGAACGTGTACGACAGGTGGAAGAAGAAAACGAAGAATTGCGTCGAGAGCTCGCAACCGCACGCGCTGGGCACCCTGTACCGTTATCAACCATGGATGCACAGACCGTAAGTCAACTTGGTTATCTGTCGACCGATAAGCTCATCTCTACGTAGGCGCACGCTTCTGCAGAGCTTATGCATAATCTTTCTATAGCATCAGCCTCCCTCGCTCGCTTCCATCAACTAGCTTTTTCTGGACATGGATCCTCCTCTCCATCAGCAGGATCGTCAAAACACGTCCCTCTGCAAAGTCCTACCAATCCCATGAACGTTCCTCGTCCTGTCTCATTCCCATCACCTGCACCATCACCTCCGTATGCATATTCCATTCCAGAACGTCCTACCCATCCATCTGGCAGGAAACGATTGTACAGAGAGGATTCTCCAGAGTCTGTCATCAGCCAATCAGAAGACAACGACCATTATAGTCATAGTAGAGCATCTAGTCCCTGCTGTGGTGGGATTTTGGACTGCCGCGAGCTTATCGAGCGTGTTGATAGTGGCACAAATGATGACCTCGATTTACCACGACCTCAGACGCTCCAACGATCTCATTCTCCTGACCTTTCGCACTCCATGCGGTATGATCCACGACGCCATTAATTTTTTTGGGTAACACCTCTTCATTGTTGGTGGAGCTTCTTTTGGGTTGCATAGTATTAATCACATTTTAGTGTATTTTCTTTTTGTACTATATGGCTTTTGACTCTTAGTGCTGCGTTGTTACGAAAGCTGTATTATTTCACCCTCTCGAATTGCAGGTTGCGAGGAATCAATATTAATCAATCCTTGTGTGGAACATGTAAAGTGCAATAGAACGTGAGCGGGATTGCTCAAAAGTTCAACACTGAACCAAGGGTGGCAGACATCCTCATTTGTAGGCATTCCACATTAGAGCATGATGGCGAAAGCTCCTGACGATTTGAGCACAACACGGGATCCTTTCCTGAGAGAGCGATGGTGCCCCAAAGAGCAGCTTTTCACAAATAAAACACGACCACATTTCGCGAAGCGAACAGAAGACATCCACAATATGGATAGATTTGGGAATGACCGGGATTCGTGGAAGAGGGCCACCAGTACATTCCTCGAAAACATATTCGAGCATCAAAGTAGTGACCTCGCGCATCCTTTCAAACAGAGACTGATCCTCCAGAGCATTCTGAACATGCATCGCTGAAACAAGCGAGAAGAAATGGATTGCATTCATAGATGCCGGATTATGGGATCATGAATTTCAATTTCATGTGAGTATAGTACAGGGTACGATACAATACAGGAAGAAACGCGCTCACAAGGAGGACTGGTAATACAATACGGGATATTAAGAGGCTTTGATTTCATATGGATGGCGTACAAGTTCGTCGTAAAGTTCTGCGGGAAGATCTCGCACAAGGGTAACGGCAATACCAATAACAGGAAGGGCTTCTAGATCTGGGAAAGTACGAAGAAGGCGCATGGGACTGTGCTAAAAGTCAGCAGGTTTAGAAGGAAATGGTAAACTGCGAACCTAGAAGATTTCATGACATCATCCCTCATCAGTAACAGCTGGGCAATAACACATAACACGTTGAGATGAACACCAAAGGCAAGCAAGAAGTCCCAAAGTTGAAGCACTTGATTAAGAGGGGGCGTGCAAGCACATAACGTCAACACGGCTGCACGAAATGAACGAGTTAGCTCATGGTCGGCAGGTGGCATGCGCGCGCTTGCAACGTACAGGGGAATGCGTATATTTCAGCGGAAAGGTTTTTGGAACGCAGATGAGCGAACAACTCGGGATCGACGATTTTCAGACAACGATCCAATAACTGTCAAGACAGTTATGAACCTTCCAACGTGACAGCTGCATAGATGATCTTTACCTTGAGGCCTCTATGAACTCCTTCTAGTGTGGGTTGCACATATAAAGGACATGATTCTTCAATGAATTTCGAGAAACAGAAGAATGCCTCGAGTTCCGAAGGCATCGTATACAGGAATGGTGCAGCAAGGACATTCATTCCTTGGACATACGTGAAACCGAGTTGGTGTGTTTCTTGCCTATCTGCATGAATTCGTGAATCGAAAAGTTTTCACGTATGGCTGTAGTAACATGACGAACCATGACTTCGCCATACAAAAGCATCCAGTAATCGCACGAGCATATCTTCGCGAACACGTTCTTTGAACCCTTTGTCGGTGGCCAATGTGCTGTCAACGAGTCAGTTACATGAATAAAGTCATTTCCCATATCTCACCGGAAGGTATCGTTTCTAATCTTCTCTCGAACTTGACAGGGTCCGCGCGAGACATATTCCATGAAAGTTTCCGCAGGGATATCTGAAACGCGTAGAAGAATTTTCCATATTCGAGGACGTAAAGTTGCGTCCTTCAATTGAGTTGAGCGGTACCCGTCCTGAATAGGAATAGCAACGTACAACTGTGGATGGAATACCCTCGACAAGGATCAAACGGCGTAATTTTTTAGTTCCATCGTCAACCTCGCCAGATGCTCGAGATCTGGAAGCAACTTTTGATTGGTTCAAGATCTTGTTAAAAGAGTGTGCGGTCGCTTGAGCAGTTGCGTCGGCTGACGCAGGTGACATGAGGGAGATGGATGGCCCCAAGGGATGTTTGACGCTGTATACAAGTCAGGATCAAGCAAGTAGATCGCGTTTGTGGCGATCTTGTTCTTTATATTTCATGGAAGTTCCTTTCATCTCTTCCGGTGCCATCAGCAGGGAACATTACTCTCTGGTCTGTAAGGTTGAAAATTCCAGCTCTCCACAATCGGCGAATCAGCATTTGTCCAATGAGGTCGAGGCCATACGATGTCAGCTTGCAAACCCGAGCCTTTCACTTGTTCGCAATCTATCACAAACTCTTCTCGCCATAGCGCTAATGCTGCGTATAGGAAGACTGCAAGAAGTGTTTGATATCTCTGCTTTTCTGCTACTTGAACGTATCTCATGGCTTCCTTCCTCCCACTGCCTTCCACTTCGCACTATCACATGCTGTTACTCTTGCTGAGGCTGGTCGCACAATCACCCAGAAGAGAATAGGTCTAAATTCCATAGAATCCCCCTCATTCTTTTTCTCATGATAGGACAGGCTATCTGTTTTGCGCCGAGGTTATGCCTCCAAGCCACGAGCTGCAGTTGATGCTCGTTAATACCTTGCGCAAGGTACGCCCAGTGTTGGATGGTTACACGTGTTGTGCGCTCGTTTGACGCGAATCCAAGGACTTGGAGCACAAAGATATACCCAGAATCTGCCTTGCCCTTGACAATGTTATAACGTCGTCAAACGAGGACCTGTTTCCTGCCATTCAGACGCGCCTTTACGATCTCCTATCCCATCCTTCGTCAGTATGTAGTGATAAGCATTTTCACCACTTGTTTACCCTTTATGTTCCATTGATATAGGCCCCACATTCGACGGCGAGCTTTGCTTGGATATCGCTCGTTTGCTTCGCACCATACAGATCAGTTGTCGAGCCTTGGCCGGATAATAATCTCAGGGTGCGATGATCCCGAGACGGAGGTTTCTGGTGCCTCACTAGCGCTATACATTCGATTGTCCCAGGTTAATTTCTACATTAAACGTCTGATGAAAAATTAATGCAATCTCAAGGTTGAAAAGACTATTCAATCTCCACAGGAGTTCCTGAACAATCTTTTTACCATAGCGGTATCAAGATCTCAGCCATTGCACTCAGAGTCTGTCGTTAAAATTCTTTCTGCACTTCTGCATGCTGGGTAAGTTTTTGTTAACTATCATGGGCGGCAAGTGTCGACCGAAATAACAGGTTACTGGAAGACAATATATCTTTTGTCTTGAACTTAATCCGCTCTTGCTCATATCCAAAGGCCCGTGACCGAGGTTGGTTGTCAGTCTTTGCATTATAACCTGTGTTAACATGTAGATTCAGCGGTACTGAAAGGATCTTTCGCACTGTTGACCAATATATCCCTTGAACGCTTCGTGCCTTTCAACCCCGAGTCTCCTATTCACTGCATCCGCTCCCTACTAACGTCCGATGACCCTAACGACATATATCTATTCTTATCGTGTATATTGTGTGTAGATCCCATTTTATGGGCAGGAACATCGAGCCAGGTACCTAACGTTCTAGATGCCTGGGAGGTAGAGCGAATAATGCAGTTGTTGGAATCTCCGGACTCATTCATTCGCAAGATGGTGCGTCTTCAGGTCACTATATACTAGTCTTCCAATGGTTATTAACGGCGCAAGAAGACACTCAGATTGTTAAACCGCGTGGATACTACAATCGTGTCATCATACTATTCTCAAGCACTTCAAAGAATTCCGCCAGATTTATCTATCGACGCATTAAATACATGTGCCCTCCGGATGATCGATGCCCTTCAAGCGCAATCAGGTGACGATGGGGAGCTCTATGCACGAGGATTGAAAGAGCTTTTGCTACGACTAGAGCAAACCTCTTTGGGCCCACGAATCGTCCTTGAATCAGTAATCGATACAATCTTGACTCATCTTCGACATGGCAAGTGAACTTGGTCTCTGGATGATCAAAGACGGACTACTTACATGCTTCCCAGCTGAACTTGACTTTACCGTTGGCTTCTCAACGACAATGCTCATGTTCGTTGTGGAGCCTGACGAACAGCCATCGCAAACTGCGATGACTATCATTGCGGCGCTTACAACTGAACAGTGTGGCAAGTTATCCGTCTCCCCGTTGGATGTACTGAAGGGATTTGCATCCAAATTAACAACGTGCATTCGTGAGAGTTTATATGGCATGTTTTCTTCTGTGGGTAGCTTGACTATTCAATAGCATCCGTTCAAGACGTATCATTGCTGGCCATGTTACGTGTTGCAGCAGAGTGCGAAGAGATCCCTACATTTGTTGTTGACACTGTCACGAATTTGGGTGAACACTCTAGAAAGCACCTGCGTCAGGTCGGTCATTCCTGCTAACATTCGGGTAAATTCTGATAACTCCACTAGCGCTGCGACCAATTCGTAAGTCTCGTTGCTGACAGGCCTCGGCTCCTGGATCTAGTACGCGGAGCTCGCTCTTCCACGGTCAGTTTTTCAAGTTCAATTCAATGAGATTCATATATACATAGACATGGATCGCTTCCAGCTTCCGGATTTTTTGGTGGCACTTGAAACCCCAAACGTGCAGCCTGGCCATCCTTCGACTTCGACGTCAAGCCAATCTTTGTCTGCGAGTAAGCTTAGATATCATGCATATGATACCCCTATACAGGCGCCCAAATTGCGCAATCGAGATATTTCGAGGTCACCGCAGCTTGGAGGGCACACTCAATGGGAGACCTTGTCTGACGCCGGCCCCGGGTCTCTGAACCGCATAAGCTCCAATTTATCTGTATCATCTGCAGCTCATTCCCTGACGAAAACCCTGACTCCTGGTGAACTCACCTTGGCAGCAAGTCAAGAACGCTTAGACCTGATTAAAACGGTCAGATTGTCCTCTTTCTTCTATTCGCAGCGTGCCAACCTCCACATATAGGATATTTCTAGAAAAGAAATACCAGAGGTCCATGTCGTCGATGACCTGGTATGCCTATCTCTTCCCCGTATTAGGCGGGATCTGAAAGCATGTAGGCGTCTCGGGTGGACCTGATAACATTAGATTCGCCTTTTGTCACAGAGCCCATAGAGACTCGAGCAGAAGCTGAAGATTTTGAAACTATTTGGAACTCGCTAGAAAGCGGTGAAGCGCGAGGGTGGTTTACTGGTTCCGTCCAGGCTGTCATGGAGCGCATGCAGACTTTGGAGCACACTCGCTTGCAAGTGCTTCCTATGGATAACCCAGGTGCGAGGCCCTATGTCACATGCCAAGATCCTGGATGCTGGTCTGATCAACTTTGGATCAACTATAGGTGACACGAAAGTGATGGTTTTTCCCGCCCACGGGCAGGGTGGTCGGCGACAAGCGGTGCTGCAGCTGAAGGCGTCAGAGGACGACAGCTGTCTATGGCGGTTGCGTTGCGGAGATGACGAGCTCCGTTCCCGGATAAAGGGATTGCTAGGGTAGATGAGCAAAAGTGGGTCACTGAGAGTAGTTGGCGATAGTTATGAAGTCATAGCAATGTGACTAGTAAGTGAGTTAATGCCATTGGCTTGTTATGATCCATCGGGCCTTGGCAGCCGGATCAGGGGCGTGAGAAAAATATAGATATACAAAAGACAAGGGTTCATGTCAAAAATTTCAGCAACAAAGTAACCTTTCCACAATCTATGGTTGTTCCTCTTCACACGTATGTTTTATTTTCTTTTATAATGATTATTGCTAATATCTTTCTAGTACTCTGAGATATAACATTAACACAATTCTCTTCGGACCCCTTGCTTTCCTTCTCGTCGACACAGACCGTCCTCCTTGAGGCCCCCTCAGCGTTCTTCTGACGCACAATTCCCGATTTTTATCTTTTCTTTATTCAATGGGATAACTGCTCTCTCATATTCAAACGGTTGGAACTCGCCCCCCCTTGACATAGACAACTAGATATTAGACCTCACCCTCAACTCGGAATCACTCGTATCGATCTCTTTAACCATGATGAATGTCCTCAAGCATCCATCTTTCTTCCGTCCTGCCAGCCGCCCTTCTTCACCTACCCCTCCCCCCAACGCTTCAACATCACTGGAGCGCCCAGCTCACCCTTTCAATAGGTTGGGGCTGAGCAGTTTCCGACGCCCCTCTTCGTCTACCGCTGTTTCAACACCCACACCTCTCATCCAGGATGGATCCTATTTGGAATCGCTCAATCTCAAGTTGAGTGAAGCAGTGTCCAAGGCCCTTGCTCAACCAACCGGCCCGGCCGCCGTGAACGAGCAGCTTTATGGAAAACGCCCCTTGCCACCTGGTCGGGGCCATGCTCTTGGAAACCTCATTGCCTCGTGAGTGATCTAGCTTCTACCACGTCGATCATTATTATATTCATGTAACTTGTAGGGAGCTTAATGCTACTCAGGACTCGCCTCATTTGCACAGGGCTATCCTTCGCACCCTGCACCGCCCCCTTTCCGTGTTGTTGACAAACCTCTCTGCGCACCTTCTCCCTCTCATTTCGTCACCCGCTTTTGCACCTGCACCATACATCCAGTCACCCAATCTGAACCCTACTCAAGTTCATGCCCTTTCCATCGCGACCTTTGTCGGAGAGCTTATTGAAACCTTTGATGAGCTTGACCTAGGGACTGATGTGGATCCACGGGGCGATGGATTAAGGCCAATTCGCGAAGGGCTTGTGTCTTTAATCAACAGAGTGGTTAATCCTTTGGTCAATGCAATTCGTAACGAGTTGATGCCACTTCTCGCGGCACTCGAGATGCCGAACTCACACAGTGGGATCAAGGCCACTGCGGGCGCCAAAACTTCATCTGCATACCATCCCTCCATCGTTGCGTTGCAGGCGATCATGCCCGTTTACGCGAAGGCCATCACACGTTATACCACCGCTGACGTTTCTCAGGCGACGCTCGCTACATTCCTCATCTCGGTTGTGTGGCGTGGTTTGGTTGCTCTTGCACATCGTCCATATGTGGCTGTATCCCCTCCGTCTTCCCCAGGCCTTGCCCCGGCGGTCGCAATCAAGAAAATCAAGGGAACGACGACACCGCCGATGTCACCGCCCGCATCTAGGTTCAACATCAAGCTGCCTCCCTCTCGCCCTCCGTCTCCCCCGGCACTCGTTATCCCAGCCACAGCTGCAGCGGATGCTCGCGCTCTCTTTGACCTCCTGAGCCTGTTTCCCCTCCCAGTTGGTAACAAAGAATCAACCCGACTGGCGCGCGAGGTCGTCGACGATGCCTTTGAAGGACTGAAAGCTTTGCCTGCTCTCCTTGATGCAGTACATGCGGTATCAGTAGGCCTCGATTCTCCAGAGCATCTGGATCATGTAGCTCAGCATCTTGAGCGTCTTGCTACTGAGGTTCCAATCCTCATCGCTCTGCCTGTTATTCTTCAGGCACCATTGAGTGGGACATCTACTCACTCTGTCAGTGAGCTGATCCATATTCCGGCAGATCAATACAGGACGGAGTGCCTTTCGGGCTTTGGACGTGCGGAGGAATGCGCAACTACCGTTGCACGCAGGGTCCTTCAGGTTTTGCCCATGAATCTGGATATTCATCCGGTAGTCTCCAGGTGGTTGAATATGGAGATTGCAGAGAGTCTGGTGCAGACTCTGTAAGTGTTTCATCATCGATAAATAGACTTTTTCCCTCTTCCTCTGAGCCAATTTCAGCTTTCCTTTACCTAGTCGCCCTATGCCTTGTTATTGTGCTTGTCTTTGTTAACGTTGTCCGTTGAATATCTCAGTCTATGTCCACAAACGCGAGATGAATGATTGATCTATTTTAGATGTCTTCAGCCAAGCTCAATAAACTCCTCAGCTGGTGGTGAACCAGAAGCCGACCCATATACTACCAAGAGGTATCTAAGCATTTGTGAGCTCAAGATAAAGATTAATCAGCGGTTGAGAGGGTCATACCTTTTTCTCGCTTCTCCTGCCGAACACGTTCCATTAACTGCAAGGCATGCCTGTCCAAAATATCGACATATGACTTTAATGAAGTCTTCTCCCAATCTGAAATAGCCCTCAGTCATTGAACAAATAAAGGTATGAGGTAAAACAATACCAGAGTGATGTTGTTCTCCAGCTTCACCATCTGTGTGCATGGTGTCCAATTCTGCTAATAGTTGGTTGACGGTGGGGACCTTCTCTGGGTCGAACTCGTCAATGCGATCAGGGTCTACTGGGACACAAACACGTCCAGTCTTGGGGTGAACACAAAACGGCGCTTTCAGCAAATGGTTTCTGCGCTTGGATACCTCGGCATCTATCCGTGGATATGTGTAGAAAAGGATGATATCCTCCATTGAAGATAGCAAAGTGTTCTGTGGGATGCTTATTTAGATGTGTGCACCTGTCGTGAAGATAAATGAACACACGCGCTGGTTGGATCCTTTTTCGTATCCCTTAACCTCTTGTTTAAAATCTTGCCATTTGTCCTCGGAAGAACGGCCGGGATCTTTGTCCCACGCTGCTTGTAAATGTGATACAGTTTGCGAATCGGGAATTTGTTCCAGGAGCGTTGCATAACCTTCTGGTGTCGCAAAAAGGTCCTGATCAACTAGAATGAGGTCGGTAAACGTTTCTTTGAGGATATCAACAGCAGATCTGATTAACGTGAGGCATAATAAAGCATCAAGAAAGACCATCGTACTGTAGAGGAGGAGGTAGCGTTCGCGCACCAAAACGTACGTTCAACCTTTTGCTCGATTCTGATCCACTATGTACCACTGTCATCCAACTGACCAAGGCTTTCCGTTGATCGTCGGTCAACGCCATGGCCTCAGCGTCTGAGATCCACAAATGGATACCACGACGACCAGAATAGACCCAAAGGAGGTCCTCATAACCAAACTGTTCGCGTATTGCAGCATCTAGGACTTTCACAGCTAAAGATATGAACATCCAGCACCGTCTGCAGATGTTGGCTTCTGAGCAACACGTCCGAACGGGGTCATAGTCGGTCATATCGATATCAAACACGAGCTCTCGTTGTAGGGGAACAAACATCCCCGGTCGAGCTGTCTTCCTATCTTTTGGCTGTAGTTTATTAGCTGGAATTTTGAAAGGCGATAGCCAACTATAAAAGACGCACTCTTAAAGAATAGACGGGCCCAACCTCAAACCGCGTTGGATTCAATTGACAAACTTGCTTCTTGAGCTCCTCTGCCGTGCCGAAGCTGTTGTATCGCAGATATACTTCTCCTTGCAACGTAAACGCAAATTCACGATTTGTAAAAAGACGCGTCGGAGTATGTTCATGGTTAAGCCAGTTAAAGATGGACTTAAAAGGATACAGGCGGCCATAAAAAGCCAACATCACCTCTGGAAAGTTAGGTTCAGCAAAAAGAAGTAAAAACATATAGCATACCAGGAGAGGTGTCTAAAGGTACAGTATTGGCCATCTTGACGCGTAAATTGAGATGAGAGTTGGAAGGGAAGATTCAATTGTGACACCCCACGTGCTTTCACGATCACGGAACGGTCACGACAGTGCCTTTCAATTTGACCTCCACCATCGTTATGTTTGTGGCGGAGATCGTAGGAATCTCATGATTCGACACCTCTACCAGAAACACCAAGGAATCTTTCTTGTTAGTCTCAAGTCACTGAGAACATGTTTATTTAGCGTGAGTTTCAGTCGGTTCTGGACATGCAACTACCACAGGCGCTGGAATGCATCTCTCAGATCCGGATATTCGCTCGTTCAAGGCAATACTATTGTTCGCAAAGGCAAAGGTCTGATAAGCAGTATTTTTTTACTACTGACAGAGGTAGTGAAAGGTTCGTCAGGTCGTAACTAGATGATATTCATGAAGTAGATAGGGATATATCGAACAAAATAGGTCGCCTATCCAACAAGAGGTGCCCTCTCCTCATCGAGAAGTTCGATGCGGCCACCGCGTACACGGGTAAAGAGGCCATAGCTACCTTTGATAACCCAGACGAGGGCAAGGATTGAAAATCCAAGAGCACTCCAATGGATGAACTGAGAGCGAGTCTGGTGGGCAAAGATGGCCCATAAGGACCAAGCTATGGCAATGGATGCAGGAAGGTCGCCCTCAGGGGTAGAGAAGGCGTAGGTGGCGGCCGTCGCCTCGAGGAAAAAGCTAATTAATTGCGGCATAAATGACAGATCCATAGGTTACTGAAGGGTCAACAACTCACAGGCCCAGGAACACAAAGACTTTAGTCCAGACACCAGCACGATGATCGAGCGCATTGACACCAAATGCCTCGAAAGCACTGAGAACAACGAGAACAGTAGTCCAACCGTGGTAAAGTGAGAAAGGAAGGTGGATAAAGAGTTCATCAGCCGTTTCTTGAGGCGTATGGTGCTTCTTGACAATGTAATAGATGTGCTGAATAAGCGATTAAGATGAAGTCAGCGGGTATCGAGAATTCAAATTTGGCTAACCGTCACAGCAGAACTGACGAAAAGGGCCAGGACAAATGCTGTTTAAAAGGGGTCAGAATAATAGGGGGCATAAAGAAAGGATGTGTATACCAAGGACAAAGTGTTGGCTGGCCCAGAGGTTGACATAGATAGCATTGAGAATGGCCAACAAGGGGAACCTCCAGGCGATGGCGTCGACGATAACACGTTTTCCAGAAGGGAAAAACTGATATATAACAGTGCCAAGAAGCAGGACGTGAATCAATGACCTGAAACCGACGTAAAATTGGAGGCATGTGATTCAGGATGTAGTGCACACCAGATAAGAAATGCCCAAGGAGCGGGGGTGATATAAGTTTCTTTTCCATGAAAATAAATGCCTGCTGGGGAAGCAACAGTATAGATGTTTGAGCCCAAAAAGAGGAAATAGGTGATGAGATTAGCAATCTAAAAGTCATTTCAGTAGAAAAATCAATAATAACGTGGAGGAGAATACTTTGAGGAGAATTCCATCTGTCCAGGAGTCAGCCATGATGGTGGTGAGAGGTGAGGTGTGGGGTATGCTTTGGTTGGGGTTTTGTAGTTCCGCAGTGGCGTCACTGTCCACGTGATCCGCGTCATTCCATTCCACTATCGTCATGGCATGTACAGTCTGCAGTGGCTCTGATAGCAATCCCAATAACTTTCTTCTCCACTGCTCTTCATGTGCCACAAACTACCACCATCTCTGCCACAATCCAGCTCTCGAAACCCATAACCTCCTTGCTCTCGTCAAGGCATCCATAAATGTACGCAAAGGGTCCAAGGATCCTCGCGATATCGCCCACAATCTGCAGACCTGGCAATGTACCGCATGCGCAAGCATCCAGACAGACGTGGCGATCGTAAAACCTCCACTAGAACCCACCGTGATTGATCTCATTAGCGACTCGGACGATGAACAGCCGATCCGACTTGGACAGAAAAAGCAGGCTGAGGCACCCAGAGACTCGGAAAGCGGACCTGTTCAGATCGAACAACGGGTTGTAAGGGATGAACACGTCAAAACTGAAGAGTCTGCTACGCTTCCTCCTGCCAAATACAACCTCGCACCGAATTGGATTTCTATGCAGCATTCAAAGTCCCAGACCATGGACTCCTGGGATCGACTTGCAAAAAGAAAACCTGCATGTCATAATAGGAAACTTGCTCGCCCCGTGATTAAACGTGCACAAAGTCAGCCCTTTGTGCTTTCAGCTTCGCTGTGGTTGAAGAGTCAGCGCTCCACCTTGCCTGTCTAGCATACCATCCTGCAATTGGTTAGCCTCTTATAAAAATAGCACCCTTTCTTTACTGACGCTGAGATTGAGATTCTAGATATTATCAAACTTTAAGTGTACAATACCATGCGATCTACTTGTCATATTAAAGTTCATCCTGGGCCCGGTTTCTCCATATTTCGTCTTCTGATGTTCGCGCGCTACCTTCGTACATTTCTGTGGTGATGGGATTCACCATACTTTGAATTTCTGCCACGAAATGAAGTTGGTTACCATTCCTTGTGAGTAACAGCGTGACTCACCAGTAAGCTTCTCCTCCAACTCGTCCAATGATGCCATGTGCCCCTTATCGTCAATCCATTCCATACTCTCGCGTACCAAATTAGAAAGTACGTCCATGTTGGATTTGTCAATCTTCTTTCCAAAACCTTCCTTGTCCGCCAGATGGTTCTTCAAGTCATATACGAAGGAAGCCAGTTTGTTGAGAGCCTCGACTTGTTTTCGATGCAGTTCATCATCCGCAGCAAATTTCTCGCCTTCTGCCACCATACGTTCGATTTCTTCCCAACTGAGACGTTCCCTGGTGTTAGTAATCGTTATGCTCTCAGTTTTTCCGCTATGTAATTGTCAGTTCTACCGATCAATGTGGCCGTACCAAATGCACTTACGTTCCTCTATCGGAGGCGGTAATGTTTAAAATACCATTGGCGTCGACTTCGAATGTTACCTCGATTTGTGGCACGCCTCTGGGTGCGGGCGGGATGTCTGACAATTCAAACTTGCCCAGGAGATTGTTATCTTTTGTCTGTGCCCGCTCGCCTTCAAATACTTGAATTAAAACTGACTGTTGGTTTTCAGTCGAAGTTGAAAAGCTAGCATTTGGTCTCAGCTTAGACTTTTCATAAAAGATAAGCCGGAGGGCATACATTTGACTCTTTTTCGTTGGGATGACAGTATTCCGTCTGACGATCGTGGTAAAGACGCCTCCAGTTGTTTCAATACCAAGTGTCAAAGGAGTGACGTCGATTATCGTCATATTATAGTCGCTGCCTCTAGACAAGATAGCACCCTGGATAGCAGCACCGTAGGCAACTGCCTCATCAGGGTGAATCCCTCTTGACGGCTCCTTATTAAAGTACTCCTTGAGAATATCCTGTACTTTTGGTATTCTGGTAGACCCGCCAACTAAAATAATCTGTATATGAACAATCAGCAAAAGTTATAAGCCAAGGCAAACAACTATCACTCACCTCGTCAATCTCACTCTTGCCAATCTTAGCGTCCTTCAGAACCTGCGCCACAGGCTTCAACGTCTTGCGGAAGAGATCTAAATTGAGTTCCTCAAACTTGGCGCGTGTAAGTGTTTCTGTGAAGTCGTTTCCGCCCTCAAAAGCCTCGATCTCAATGCGCGCACTCTGCTGAACCGAGAGTGTCCGTTTTGCGTTTTCTACACCCTTCTTCAACTTGCCCATAGCACGCTGGTTGCGGCTCACGTCTGTTCCAGTCTTGTCATTGTATACCCTGACCAGATGATCAATAACACGGTTGTCGAAGTCCTCGCCTCCAAGGTGCGTGTCTCCAGCGGTGGCGAGTACCTCGAAAACGCCATCCTCGACAGAGAGAAGAGAAACATCAAAGGTGCCTCCGCCAAGATCGTACACAAGAATTTTGCTTTCTGGTCCTTCTTTGTCGAGACGGTATGCGAGAGCAGCTGCTGTGGGTTCGTTCAAGACCCGAAGGATGGTCAGCCCAGCAATAGTTCCAGCGTCCTTGGTCGCTTGGCGTTGTGCATCATTGAAATCTATGGTCAGACAATGAGCATCAAATGAGGCATAAGGTAGGTGTTCGCTCACATGCAGGAACAGTAACGACGGCGTGAGTGACTTTATGACCGAGATATGCTTCGGCAGTTTCTTTCATTTTTGAGAGGACCATGGCACTAATTTCTTCGGGCGCCTGGCATATAGTTTTAGGCCTAGACCGCAACATAAAAATGTAAACCGTACTTACGAACTCACGTGTATTCCCCTTGTACTTGACGGTAATAGCAGGTTTGCCATTCTTTTCCGCGACAACGAAGGGCCAATGTTCCATGTCACGTTTGGTGTTCTCGTCAGCCATTTTCCGACCTATTAAACGCTTTGCGTCGAAAACTGTATTTCGAGGATTCGATTGAAAGGCGTTTTTGGCGCTTTCTCCTACTCTTTTAAACATATCAGGAGGCCGATAATCATGGTATAAACATAAACCGAGAGCTTACAGTCGTTCTTCTCCAGAAAAACCTACCCAGGAAGGAGTTATTCGATTCCCCTGATCATTTGGAATTATCTCGACATGACCTCCTTTTTGAACACTGACGAAGACTGTTAGCTGACCATTATAAAGCAGTAGTATATTAAACACACGCCACGCAAGAGTATCTTGTAGTCTGAGTCAGGGAACGGCGATAAATTAATAAGAAAATAAAATTGCTCACGTTGTACCGAGATCTAAGTTCGGGGCGAAGGTATGTCAGAATGTAAGTATCAATAACTTCCAGAATATCCTCACCGATTCCAATAACGGTTCCGTACTCCGAATGTGAGTCCGAGTCGTCAGCCTTTGCTGCGACAGGACAGAGACAGATCAATGCAAGAAATACAAGAAAAATAAGAGCCAAAGGGGAGAGTATGCGTGTCGATTGTGTTCTTGACGGACGACGGTGTGTTGACCGTAAGCGCGTTGAAAATCTAGTCATAGTAGTCGATGTGGACCATGACATTCCAAAGGCGTTCTTAAAGTACAACGGGTGCCACGTTTAGGAGTAAAATACACGTAGCCATCCGGACTCCGGTCGATGTGATCTGGTCAAACGTGTCACGGACGTGGCGTCAGACATTCACCGTTAAATACAAACATCCAAAGTCTGCCAAGTAGAGCATATGCTGTGTATGCCGTCTCCTTGGAGACATTGACTAATGCATGCAAGATGCAAGCGCTCCCTATCCAGAAAGGAGAAAACTTGGGACCCACTATCATATAGCCTGTAAAATATGGAGTGTTCCTCCATAAAATATTGACCCGTGAAGCATTCGAAAGAGATGATGTGAGGGGGGGAATGGCAGAACTTTTCGACAGGAGGCGTGCGTCCACAGTAGCTTTTGTACAAAACTTGCTATTGCATCGTAGCAAAGCAAAGCAAAAATTAAAAATTACCCACACTGAGTTCAAGGTTAAATCGAAAGAAAGCACTAGAAAGCCCAGATCTAACCCTCCCAGGTCAAGGGAGGCTAATGTCCTGAAGGAGCTCGAGGCTAAGCACAGCCAAGTCGTCGTAACTTCAACAATTAAAGCAATCAGACTTGGAAACAAAAAAAAAAGCCAGAATATTCGAGGGGAAATAGAACGGCGCTTTCTTTGTGTACAGCCGAATTTTGAGCGCGTCAGCTCATATATAAGCTTGAAAAGGTTTGGCGGTAAAGCTGATTGAATAAAGCCAGTGATCGCTGCCAAATAAACAACCCCGTGGGTTGAACAAAAAGCAAAATCCTACTGATGGCATCACACCATGACGATAGATTAATGTCCCCTTCGGGGTGACATACGAAAAAATTGGAACGATACAGAGAAGATTAGCATGGCCCCTGCACAAGGATGACACGCTTTCCCGGAGTGGTAGATCTACGGATCTCAATATTTATTTTATTTTGTTTTCACCTCTTGAACTTCACCTCACAAATGCTCAAGTAACCTCATAGCAGACATTTTTCCCATAGTCCCGTACAAAGCGTCCATGTGTAGACATAGTCGTACAGTAAGCTCGAGACGGGGTGAGTCAATGCTATATCCTCTTTGTGTACCTCAGAGAGTCAGACTCCTCACAATTGATAATACAGATGCAGCCTCTATTCGTGGTAATGTATAAAAAGTGTACAGTGGGCGCGTTCCAAAATTACATGCAATGTTTCATTATCTCAAAATTGTCCATATTAATCCATCTGTGGTCCCGCAATCCTAACCTTGGGCTCAACATCATTTTCGTACAATGCAAATGCACGCTGGAACATGACACCGAGTTTCCTGATTTCCTTCTTGAAGGCAGCCTTGTCAGCCCAGGCAAGCTCGGGGTTAAGCAGTTCCCTGGGAACGCCTTCGAGAGCGGTAGGTATCGAAAGGTTGAAGGTGCCGAAGTTCTCAAATTCGGCTTTAGCGAGCTCGCCTGAGTGCACGGCGTCGACAATGCGGCGGGTGACCTTGAGAGGGCAGCGCTTGCCCTGGCCGAACTTGCCACCAGTCCAACCTGTGTTGATGAGCCAGCAATCGACGTTGTGTTTCGCCATACGGTCGGCCAACATCTCAGCGTATCGGCCGGGCTGTGAAAATAATGAGAATAGTTTGCTGAACAAGAAGACAGGGACGCACATGAAGGACAATGAATGGTGCGCTGTAGCACGTAGAGAAGGTGGGAATGGGTTCAAGGACACCATCCTCGGTACCTGGCGTTTTTCTGGAGAATGTCAAAAGGTGATCATAACTTCTGAAGCTAGGGACTCACGAGGTGTAACCAGCGAGGAAGTGGTAGCTAGCCTGCTCAGGTGTGAGTTTGGCAACCGGAGGGAGGACACCGAAAGCATCGCAAGTCAACATGATGATATTAGATGGTTGTCTGTCGACCATGCAAGGAATCTTGGCGTTGGGAATGGCGTCGATCGGATACGCGCAACGAGTATTCTCAGTAATGCTGACATCGTCATAGTCAGATTCACGAGTGACAGGGTTGTAGACGACGTTCTCAAGTATGCTGCCAAACTTGATCGCGTTGAAGATATCAGGCTCCTTCTCTGCAGAGAGGTTGATGCACTTGGCGTAGCAACCACCCTCTATGTTGAAGACACCGCTATCTGACCAGACATGTTCGTCATCACCAATGAGGAGACGGTTGGGATCTGCGGAGAGTGTGGTCTTGCCGGTTCCCGAGAGACCGAAGAAGAGGGTTACATCGTTCTTCTCAATGCCGACATTAGCCGATGAGTGGAGAGAAAGTTGACCAAACTTGATAGGTTGGAGATAGTGCTGAAGGAAAAAAGTTTATAAATAACGAAGATAAAAAAAAATATGGATAAAAATTGGCATACCATGACGGAGAAAACACCCTTCTTCATTTCGCCGGCGTATTCAGTTCCAAGAATAACCATTTCCATACGCTTGAAGTTGATCTCGACAGAAGTGGTAGAACTCATGCCCTTTGTGAAGCGATTGGCGGGGAACTGGCCAGCATTGTAGATGATGAAGTCAGGTTCACCGAAGTCAGCGAGTTGCTCAGGGGTAGGACGTATAAGCATATTGTTCTGTAAATATAAGCGTTCAGCCGACAAGAAGCGAACAATTACCAAATCTGGTAGTCGAAGGAAAAAATGACGTACCATGAAGAGAGCATGGTATGCACGCGCGCAGATGACCCGAACTTTAATGCGGTAGCGGGGATCCCACTGTGAAATTTAGTACATTGCAGATAGCGAGGGGAAGGAAACTAAACTCACCCCGGCGTATCCATCAAAGACATAGACGTTCTCGCGTGTGTTGAGGTAGTCAATTGCGCGCTCACGGTTGATCTCGAACGTATCTAGGAAA
This sequence comes from Tephrocybe sp. 9980TJB, assembly GCA_018220975.1. Taxonomy (NCBI): domain Eukaryota; kingdom Fungi; phylum Basidiomycota; class Agaricomycetes; order Agaricales; family Lyophyllaceae; genus Tephrocybe; species Tephrocybe sp. 9980TJB. The sequence continues at coordinate 75,791 of JABAJU010000014.1, forward strand.
AGATCAGACCACTATTGCATCTTGGAGCCAGCGCCACCTACGTTCATCCATTTTGATGTTGACAGATCCCCACCAGATGTTGTCCTTGCTAGTTTCTTCGTAGACGATGCGCTTGTCTTTTGGGCTGCGGCCTGTCTTCTTGCCCGAGAAGTTGATCAAGGCGCCAGAGGAGGAGATGATTGCTCCCTCGTTGCGGATGGCATCTTCATAAAGCTGGGCGACAGGAGCGTTGCGTTTCAGATGAATCTTGTCCATCTCAAAGCCAGCTTGAGAGAAGTACTCGAGGTCCTTGCCGATCACTGGGGGCGATGAGGATAAAAATCAAGATGAAGAAGATGGAGTACGTACAAGTGCCAAATTGTTCAGAATCGTGAGCCTGTGCGTAGTTCTTGTGGAGGATTTGAGGAGTAACATAAGGGGTATGATGAGGAAGGACCATGTTGAGTAGCTGGTAAAGGGTTGGTTAGATAGGTGGATCGAATAGAGGAGAGTTTTATAGGAGAATGGATATTTGGGCGATGATCCGTCCCGTGACATGCCGCCCCTCCGTTGGAGATTTGGAACTTACCTTAGGCTTAGAATGCGGATGGTAGTATGTTGGTGAACAGAAGATCCGAGCCTGCTTTATAGCAGCCTGCCAGCGATACATCCCACAATCCCCCGACGGGGACCAAGAGACTGGCACCTTGTCAGCACCCTAGAGCCAATTCTAGACGAAGTTCTCACCGGTTTCACCCGTCTACGAGCTTTTTGCCAGGAATAATCTACTTCCAGAAACAACGCCGCAGTGAATGAAACCACCAATCACATGTGCATTGATCCCCATTCTCCGTCGGACACCCGCAACTTTATAACAATTCTGTATCGTACCCCTTCTGAGCCACCTCAGTTACCGTAGGTAGATGGTGCCTTATAAGTCTTGCATATCGTCTGTATACTATACAATTCGCTCAACTCAATGCTTCACATAAGACCTTTGACATCGCCGGACATACCCAAAGTTCGCGCCCTTCACGTACGTTGATCCATATGCATAGAGATTAATAGACTGAGTTCCCCACAGTCGTCCCTTCTGCCGGTCGATTACCCCACATCCTTTTTCCTCCAGCTCACCCTCCTCTCCACCCGTGTATGTTTGGTCGCATACGACCCTGCAGATCCAAATTCTCCTGTCGCCTTCATTTCTGCAGCTCTCCAGCAGAATTCCCCTGTCAACGTGCTCACAACATCCCTTCTGTCTGATACAGAACTCGAGAAACCCCACATCGAGATTCTCACCCTCGGCGTCCTTCCAGCCTATCAGCAAAAAGGAATCGCCCGCCTTTTGGTCAAGAAGATCTATGATTATTTCCGCAATCACTCTACCCCATTGCGCGAATTGACAGACGACACTCTCGTCCATACCAATGTTGCGACCTCAAATGTCCCTGCCTTGTCCTTCTACGAACGTCTTGGGATGCAGATCGCGACGGGTGTTATCCGAAATCTTTACAGGGCTTGCCCCCATGGTTCCAAGGACGGTTATCTATTAGTTGGAAGAATTTCCCCGTAGTGTAGATCTGTAGATTATCTAGATTAGTAGGTAAATGTAATACCCAGTGTTGATCGCTGTGACTTTTGCGAGGTTCTCTTGTTTTTGGTGTTGTTGACGTGCGTTCCCACCGCATCCGCGTTCGTTGCGCTCGGCTCCGTCATTCATGCCTACCCCATCCCGTGGACGCGTCTTAGGGCCACGGTCGTCTCTTCTTTCTCATGTGTTTCCCCCGTTCTATGCATGTTACCTTCTCAGGTCAATTCAGACTCCTCAGTCCAAGGCGTGAGTATTGCTGTGGCTTTGGCCGTCCGCCATATTGTTAAGCGTGTATTGCATTGCAGTACGTACATTGGAAGCACACCAAGCCCGCCTCGTCGCATAAGGTCCTAATATCAGTCTGTATTAAAAATAACTACTTCTCATCAAGGCTTTAGGCAACATAATGGCGAACTCAAGCAAGGCGCTTTCAAGACGCGCTTCCGGCGGCCCTGGATAATGCAGATGATTGTTCATGGTTTCCCTTCGCGGCTAGTAGGCTTTTCTGCCTTTATAATCCTGAAGAAATCCTCATTGTGTTCAGGCCGCTCTCCAATTCGAATGGGCATGGCAGCATCCTCACAAATCGAGACACCTTCGTGATTCCAATGGTGACGCATTGTTCGAATCTCGCAGGCCTAGGCATCTGAAAGCCAGAGTCGAGTGTGTCAAGCTTCCAGCAAAAAAAAATTACTTGTGTTAATGGCTCGTCTTTCAGACTCGTCTGTCAGATGATTTCACACCATCCCTACAGCACCTGGCCCTTGCATGTTAAACTCTTTTCTGATGAGGCTATCGAGGCTTGGAAAGCCGCCACCCGATCTTCAGTGTCAATGCCTCCTGGTTTTACCTGCAGCTTTGAAACTGAAGGAGTGGATGGAAAGTCAGGAAAGGTTGGTTCTGGCCGCCAGGGACCAATAAATGTCAAAGATGGTAATATTTCAAGACCTCTTTTCTAAAATCGATCACTACTCATTACTTCTACCTCAGAACATTTTACCTCCACCTATTTGGCGAAGAATACCGCCCTCCTCGCTGCTAACCCGTCTCTGTGCTGTTCTGTCTGTAAAGAAGAAATCTTAAATTATACCACTGTATGTCCAGCTTACCTTTGAGGCGCAGCAAGACGCTGATTTTGAGACAGGATGCCCTTTCAACAGCGTTATGTCCAAACACATCTTGTACAGCGGTCTCACATCTCATGTGCCTGTCAAAGAAATTCCTTGGAACTTCAATGATGCTGATTCCTCGAGGGGGTACTTGTCCTTCTTGTAACACCTACATTCTATGGGGAGACATCGTTCGTGGCTCCTATCGTCGTTTGGCAGGTGGCATCACGGCCGAGTCTGACGCGGTGGAGGATGATTTGTTTGACGCAGCAGAAGATGGCGAGCTGTACGATTCGGAACCCACACCCGTAAAGAATAAAACCAAGGGGAAAACGAAGGCCTCCGCTCTTCCGGTTCGAAAAGCTCATCGCAAAAGGGGAACAGCGATATCGTCTAGCGAAGGGGAGCATTTTGACTTTGACACCGCCAGCTCAGCAGCTGAAACCCCTAAAAAGAGGCGTGGTCGTCCCCCGAAAAAGTCCTCGCAGACCGTTGACGCTCCGGTTTCCTCTATTGCAGAGGATGATCTGTTTGATTCTGACAGCTCTTCCGTGGATAGTTCTCGCCAGAAATACAGCAAAAAATTACCACCCGCTTCCACCTTATCATCTCTTCAAGCAACCTCACCCCGAAAACGCGGTCGGCCTCCGAAGAATCTATCAGGTGCCTCTCATTATTCAACGGGTGCCGAATTCTTCGATTTTGGTCGTGTCGGCGAGAGATCCTCGGCGGAGGAGGATACAGTACCAGGCTCGTCGAGGCAGTGCTGGAGCAACAGGCCTTTGAGAGCTGCGCAGAGGAATCCTCCACCAAAGCCAATGTTTGGACAAAGAGAAGCAGATCCCAATGTGATGGGATTGGTTAAAGCAATGTCTTCGTTGACTGTTTCGCCATTGCCAGTGCACAAGCCTCGATATACTGAGATTTCGGATTAGTCTCAAATGGAAGTAAGAGAACGACAAGTAGATCTTTTGCTGATATGTATTAATGTACAGATGTTCTATGTATGCCTAATGATAATAAGATAATAAATGGAGCCGAGGGCCTTTAAATTAAGGTCCTCAAGCACGAGAGGCTACCATCCGGGAATGAATGTTCTTTCCAAGCTCATAGACTGTAGCGATGTCACATATAACCCCGACATCGATCACAGCAATTTTGCTAGGTTGAACTCTGCCACTAGATATCATGTCCCGGACGACTTCGATGATGATGTTTTTGAAACCTGGTATAGGCTTGAGACCGAGCATCTCCATTGTATCTGCTTGGTCTGGACCACTGGTGCCCACAAGAAACAAGGAGAAAGACGCGTCAAGGATCGCAACGCGTTGAGCAGTCATCAGGCGGAAGTCGAGCGCGTGTCTGTCAAAATTTAAGTTGAACATAAATAACAAAAAATCTGACATAATAACAAACCTGAGCTCTGAATCTAGCAATCGGTACCACCCTGCAGCTTTTGGAAATGTGTCAACACTATACCCGTCCTCTTCACATTTTCGCCGCAACTCCTCCAGAACCGTGACGATAGGGAGAGTCTCTCGCAGTAAAGTCACTAGGCGGTGAAGCGACGCTGCAAGACGACCGTGGCCATGTCGCAAAATGTTACGCAAAAACGGTTCTGCGTCCTCATGAGGGTTGAAGACTTCTTCCTCTTGATTTTGTTGCTGCGATCGGCGGGAAAACCTGAGGTCAAAATTCCCTCCGACTGGAGAAAGCTGATCTTGGCAAGAAATTGACACCGTGTAATCCTTAGGAAATGACATCAATTGAAAATTCTTAAAGGAAGCTGGACAATGCTCACCTCAGCGTAAGCAAATTCGACAGTTTGAAGATCAAAGGAAAGGAGGGAAACATCATCCCACCCACTCTTTTTGGCCATCTGTGCAACTGGAAAGGCATGAGATTCAGTTACGGAACTACGGGCCAATCACATACCTTCTCGAGCTATTACAACCATTTTCGACACACGCGCCCATTCTTCAAGAAATTCGTCCACACACGTATTGACATTTTCGGAAAGGAAGGAAACAATGGCTTGCGTTGTGTCGTAGATGATCCGTTTTGAAGGCCGAATAATGGCACTGGTACCTGCTGTCTTCCCCATTGGCTGTTGTACGTATTTAAGCTTCACTGACGTGACCACCTACGAAACATGTCAATCAATGACCTTGAAAGAAAAAGAAATGAGTAGATTTACCTGGGCATTTTTCTCTGACCACCAATTCAACGGAATCACACGTATATTTGGCATGGCAGCTTCGGCAGCGGGTGCCCCAGATAGGATGTCCTCTGACTGCACGCAGAGTGAAGGTACAGAACGCGCAAGTGATGACTGCATATGTGCCAACTCCAATGTCACCGGAGCTCCAGTTGTCGGGTTCACGTGGGTAAAAGGTATACCGCGTAATTTGAATTGTCTTTCGACATTCATATAGGCAACTCGAGCACTGTATAACAGAGAACACCGCATGAGAGAATTTCGCTAATGAAAAGTTTGTACCTACCAACAGTAGCTGTACAGTTCTCGAAGAACCGGAGTTTCGAGATTGAAACTGTAGCGTGCGGTCAGTACGTTATAGTGGAAAGGCAATTGAATATTACCCTGAATGTACTCCGATGTCTGCGCTACTAGGCACACCATCATCACTGCCCCGCTTGCGTTTACCGATGCGCATATCTGAGCAGTCCATACTGGCAGTAATAAAAATTTCTTCGCCATGTATTCTTTCGAAATCTAACCAAGCAATGTCCTCCAAGACCATGTCGGCATACATAGATTCCGTCATGATCCTTGTGGTAATTAGAGCATAGCGGAATCGTTCGTCCGTGATAACTAGAACGAGATAGTGATTCGGAAAGTTAGCAAGCTGTATATAAAGTGTTCCACGTGTGGAAGGGCCCAATTTATGAAGTTCTACGACAAGCAAATGAGTGTGGAGATCACTGAGGCAAAAGAAGAAAAAAACCTTCTGGCTGGAAGTTTCGCCGACGAAAGCTCTGGAGTCCGAGGTAGTTAGCTTTCTGTTCTGCAAGATCCGTAATTGTCTTTGAAAGTCATGGTCAGTAACTGAACCAGGTTGTATGGAAACGCTAACCATCAGTCGTAAGCGCATTAGTGCTCCGATGAGAAGTAATGGGTTGTCATTTAATTGATCTGAAAAGATGGTAAATCGCGGTCCACGTCCAGCCGCCGCAAGGTCTCCCGTGTCGCGAAGATTAAGGCGGCCCGTCCTGGAGTCGATAGTCATGATAACGACTTCATCGGCGCATAGATGTACTTGAAGTGCTTGAACACCCTCTGTTCCCTTCGTAAGTCAACGTTCGAAACAGGTACGGAAGAGAAGACTGACCATTTTTGACAAGACTAACGATCCCAGGAGGAGAGAAAACCGTCCTTGTCTGCCCATTTTGAAGTTGATGCTGAAAGATTTCGAGGATCGAATGGGCATGCCTCTCAATCACATTACGGAGAAGATTTTCAAAATCAAGATTGTCGGCATCCTGTGCAACCGTCAGCGAACCCATCACAACAAACGGCTTGTGACGAACAATAAGAAGGACATGCTTTGAAATGGTTTCGGTAGGTACGTTTACTCCCAAAGCACCTTTGGAAGGTTCCCAAAGCACCTGAAATTTCAAGTCTTCAACTTCATCAGAGGCTATTCCACCGCCGAGCTTGGCTCGATGCTGCAGCCGCGCAAGAGCTCTTGCCTTGGGCAATCGAGCTGGCCCTGGGGTCTGCGATGAGCCACGCGATTCAATTATTGATATGATTATAGTTCCTCCGCTCGAGGGTAATTTGATGCGATTCTGGCGCCCAGGTGGCAGAGGTTTTCGTCTGAATCACCAAGCATGAAAAACGGAAGTAGGCTTAGCAGTGGTTCATGTGTAACGCACATCCAATAAGACACCGTCATCATCTTGCGATTTGGGCTCATCTCCACAGTCAGGTATTCAGCCCATCCTAATGAACGCATGCGTTGAGCCTAAAAAGCTGTGTAAGTAACTCGACAAGCTATGGGAAGTATCCTGAAAATTACTTGATACCACAGGATTTCCAACTGGTAGGAGAGTGACATCATTTCTAACAAAGAACATTAAAAAACATCATCAATTAGTTGGGGAGACCTCACGAAGGAAGTTGTACAGTCTAACGAGCGGGGTGTCAATCACCCCTGAGGGAAGTGATGGTCTTTGTGATATCTCAATACCCTGAACCTCTTCAGGAAGAGGGAGATAAAAGGCTAATCGCGCGTCGGCTTCGTCAGTGATATGACGTTTCATGATACCTGTTGGTATTCGCGGAAAGTCTAGCAAGACTAAATTAACATCGATTCGAATATTATTTCAAAAACCAACCTTGTACGCCAGTCAGATCTCCACCGACGTTGATAAGAAACTCGACATGGACGAAAAACCACCCGTCGTCTTTCTCTGCACCACGTAGACATAGAGATGCCTCAAACAATTTCGATACAGTGAAATAAACACGTCCATCAGCTGGGATCTGAGGTAAGTTTGACTTCTCTAGGATTGAGCGTAATGACCTATTCGATGTTGCGACATTTCGACGGGTATCAGCTCCGATACTCGCAATCGATACCGTATAGCATCATCCATGCCTTCTAGAGTCTTCGCTACTTGAGAGTCCGTCAAGGGAGTCACAGGAAGTATTGATTTCTGAAGCACTGATCAGGGTAACGAGGAAAATCGCGGACATGCTGCATACCGTGATACAGCTTGGAAGTCTTAAGTAGGAACCGGTCGTTAGAACGTCCAAAGATGTTAAGAGATCATGGTTTCTAAGCCTATCGCATGAAATGCTTATGAGGAATGTTGTCAACATAATTTCCCGTGTTCTTTACCTTGCAGGATCCAGGCTTTCCCTCGCATATTTCAAGCTTTCCATTGCTGTTTCAAACTGATGGTTTTGTGTCATGAGAAAGGCAGTAATATTCTGCAATGGAATCAATGCGTCATGCACACACTTGATAACTACAAAGCACGTACCATGCACTTCTGAACGGTTTCCGCATCTCGCGACCATTTTGCCACAGCGTAAAGCTTAACCACTTGTTTTTTTGTATTTACAACCCAGTCAGCTAATGTCCGCTTCCGAGCACTATCAGACATATTGGGCATGCTGCGTACTGGCAGGTCAGCGAAAGTTGTGAAGATTATTTATTAGACAACAAACGTTTCTGCCAATTCTGCCAATTCGGCATAGATTCTCTGCATAACACGAGAGAGGAGGTCTCCAAGTGGTATTTGTCCGTCAGTCACGACGGGTAGCTCGCGTTCTAGTGCGTCCATGGAAGGTTCATTGGGAGCATCATTTGGCAGTGTCAGAGGAGTGATGATATCCAGAGCCGGATTTGTGGCCTGTGCATCCTGGTGCATGAAAAAAATCCTGTTTCTTCCGTCGATTTAGAAAGTCAGAGAGTCTATAGGTAGCCCTTGCCCACCAAGGTAAGTAGGGATAGAGGAAGGTCGCGAACAAGACTAAAACTAAAGTCGTTGTTTACATCAATTACTTACACAGCCACCAACCACAATGGACAACGAGTGACACAGGCACACCATCGCGTCAACAAGTCTGGACTCTGCTGCTATCTCTTGCCAGAACGCGCTCTGATGGACTACCTGAGAACTCTTGGATCTGCGGCGGTCTCTTCGCTGGTTCAAAAATCAGGCTTAACCCTGCCGTTTTCTCTCGGGGCGAAAGTCGCCTCTTTGGCGGTCTGCAACCTGTTCGATGGTACTAAACGGGTGAGAGTCATGCTAGAGTCCATCATATATGCTTGAACATCTGTGTAGGATGATGGAAGTCCTGTGTCGATCTTTGAATATGATTTTAGCGACTCATCTAAGAGAAGCGACAGACAGTTTGCAGCAAACGCCCTTCGAAAGTTGAGATCAACTCGTCATCCTGATGTCCTGAAATTCATGGACGCTGTGGAGACGGACTCAGTGGTGTATATTATGACGGAACGCGTTCGCCCACTGGGAAATGTGCTGCAGTCATGGTCGACACGAGACGCTCGGTCAAGGGAGGATTGGTTGCTTTGGGGGCTCCATCGCATTTCCGTACGTTTAGGTTCAACGGAACTACCACCTTACCTGATAGTTTTAGGTTGCATTGACCTTCTTGAATGACTCCTGCACTTCAACACATGGAAAATTATGCGTTGACTCTATCTTTATCTCTCCTTCTGGGGAATGGAAACTTGGTGGTTTTGAACTGTTGAGCAATGCCAGGGAGGAAACCTCAATTCTATACGTATGTTTTCCTGATATATTTCCTGTTCTACATTCATTTGCGTGGCAGACATTAGGTTCTAAGTACCCCGACTCATCCTTCTGGGCAGCCCCAGAAGTCAAAAAAGGAGGCTGGTCTGTGCTCAAAGAGTCGGTTTTATCTCTAAAAACAGATATCCTTGTTCTAACTTTTTCTTTCGCACAAGTTATGATCCCGCCGTGGCAGATGCATATGCCTTGGGCCTCCTCTTACATACTATTTTCAACCCTTCGCAAGGACTCCCTGCAACAGCACATCCTCCTCATCCTCCTCCATCAGCCTCTTCCAGCGGTTCCATCCCGCCAATCGTGTTTCCTTCCTTTAAAAAGCTTTTAAACCCCAATCCAAAAGGGAGACAAACCCCAAAATCCTTCCTGGAAATTGGGATGGCAGAAAATGGATTTTTCGCCGACAACAAACTTGTCAAGGTCTGTCTCGGACTCGATAATTTTACCCTTGGTAGTGAAGCAGAGAAGAACACGTTACTCCGGTAGGTGGCCCAACTTACCTTTTCTTACTAACTAAGGTTCTTTTCTGTCGAAATTCAGGGCCCTTAAGGAATCGTCTACAACTTTCCCACCTGAATTCACATCCAATCGCGTATTACCATCACTTGTAAACGCACTAGAATATGGAGGTGCCTCGGCGGCGGCGATCTTACCTTTGGTTTTGCAGTTTGGATCCACAATGTCTCCTGAAGAATATACGACAGTAATTTTGGCACCCCTCATCAAACTTTACGCAAGTCCCGATCGTGGAACTCGAATGGCCTTACTGGACTATCTACCAGAGTATGCGGAGAAGCTTGATAAGAAGACCGTTAGCGATAAGATTTTCCCTCATCTTGTACGATCGTCGCTCTTTCATTGCTATTGATCTTAACGTACTTCCAGTCCAATGGTTTTTCGGACACAGTCGCTGTTATTCGCGAGGCGACAACAAAATCCATCGTCCTTTTGGCTCCCAAGGCATGAAATCCGTTTCTATTGAGTTTATTGGAATAATCGTCCCTTTAGCTGACTGATCGTATTCTCAACAATGATCTCTTGCGTTTTCTTGCCAAAATGCAAACTGATCCAGAAGCATCAATACGGACTAACACATGCATCCTCATTGGCCGCTTAGGACCAACGTTAAAAGAGTACACTAGGAAGAAAGTCCTAGTCCCTGCCTTCTCTCGCGCTCTTAAGGATACCTTCGTTCATGCACGAGTTGCTGGGCTCATGGCATTCATGGCGACCATTGACTGTTTCGAAGTGGACGACATAGCCCACAAAGTCATTCCCAATATTGCTTTTGCCATGATCGACCAAGAAAAGTACGTCTCCTTTCTGTCCGTGCGCATGTACCTCAGATGAAGGTAAATTTTTCTCCAAGGCTAGTGAGAGACCAAGCTTTCAAAGCGATTCAACTTTTTGTTACAAAGCTAGAAAAGTATGCGGCAACAATGGTGAGAACATGTCATCTTCCTCTAGAAAAGATAACATACAACCAAACCCGCGTAGCCTGAAACCTCTCCCTCTGAAACGGCCGATGGTTCTCTACCCCTTGCTACTTCCGACCAGGCCACTCTTGTTACAACAGCTGCTGGTGCGGCTGGTTCCCTTGCTGGGTGGGCCATCTCTTCTCTTGGAAAGAAGGTCAGAACTCCGAATTCATGATATGTGGCCGTTGCTCATCTTGTGGTATCATGATCAGCTTATGTCTTCAGAATTACAGACAGCCATTGGAACGAGTGCTGATGCAGCATCAAATGAGCGACCAATCTCAGCACCACTGCCTCTCTCTGCCAATACTAGCACCCTTTCCAACAATCTTCCCAGCTCAAGAGCAATATCTGCCTCAGTCACTCCAATTTCATCTCCCTCAGCTCAAGCCTCGCGAGCCAAAGGCATGCAGCTTGGTAGCAGTAAACTTCCCCTCAGTGCCACAGCCACCATTCTAGCAGAGCAATGGGCAGATGAAGCAACGGATTCTGCATCAGCAGATAATCCTTGGGGCAACGACGATCTTATCGACATAAATGCGGACGAGGATGATTGGAGTGAGCATAATTAAATAATTGCTCTATGAAACTTCTACTTATTCTATCTCCCAGGCGCATTTGAGACAGCACCAACAGTCGTAGCTCCCAAACCTGTCCCCGCAGTATCTGGTCTTGGTCTAACTGGAAATGGGATCCATTCTCATCTGACATCCGTATCGTCCCAAAGCCCTCTAATGAAGAAACCGACTCCGATTACTTCCAATTTACATACAACTAAGACAGTGCCATTGGAGAAATCTTCTTCGCCTATTCCTGCCACTCCCATCTTGGCTGAGATGTCAAAAGAAGACAAAGCAGCCGAGATGGCACGCCGCAAGGAGGAACGGAAGCAGGTAAATCATCGTCAGCGATTTTGCTATTTATGGGCTCAATAGACAACACAGAGAATAGCCATGTTAAAGGAACAGAAAAAGGCTACGGCACGGACATAATTGACATCCCAAGTACAGGACACACGCATCATGTATCGATGTTGGAATCTACTACCAATAACTGTAGCCTACACTTACGAACCCTTGTCATTGTCATGTACCTGAAGACATCTCTTGTAATTCCTCAATTGGAATGCGCACCAGTCTTTGCCCTTCGCTGTCTATGGTAGTTGATGGCTCTTGTACATCAGAGTCCATAGCTTTTTGTCCCTCATCTCTAGAAGCGACTATTATTCCTACCGGTAAGTAACCACGCTCAATCGAGGTATAACAGAACTTACGAAATAAGCTTAAAATCTGGAACATCTTAGGCCATTGCTCAAGGACCTGTCCATGAGCTGTTGATCATTAGGTTCGGAGCTCAAAGAAAACTATATGGGTCACCTTGTCCAGCATCAGCCATGATGTCGCAATCTTCACCGAGACCCTCGATACGCTCAAGATAAAGCGCGCTTGCTCGTTCCAAGGCGGAGACTGCATCAAACTCCTTCTTTTTCTCCAAAAGCTTAATTGCTGCCGCGGCATTTGCTTGGGTGTTTAGATATGTCCCATGAGATACTCGATTAGCTGCCACAGACTGACGCATGAGGAGGACGAGATGGAGGCTCGCGACGCGTTTAGTAGATGGATAAACTAATAAATAATTGCACTTGTTGTGTTTAAATGAATGAAGCTTTGATGATGTCGGAGTGTGACACCTGCCATCATCAATGCTTTGAAGTGGACGTCAATTACCTTACTTTGAGCTCACAGGTATCTGTGCAGCGACTTGATGACCGAGCTGCAAGGAGATGCAGATGGGAATACCCTTCAGATTTATGGATCACGACCTCCCTTATGGCTACCTAAAGTTCACGGGTCTGCCGACCTAGGTAAGTTGTGGTTAGTTTGCCTACCTTCAGCTTGTTGGTCTTACCATTCTGTAGGCTATCTTGGCTTCTATCCCCCGCGTACTGGACAAGATGAGGATCTTTTGTCGGAAGTCAATGTTAAGAACGGGTTTTCCCTCAATCAGCAGGTCCTGGTAAGCACTGATCTAAATGCGCCTTTCTTCTGTCGCTAAACATTCATATAGGCTGAAACTTTCAGTGCTCGTAGCATCATAAACAGCGATTTATCGTCAGAAAATGCTTTTTCAAAGCTTGAAGCCTTGATGAACGAAATATACATTCGAAAGACGCAAAGTGTCCCTTCAATTCCGTATGTCATATCTTCTCAAACCTTCTTAATCTATATAACAATGACTCTGCAGTCAAAACACATTCCGCATTCCGACGCGGGTAACTCTGAATGATTCCAAGCGACAGACATGGTTTGCTGATCTCGCTAACCCCGACGTTCCACTCCACAAGCTTGGAAAGAGTGTTCCTCATGGCGCGAAAGGACACGACCTCTTAGATCTCCTTCAATCTAATAATGTTGCTATCCCAAGAGCTGTGTGGTTTCTTAGAGTGTTTGGAGCAAATGAAACGGTATGTGAATGTCATATAGAATTGGTATCCTATCTCTGAAGCGTTACTCGAGGCTGGCCTTAGGAACAAACCCTCATACAATCCCATGCAATACAGCGTAGACTGGGCAAATGTTGTTACAAGTTACATGAAGAAGCAGTTGGCTGACATCGCTCTTCCGAGTGCTCCAAGACCTGGTTTGAATATCAAGCAGACATTTAAAGGGGTTCTGTCAGATGGCGACACCCGAGAACGTTGGATTTCACGCTTCGTCTACTGGTGCGGACCTGGCCCCGTTTTGTGTGCCACAAAGCTTACTTTCAGTTTAAGCCTCCAGCTTTTGCGGACATTCTATTCTGAGGGCCTTGTGGATAATCGTACTTATCTCGTGTGGCTGGTTCAGCAGATGACAACTTGTAATTTGGCGCAAGCTGGCTTCATCGCTCGCCTTGCGGATGAATACCTGGACGGTATACTTGGAAGCCGCCCGTTGACTCGCCCATTCCTTCATGGATGTCTATCCAAACTGGCCGAGGTCCGTAAAAAAAAAAAGCTCGCTATTTTCCTTTTCTTACAACTGGCCTAGATTCAATCAACATCTGCACAAGTCTTTCTCCGGGATACCGAAGTATTACTGATAACCCTAGTCCAGGTACAGCCATAATGTGATGTGGAATCTACCCCCACTTAATTTCATTGACAGCGCTTGTGCATTGTTTTACCCGATTCCTTCATCAGTCCCTCCTTGTGGAAGACTCACTCCCTTCTACTTGCAGACATACTCACTAGAAAGATTGTAGGACTTCCTGGTAATACACACATCGAACGGAACGCGCACGATATCTGCAGAATTCTTCAAGAAAATCTGACTGCCATAAGACGGAGAAACGAAGCCATGCTTTTTCGAAGCTTGCCCGTCCGTATGTCGTCGCGTCTGGGCTCTGCCGTCTCCGATATCAAGGTAACGTGCAAATTTTGTGTGTTATTTTTGTATATTTATTGTCTGAAAGCTCCTGAACTCGATTTCGAGCGTAACGGATCTGAGCTCTGTCCAACTCTTCTCATGTTCATCGGATGATGACGCAAGATTTACGGAAAAACTTGATATGCTCCTTACTTGGTCTATTACACCACTTCAGTTTGGAGACCATCGACCATTTGCGGCTGTCACGTTGATTCGAAATTGGCGTATGGACGCAGCGGACCGTGCTACTCGCAGACATTCACGTCCGCCAGACGAATTTCTCCAAGACCGATTGTTTGACTGGCTGGATACGTCTGATGTCGCAAACGATTCAGGGAATATCCACAATGTATCACTATTATTCGGAAAGCTTGTAAAAAGCGAGCTTTTCTCCTATGCGAACTATATTCAGCGCCTTATTGCACGAGGGGAAGTCGGCCTGTCCTATTCTCAGGTTCGTTAGGTCAATAATTTTTTTCTGCAGTATCAAAGCTTATGGACCATTAGGAAGGCGAATCACAACATCGGAAGTTTCTCCGATGGATTCCTTTATCTTCTTCGACTTCATCATTGATAAGTCAGCGAAGAGTGACGCTTTATGGACCGCGAGCGAGGGAAATGCCAGACGATATCAATGAGCGCGAAATCCGACGTGAGATACGGGCAGTTTTACCAGATGTTTTTGGAGGTAAAATATCTTTCTCTCTTCACATTTTCCGTCCCATTGACCTGTCTTTCAGGAGAGTCACATACGCCTGTAACTCCGTCGACTTTGATGGCGAGTTGTAAACTTTTGGTGAGGTCCACTCGTTTTGAGACAGTGCGAACCCTACGCCACTGGCTGTTACCTATTTTGGAGAAATACATCGCAAGGTCAGTGCCTCTGATATTTATTTAAGTGATTGAGTTTTAAACAATGAGTAGCCATGGAGCGGCCGGTGATTCGAAACTATTGAGGACATACAGTATATCAGTTGAGTTGATGAGCCAGACAAGATGTTACCATTGTTTGCTTGACGTAAGCCCGCCCTTCGATGTTTTATTTTGTATCTCACTTACATTACAGATGACGCTTTATTTACTGGAGCATTCCACCACGGCTGACCTTCTCGTTGCAGCACTCAACACTCTTCACCGCTTTTCAACCATATGGGCATGCATGAATGAAATTTGTACTATCGTAGCAATGCTGGACAAAGCTCATCAATCGTGGAAAGCCCGAGGAATTTCATCTCGACCCCTTTTATCCTTGCTATTGGAGCTCGATGCCGGCAGGTATCTTGGCGATGTTTCCCGAGAACGAATCGTAGCCGACATTACGATTTTCACTTCAGTAGGTCCTACACGCAGTTCTGATCCATAAAACTCAACAATCACCAGGCTCTTCAACCGGTAGTCGACCACCCGGATGTGGTTCCAGATGTCCTGACGGAAATTCTTCTGCTCGCAAATGATCCTGACCCAGATGCACCATCTTTGCTTGCGAACAGCCTGTGGATCAAGTACCGGAAGTCAACTGACTGGGCTTTGAAGGTCTGGGACAACACTGTTGCCAGTCTTCGTCAGGTGCCTGCCATGACTTCGGACAGCGGTGAACGACAAGCTTGCGCTCTGCGGTACGGGGTATTCCTGTGGCACGTAGACCAACATTTGGCTATGGGCCTTGATAAAGATGTTCTTCGATGGTTCATTGGCCCAGGACGAAACGAGGTCATGGCGCTTAACTCTGAAGCATGGGACATTCTAATCACCGTACTCCTGTACTTATCCGTGAATGGTACCGTCAAGACGACCACTATTCTTCAAGGATTAGTATACCTAGCCTGGCAGCAAGCAGCAAATGCTAATGTTGACCAGCTAGGCTCCACGACCGAAAAATTCCTCCGTTCTGCCAATGAACTTTTTCGGCGATTATTGCTTTCGGAAGATGTAAATGACGATCTTCCTCCAGCTGGCCTGTTCGAGCTTCAATGCATCCGGACCAGAAGACAAGATGTCTACGGCGAAGCTCACTTCCCTTTGCTCGCATCGAGCATTCCTGTTCTAATATGTCTAGAAAACAACAAGCATATTTCTGAAGAACTTCGGGCAGAGTCCACTCTACTTCGCCATATGATATCTCAAAATCAGGACTTTCGCCAGGGTGCCTATCGGAACCTTGATGCCATTCGACAAGCATTTGAATTTCGCCTGCATCAGCTGGACGCTAATGATGCATCCCTTAACAAGCATATAGTCGCTAGCCTCCGGTCACTCCTGTATGACATTGATGTCCGCGACGGTAAAGCTCTTTTTCAATGTAGTGGCAATTTTCTAATCGACTCTAGACGCAGAAGTATTGGAGTGGCCAACTGTGACATCACTTTTGAGCCCGTGGAAAATTGCTGCAACCATGGTGCAAATGCAACTCATTTTGAAGGAAATGGGCCAAGAGTTGCTGCATGACAGAGCAAACTTGTCTGCACATACCAATCTTGATCGTCTCATCCTCATGCTTTTCAATCACTCTATAACATCCGAGGAGGCGTTCTACGTCGGCGAAATGGCTAGAGGTGTTGATAGTTTAGTTGCTGGAAAGGTAGAGCATGCATATTGATGATCTCAAGTTATTAACTTGGTTTTAGTTCATCAATAATGGACTTCGATGTATTACGGAAAGGGTGATAGAATCCACCCTAGCGGCCGATGGAAACTCATCACACTCATTCCAACGCGCTGGCGAAATTTTACGCGTATTAATCCACATAACGGAGCCTCTCCGCGAAAACACCATACCCCTTTCCGCACTTGAAACCTCCACTCAGGATGAGTTTATTGAGGCATTGCTTCAGAAACTTGTAGCGATGGAAATGCAAAGTACTTCAAGTGGAGGTTTGGATGCTGAGCCAAGTGACCTGACGCAAGATACGGTTCTGTTTCTAAGACTTCTTCAATTTGAAATTGGCTTCAGGGAGGCCTGGACGTCGCGAATGAAGGATGCGACTGTCAAGATAGCTTCATTGCTACTCAAGTTAATGGTACGCTTTTCTTACTTGACTTCGAAACTTTGTCTTGACTTCTTGAACAGGTTCATATCATATCCTCGGATCCGGCTTCAGTATTATACGCTCTTATAATAGATACCCTCTACTATGTTTACGACGGTCAGATTTCATTTCTCCTAGAATCTCTAGTATAGCCTGAATTTCATTTCAGAAATGCCGACTGACATGAAAGCGGCGTCATACGATCCATTCCACGACTATCCAGACCTGTCATCCCTTGGGATACGCCCTGAACTTCCCCTGGAACACCGGCAACGGCTGGAGTCGCTCCTTTCATTTTTTCCAAATCATTCTTCTGTGTCCCAAATAGTCAACTCGCATAGAGATGCGGTAGGCAATCTGGTATATGGAAAAAAGGTCGTGAACCGCCCCTGGGAATGGATCGAAAACTTAGGAGAGCCAGCAGTCCTTGACTCTTCGGAGGAGGACCGAGATCGGGAGGGGAGAGAACGGCTGGAGTGCAAATATGCTATTAAAAACGCGGGCTCCCTCTCGCTCGAACTTTTCGCTGCTCGTTTGACTGGAGATGGTGTCGTGCGAGGGACACCTGAAGAAATCAATTACAAAAGACTAAAGCTTCAGAGCTTTGAGGATGGGCTATCGGCGGAGAATTTATTCAAGAGGGACTGGAGGGAAACCAGAGTGCCATCGGAAGCTGATAAACTTGTCTCAGGTGGAAGGCTACTAGCTGATATCGACCAAGGGATGAGCGGGTCTTCACAGGACAAGCGTACAACACCTAGACATTCACCAGCGCCTTCTGCTGCTTCTCGCACACCTGTGCATGGATCCGGAGGTTCTATGCGACAGAACTCACAAGGTCCTGCCACTAGAAACTCTGGCTCTACAATCAGTGACGTTATCGACGTCGATACCATCATGAAAACGACAGCCCTCGCTAAGCGGCCAGCGAAAAGCAAGCGAAAAGCTCCTGCGACTACAACTAGTGATGACGAGATCGAAATTATCGAAGGGCCTGTATCTGCACCCACCAAGAAACCTAAACTCAAGCCTCCCGTTAAAGGAAAGAAGAGATAGCCCTTGACTTGACATCCACTATTTTGTTCATCACTGTGATATTGTAACCTAATTATGTTGATCTGTAAAGTGTAAATCTACTTAGCATACATTTACATGCAAACTGCATGCTAGAAGGAGAAACGACTGATGGTTCTCAAGTTACCTGCGGAAAAAAGCCATCCCAATGGCCCATATTCGAGGTTGATGCCTTCCCCTTGCTTTGTTTCTCCGCTTTCTTAGGGCTGCTTTCCCCTGTGGCTGTGGCAATCGTCCTGATAAGCGTCTTTAACGCAAAATCTTCAACTGGTCGATTTTTGACTGGTTCCCTACACGTGGGACATGTGTATTGCGGTTGAGGCGCCTGAGCCTGTCGCATTTGTGCATGGTATGCAGCCTGAGGATTCCGAATCATGGGGTTCTGCAGCGTCGCTCCCCACAGGCGTTGGTTTTGATGTTGAACACCGTTATATTGAGGATACGCCGTCATAAATTGGGTGAGTGTGGTACTGAACCAGTCCTGTAAACAAGACACGCAGAAAGTGTGACCGCATTCCGGTAATCTGCCAGGCGAAATGAGCGATTCTGAATCTACAGAATCGAAAACATTTACAAGAAAGGAGACCACATATGCATTGTGCATATTTCACAACTTATATTTTCTTCGAACTCGGAGATGTTCTGCGAGTTCCGTTAGGGGGTGTGAACATTCAGCGTTTTACGAAGTACGCACAAGTGTGAGCTTTCCCTTGGCGCCATTTGACGACCCGTTCAGCATCTCATTCTCTGCACTCAAGAATTCATGAGAATATGCTTCAAGCTGAGCTTTAATGCGAGCATTTTCCTTGATCGTAGGTTCATAGGATGGCGTGTCAGGTAAATATAGGTGGCGCACCTCTTTGAGTCTTTTGACCTGGCGTCGAAGGTCTATGACTGCCGAATTTATCTGCGGCGCAGAATCATCTTCGTCGGATGAGATTTCGATGACCTCCCTCAGGACAACGGGTTTTTTCGAGGTCTTGTCTGTGTTATGTCTGTTGAGCGTTGCAGATGGACTGAGAGGTGTGAGAATGGTGGTAGATGAACTGATGGGTGCCTTTTGTCGGCTAATCGTCCGTGTAGCTGGCATGAGATGTAGAAAAGATCAACTGTGGAGTTTTGACGATGAATATATAGGATAATGGGCGTTTGGCCCTTCACCTCTACTAAACTTGGTGATCTCATCATTGTCACATGACATTGATGTGGTATCACATGACCGTGTTGGCTAAAGTTATTGACTTCCCGAGCTCCAAGGGAAAATGCAAAAAAAAATTCTCAGTATAAAGCACAACTATTACAACTAACAGTGCCGATCAACGTGAGTGTTTAGTAGAAGTGAATGTGTGGTTGTGAGGATTGCCGTGAAATGACATGAAGAGCGTATGGTATTGTCATTAGTACAAGTAAAGTCAACCTGCCCTTTTGAAATGAGCAATCATAGCATGTTTGGACTTCAGCAACTTACTTTACCGACAGTTTTTACGACAGATAGGTTCCCGGTCGCGATCTATGAGCGTGATAAGTGGGCGATACATCTTGCAAAAATAGATTGTCATCAGCAGAAAATGAAGCAATGTTGGGGAGGGCCCTAACAACATAGCTCACCGCATGACCAGCACGCCAGATCAAGAAGAGGAGAGAAGGACTGCATTTTAAGAACGTATAGGCCTTTAATATTCCAGAAATTGGCAGAAATTGGTAAGAAGTCGTAAAACGAAGGGCTTCGAGGCGAAAGTAGAGTTTCAGGAAGTACTCATGGCGGCTCCATTTATTGGGCTTCAAAGTGACAAAGGGGATTCAAATTTCTCAGTCGGTTAGTTCTATGACATAAAGTTGCAGGTACAAGCACAAGCCTCTATAGGATTCGAAAGGTCGTCAAAGAGTATGCCATCTTTGCCACTGAACACATGCCTATACTTGGGCTGAGTGGCATTCAAGTCCTTTCCTGTCCTCTGCCTTTAGTGTCGCAGGCTTACGACAGCTGTGGCATTGAACTTCCTTGCGCATGGGAGTTCGTCGATGCATCCCCGATCTGGCCTAGACGAGTGTTGCGAATGTGCTAGGTTACTAGTTGCGCCAATATCCTGAGGCCATTCATCGCTGGCATCAAAGCTGTCTCGTTCTAGATAAAGGGCGGGAAAAGGTGGTCATACTTCTGGATCAGGCCGCATGAAAATTGGAGTATGAGTCAATCTACAGGAGATGCATGTTCGCAGGATGCAGGTAGAATTTTGTCTATGAAGGGAAAAGAACAGGGCAATTTCAAGTCTTAGTGTTGGACCTCGGCGGTCCGATGCGGTCCGAGGCATGATTATCGCCTTCAAAAAGCTCCCAGTTCCTGGCAGATTAGACTGCACAACACACTACACTATCAGACCATTCAAAAAGAAGAATACTCCGAAATGACAACCCATACATTTATGGTATACGCTCCGGATCGCACAGAAGAGGGCACGTTTGAGAAACGCCTGGCGGTGAGGGCAGAGCACTTGACGAATGTCAAACCAAAACTCGGCGGATTCATTCGTACGTAGCATCAAGTCGTCGAAAATCATCCGATGGTTAATAAAATGGCATATTCAGGTGTTGGTGGTGTTCTCTTGACTCCCGAATCGATCGCTACGCCGGGCGCAGAGCAGAAGATGGTGGGATCGATGTTCATTTGTCAAGAGGAGAGTATCGAGAAGTGAGCGATTCATGATTCTATTAAACCACATGCTTAATCATTACAAGGGTCAGGGAAATTGTTGAATCCGATGTCTACTACAAATCAGGCGTGGTGAGTGCCAAAATTGATATCACCAGTTCTAGAACGATATACTTACAATCAGGCAGTGGGACGTGGAGAAGATTGTAATTCTCCCTTTGGTACCTGCGACTCCTATACCTTGATTAACTCGTCAAATGTTATAAAATGTTCATGAGACCGTCATGGGAAAGATCATGACCGGGCGAACGGCATTTCTTCTGTCCGTCTTCACTTGTGAGCTTGTCAGCATAAATAGAACTACCCATCATTACAAACAACACTTGACTTACAAAGTGTCGAAAGTATGCTACCTGTGACGAGGACGATTTTCCGCTCTCAGCGCGTCTCCTCCATCTTTAACAGATACATGTCGCAGAGCTCCACACCCAACCGGTTTTTCGTGTATGCGCCGGACAGAAAAGAACCTGGAATACATGCTAAACGATATGCGGTGCGAGGTCAACACTTGGCCGAGATTCGACCTCGCATAGAGGGTGGGGTTGTCCGTAAGCCCATTCCATAGTATTCATACCTTGACGAATTGCCCTAATATTTGGGTTGTAGAGGTTGGTGGAATGGTGGTATCCTCGGACCAATCCGAAGCGGAGCAGGGCCAGAAGCAGGCAGAGGCATCGATGCTGATTATCAAGGCAGAAACGATTGGCGAAGTTAGGAATATGATAAAGGGGGATGTGTATTACACATCTGGGGTGGTGAGTTATCTCATGATGATGGCACATGCCCTGATGCTGACAATTGGCTCTGCGCAGTGGGATGCCGAGCGGATTCTTATTCTGCCATTCATTCCTGCTACACCATTTCCATGAAGTCGGAATTTCATGAGGAGGAGGAAGAGGTTGCAGGCTGGCCGGTAGTAGCCGGTGCCAACGTGAAAGTCCGAATTTTGACTTGAATATGTACATCATTATAGTCCGAACCAAAGTGGATGAACATGTTCCACTCCGCCTGCCGTGTCCTATATAACCCCCTCAGAACAGCATGTGTTGCTCGTTCTCATTTCATCACATCTTCTCTCAGAAATAGTCGTCTCATGTCGACCGAAGCTCAGTACAACTACATCCTGACGTCTCGTCCAGAGCCGGCCGTCACTCTCATCACATTGAACCGACCGAAAGCCCTCAACGCCCTGTGCTCTCCACTATTTCTAGAGCTTAACCAGGCTTTTCGTGAAGCAGATGCCGATCCTTCGGTCAGTGCGATTGTATTGACTGGTTCAGAGAGGGCATTCGCAGGCATGTAGAATGTTCTTCGTCCTAGACTATCACTGATTCCCTATTCAGCTGGTGCAGATATCAAGGAGATGAAGGATATCGAATGTCAGTCCTTGCACCAGTAGTGCATTGGAATCTTTACTGACAGTGAAATAGTCGCCAATGCATACAAGAACCGTTTCTTAGAGGATTGGGCCGAAATGACGCGTATTCGTAAGCCCATTATTGCAGCAGTCTCTGGTTATGCAGTACGTTGCTTTCTGTGTACTGTGTTATCTAGTTTTTACGCGATATCACAGCTCGGGGGTGGTTGTGAACTCGCTCTCATGTGTGACATCATTCTTGCATCTCCCACCGCCAAATTTGGCCAGCCCGAAATCAACCTCGGAACCATCCCAGGTGGCGGGGGCTCACAACGACTCGCTCGCATCGTCGGGAAATCTAGGACTATGGAAATGGTTTTGACTGGACGCCAGATCTCAGCGCAAGAAGCATCAGAGTGGGGCATCGTCAGCAGAGTGGTAGGTGATGGTGAGGGCGAAGTTGTGAAAGAGGCTATCTCTATGGGTAAGGAAATAGCCAGCAAAAGCCAAATTGCTGTACAGGCGGCCAAGGAAGTTTGCAATGCTGGTACAGTCTATTCCACTTGCAGGAATGCACACAATTTCTTGATCCTAACGTTGGTCCTTAGCATACGAGCTCACTCTTGCAGAAGGCCTGAGATTCGAAAGGCGGACTTTCCATGGTTTGTTTGCAACCAAGGACCAGAAAGAAGGTACGTTGTTTTCGAATCCGAAATTTTGTTATTGATGCTAAGATGATGTAGGTATGGGTGCCTTCGCCCAGAAGAGGAAGCCCAACTTCACAAATGAATAAATATGGCTCTGGTTGGAATTTGATATAAATTTGTGTGTATGGACAGATGCATCGTTTGAACTTCCTTGTAATATCAGGTCCTGTTTGGCCGTAGCGAACGAGTAGTGTTACTGGAACCACCGAATAACACCTCCAGCGAGGAAAGCTACAAATATGCTCAACTAAATGAGGGAAAACACGTCTTAATCGAAACTTGTGCACATACCTGTCCCTAAACCTGCGATAATCCGCTTCTGCCAAGGGCTGCCTGGTGCTGCTGCGCGTGATTGCCAAAGTGCATAAGAGCCGACGCCTGCAAGTGTCCCTGTACCGACTATTCTACAGGAAAGGCAGTCTTTGTATGGCTTTGGAGTTACAGGTTGCTGAGCGTTGGTGTCCATCATGGAGGCGGCAGTGAACGCGTCCGCGGCAATACGAACGTGACGGCGGAGCTTCAAATTAATTCACCAATTGTTGTAACCCACTCAGGTTTCTTGTCCTCAGCATCTAAACGACGAAAATCAGACAGAACAGTCCCAACAAACTCTGCATCCTCCCCATCTATCGATCCTCCTATCCCTGATCGCAAGTATTACTTGGAAGACGGCGATATTCATATACTTGTGGAGGTGACATTGTTTCGTGCCCACAGAAAAGTTAAAAGTCACTTGGCGGCATATTAGTCACGATCTTCGGCGTTCCTCAACCTCCATACAAGTGAAGTTGCTGAACTTACACTTGCGGATACCAAGTCAGATGATGTGCATCACTTTATGGCATATGTGTACGGAGATCCGTGAGTATCAACATCTCTTAATTGCTTCAACATTGCTGAAGAAGATTAGCATTCTCGGCCAAAAGACAGAAGACCAAGTCAGTGGTAAAGTTCAATGGAATGCCGCGCTAGCTCTTACAACTCGGTGACAAGTACGATCTGCGTTGTCTGCGTCGCGATGTTGTGGAAACACCCAAGTTTCTACTCCCCTGCGAATCAAAGCTAACCCTTGCCTCCTCAGAAGGATGAGCGGCCTTTGTTTATGCGACTTTTCCTTGACAGGCAGTTAATCTCTGCCACAGATATGAACTCGTCTCATTATTACCCATGGCGTACTAATATGCCGCACAATTGTCTATCTCAGACGTTGTTGCGGCGTATTTCGTAATGATGGGACGCTAGAAGTCATAAACCTTCAAGATTCGATTGCGATACCCGTCGATCGTGAAAGGCTGAAGTTGGCAAACCGATCCGTCCGCCTACGTTATCTCAACGACCTTGATACACTGAATCAAGTGACCGGTGTTGTACAGGCGAAGATCATAAATGGGAGCCCTGCACGCACTACCTTGCTTGGACCCTCAAAGTATTTACTCGGAACGGGCTTATGGATCAAGGACGGATGTATTAGACCTTATGCTTGATGTGCAAGCCAAGATTGTCCCGCATCTCTGCCCAAACTGTACTGCCGCATTCACGCAATCTCGGGAACGTGATGTGGCTGCCATTTGGGAAAGGCTCCCACTTGCTTCGACCTTGAAAAATGAGAAATGATTTTGAGGATGCAAGACAAGGTGGATCACTATTACTACGAGGATTGAGTAGAGTATGGCATGTAAAATGCATATCCAGTTTGAAGCTCTTATTTTGTGAAGTTTAATAATAAGTACTTTCGGCAAAACGTTTTATCCCCCTACATCTCTGCTCAAACTGTGTTGCCGCTCTGGAAGGTGGTGTAGCTCTCATTTAGGGAAGGTTTTCCACTTACTTCGAAAAATGGTGATTTTGAGGATGCAGGACAAGGTGGATCACTATTACTAGGATTGAGTAGAGTATGGTATTTATTATATAAAATGCATATCCAGTTTCGAAGCTCTTACTTTGTGAAGTTACGTAAGTACTTTCGGCAAAACGTTTTATCTCCCCACAATCGCTCCACACATACCTAGCTAAAGGTACATTTTCACACCATTCGTGGCTTCACTTGCAGACCGCTGTCACATGCAGGGACTGGTAATCTGTTCACGCGCTTAAAACCGAACTTGGAGGCCTTTGTAAACATATAAATCCAATGTATCTAAGTATTCCTAACACCACGCCAATACGACAATCCTAAGATGATCGACATTCAGCAACAGAAGGTATGCACCTCCGAATATCACATTGCCCTAACCTACTAAAGCCAAATTTAGGTCGAGCTCTTTCTTATAGGCTCTCTCAGCGCAACCATTGCATATACTTGGTACCGACGGTATGCACGCATCTCTGTTGCGCACGTTCCGGGGCCCAAATCCGAGTCCTTCATCCTCGGTATGACTGCATCAACCTCTAAGGCATTGCAATGTACTGACTGTGCTCATCGCAGGTAATCTCCCAGAAATCTTCCAGAGTCAAGCTGGAGTGCCAGATTTCAAGTATCAGCAAGAATTTGGAGACGTGGTCCGCGTCAAAGGGGCATTCGGAGTCCGTTAATCTCAATTAAACCACCAAACTTGTGATGACCCTTACTGTTGATCGCAGGAGGACCGTCTTCTCATTTCCGACCCGAAAGCCTTGCAATACATCTTCCATACTTCAGGTTAATACTTTCTGCCTTCGTTGTTTGTCTTTAACGAACATTACCTGCAGGATATGGTTTCTTGAAGTGGCCTGAACGAACTGAAATATCCCGCGTTCTGATGGGTCGCGGGCTTCTGTGGGCGGATGGTAAGACTACTACGCGCCCGACGGCCTCGCAGACCGGTCAGATGGCTGATATCTTGTTTTATTTCAGGGGACATTCACAAGAGGCAGAGGAAAGTCATGTTACCGGGCTTCGGAGGTATATGCGACGGCTAATATCATCTGATCTGGATGACCACTAACCATCGGAGTAGCTCCTGAATCCAAAGCCTTCATTCCCATATTTCAGAAAGTCGGAGGGGAGGTAAACATTTACGTCCTATTGTTACCTGCACATTTCGGCGCTCATGACATATTTCAGCTAACTGCCCAATGGACGGACATCTTAGTCAGTTCTCCTGATCAAACGGCCGAGTTCAATGTAGCGACATGGTTGTCACGGGCCACCATGGATTCGATTGGAGAAGGTACTATTTGCTTAGCTCACCTCTAGGCCAAGACGCTCACACCTGTGTAGCCGCTTTTGATTATCAATTTGGCGCATTGGCTCAAACCGACAATGAGTTCATGAAAGCTTACTTTGGGCTCATGTAAGTACAGAAGATGTAGTTGATGTGTTGTAGTGCGACTGCTGAACATTGTCAGGTCTGATACCCTAGGATCTCCTCCGAAAAGTTCAATCTTTATGCAGACAATTCTCCCGGTTTGGGTTCTTCAACTCATGTCTAAGTTTTCAAGGCGAAGGAATCTTGTCCATGCACGCCACACGGCAGGGCTGGCAAACGACGTGGCCAGAGCTCTTGTCGAAACTAAAGCCGGTGCTCTTCTGGAGGGTAGAAAAAATAAAGACATATTGAGCCTGTTAGGTTCGTCCCACTCTTGCAAGCTACCGTCGGCGTACAATTGATGTCTTGCCAAAGTTCAAGCCAATGCGTCGGAGAACGAGGCTACGCGACTCACAGAAGAGGAAATGCTCGCCCAGATGCGGTATGTCGTGTGATGCTTCGTCCTGTTGATATCCTGAGCGTTCAATGAATAGGACTATCTTACTTGCCGGACACGAGACAAGCGCCACCAGCCTTTGTTGGGTATTACTAGAACTTGCTCGCCACCCTGAATGGCAACAGAGACTTCGAGACGAAATTCGCTCCACTGAGCTGACCAGTGGTCGCAAATACTCGTCATTCACCGCGGGTGATTTGGATGGCATGGAATGTTTAGCTGCAATTCTCAAGGTATTGTATACTTCTTCCACGCACCTGACATGTTTTCACATTTTCTGGCAGGAGTCTATGCGCTTCCACCCTGCGCTTTATCACAATTATCGCCAGGCGGCTAAGGATGATGTATTGCCTCTCTCCACACCCATAAAGACAGCGTCGGGCGAGTATTCGAACAATTTACCGATTCCGAAAGGCATGAAAGTTGTTCTGTCGATCGCGGGGTACCATAGGTTTGTCCCTGCTGTATTTATTTTCAGCATCTCCATAACATGTACCACAGGAACAAAGAGGCCTTTGGAGACGACGCAGATACTTTCAATCCAGATAGGTGGTTGAGACAGTCCGAGGAGAAGAAGGGACCAAAATTGGGTGTCTATGGAAATTTGTATGACAGCTTACAGGCTCTTTTGAAAAGTTTCTAAAAGAATTTATAGGTTAACGTTTGCTGGCGGTGTCAGGTCTTGTATAGGATGGCGGTTCGCGGTGTACGAGGTCCAATCGCTATGCGTTGAGATCATCAGGAACTTCGAGCTACTGCCAACACCACAACTAGAGCGTCTGCGGAGAGAAGCATGTTTAGTCATGCTCCCCACACTAGAGGGTGAGCAGCTAAAGGGAGAGAACCTTCCACTGAAGGTAAAGTTAGTTCAGAACTGATGGACTATGTATGTATATTTGTCTATAACGTTGTATTATAACATCATTACGTCGAAGTAGCAGTAACTAAATTTGAAATTTGTTACTTGAACTCCATGCTATCTCGATGTACACTGGCACATCGCTTTGCGACCGTCCCAAAGGCTCTTGAAGCCCGTATGTATCCATTTACTTGCTTATTTTTACTACTACTCATTTGTTCTTAAAGTATCTTCGTCTCGTCCATTCAACAACACTGCACTTTTGCGCACATCCTTAAGCACACAGTCCAAGTCAGTGCGCCGTATTCTATGCATTGTATCTCAGTTGCTGACTATTAATTAGTTCCCTTCGACCGGACTTAATCTTCTCGGACCAGCCGAACTGGCCAAATGACACCCCACAACGGACAAGTCGTCCGCCTCGGCAAGCTATGACTGCTCGCGAATCCAATGCATTCAACGAGATGTTTTCCATGATTTTTGACGCTGCTACAGCACACGAAAATAATTATCCTGCTGGCGATGCTATTGTCGGTTTCGGCAGAGATGGCATTGACGATCTTATAGGCAAATTGCGCAAGTATCCTAAACGGTTAAAGTGGTCAACGGAACTAGATGATATTTTGGACCGACAAAAAGAAGTCATAAACCTCTTTACGACCGACCAAGAACTTTTGGAATGGGCAACCGACGCTGTCTTTGGAGAGTCCCAGCGTTACGAAGAGGCTGCCCGAAAGGCGATTACAGAGGCTGGTGCGTCGGGGACAAAGGCAGAGCTACCCATGCTCCAGCCACCCACGTACCCTCACTTGGTGGCATTGATTATGGAAGCGTTCCGCGACAAGTTCAACGACCCTCATCTTGCGATATCGATGTTCGAACATGCGCGCAACCTTTCGATCGCCTCATATGTCTTCGGATGCTCATCTCAGGCATATCACCAACTTATAGAGACACGATGGAAGTGTTTCCAGGACCTTAAAGGAGTACACGATGCCCTTCAAGAAATGCGGGTGAACGGCGTCACGGTCTCATCACAAACCCAACGTTTGGTCGAGAAACTTCGGAGAGAAGTAGGCGAGAAACATGTATGGGTTGAAGAGTCCGAGATTGGGAGTGGCGAGGTCTGGAATGTCTTGGCACAGATCGAGAAGATTGCTCTATCTGGGCGGAAACCGGCATCCCTCAGGGACGACAAAAGGAAACCAATATCAGCAAACGTGAAGTGGGACGACTGGAAAGCAGCTGATTCCCAAGGCGAGAAGGACGACTGGGGTTTCAACCAGTGGCATTCGAGGTCCACAACTGGGTCCAATACGGAGAAGGGTGAAGTTGAGTTCGATGAAACTGGAGATAGGGTTGATTGGGACTTGGGTTTCAATGAATGGGGCTCAAGGCCTCGTAAGATGGAGAAAAATGCACTGAACCGGCGTCCTCCAAGAAGAGGAAAATCATTTGGATTAGCAATCCCAGACGACGCAGGCACGTCGAGCTGCGACACAGCGAAACTTTCTGAGGATGCGGAGGAGTGGGGCCTCGACCAGGCAGTTAAACACATCGAGCGGCTGGAAAAAGTTTTAACACCGAAGTCACGACGCCAAAGATTTGGGTTGACTGATTCCCGTCAAGATGAAGAATGGGTGTGATACCTTCGTTCTTACGCTCTTGCTATCTATCATACATCTCTGTTAATTACATTAGGTCAACAAATAGGGTATCACAAAATATGATGTTGATATGTGGTCCACTCCATGCTCCTTTAACGATGAGTTCTAGATTTTGTGGAACGAGGGCGCGCAGTAGGTGATGTAGCACCGAGGCCGTGTGTTGGGATATAATCAGAGTCCACATCACTGCATTGAAGGTGAAGTAGAAGGTTGTATACAAAAATTTGTTCGTATCTATGAGAGGAACGAACTCGTGAGGAGAACGTTGCAGGTAGTAGTAAGTAGGTACTTACTGAGCGTTTGTAAACACGACGGACATAGAATCCGAATTGCATCGCAGAAGATTTGGTGCCATAACAAGGGCCAGATTGGCGGGCGTCATCTTGGTGAGACTCTGAACCTTTTCATCGAGAAAATGCTGAAGAAAGCTGACTAAAAACAAAACGACGCGGCGATTTATTGTCGGTAGGCGCTCAATAATCTGAACACATGCATCAGGGTCCTTGGAATTGGTTATACATTCATTGTACAACTCCTCTGGCACGAGAGGATCGCAAAGTTCACGGAGCCAAAGTTTCATCAAGGATGCGAGGACGTGGGGATCATTCACGCCGTCCGTGGTGTAATAACCACGGTCAATCCTTAGTTTGAGTTCCGAAACAGAATCCGCATCTCCGGGAATGCGAAAAATACCCTCTGCCTTGAGACCGCCAAGTGCAAGGATGCCATCTGCAAGGAAAGGAAGGATGATAGGAACTTTTTGTTGGGGGTATTTGCGTTCTTGAAGCCGAAAGATTCCGTCGAGGGACTCTCCGAACGTGGAGGGATTGAACGCAGAGTCCTGTTGTTCCTTAGTGAGACGCTGCAGGAAAGACAGACAGGAATATTCCTCACCGAAGCCGTCTCAATTTCAGCCAATGTGGGTGGTTTCCCCCGAGGGCCCTTTTTAGATATATGCACAAGTCTCCGCGAACAGTACTTTGCCATAACGTCAACTCTTCCTTCATGCTGGGACGTATGCTGCTGCAGAAACGATGAAAGGTAGGTTTCGAAGTTCTTGGAAGGAGGGAAGGTAATAAGAACAACACATAAAAGCTGCCACCCCTTAAAAACACTCTCGCTAATTATATTATAGAGAAAATGTGAACATGAGTTAGCTGGAAGAAAAAAGGGGGCTTACGTGCTAGGGTTTCCAGTTAACTGCTTCATTAGCTGGCAATATATCTCATCCCTCAGTTCGCCCTGCCTCAATCCTTCAGAAAGCAACCATCGCTCTTCCTCCAACAGGGCAGACGAATTGCCTGGCAGAGAGGCACTAGATAGATTTCCTGGGTTTACCAACGATGCATTCTGTTCAGGAGAGGTTCTATGGCTGGGGATCCTGTCCCGTTCCCGATCTCCCATTATGTGTTGGATAGCGCGAAATATCTTCACAGCATCTTTGGCTAGCAGCCGGTTTAGAGAAAGTAAAGGAGAACTAAGCGGCACCTTCGATGGGTAAATTGACTAAGCGAAAAGGAGAAAATAAACAAGTACTGACTTTCTGCCATGTCATCATTTGAGTGACAGGAACTTTACGCTTGAATATGAAGCCCGTCCGATGAGTAGCGAAGTACTGTCGAGCAAAATCGGACTCAGAGAATTGTTGAATATCGGTGACAAGGTCAGCTGGAAGGACAGGATGCGATCTGCGAACATGTCGGCGCCCTGAATCAAGATGAACAGAGACAACATACCCGGCATCGAGAGATGCTGCATGCCTTTCAAAGTAAGGTACCCGGGACTGCACTGGAATGGGCGGTCCATAGGCATTTACTGGGCTCATTTGCAGTGTCGCCGCTGGTTTCGATTTAATCGTCAGAAAACACAATACAGAATACAATCTTTTCTTCTTACCATGATTGGGGATCGGAGCACTAATTTCTTTCCCCCCCACTGTGGGACGAGTCATCTTCCCGTCAGAGGAAGGAACAGCAGGGATAGGGCGACGTGGGGAACGATGGGGATTTGCAAGTGTCAAATCTTGCTCGTATCGGCTACTTCCTCCAGTCACTCTACTGGAGAAACTGGTTTGCGACTTTGGGCTAGACCCATCATGCCCACTGTCAGAATGCGAGGTTGATATCTTTTCTATAGCAGCACTCAGGCTTTGCGGCTGCTGAGGCCGGTGAGAGATGTAAGACGAAGATTTGGCCCGAATACGAGAGGCGGAGTTGACGCTGTCAGAGAGATGAGTAGACATCTTGTCGGACTTGGTAGGGTCATTCTCAACAGCATGAGAAGACTTGTGGGAGGGTGAAGGTGGGAGCGATAGGTCTGAACCAGGAATTGGTGTCAGTTGTTGCACAGGGCGATTTGGAGTAGAAGGAGAAATCCTTGAATCGGTCGAGTATAGTCGCTGGGAATTCGTTTTCCTGCTTCCTGACGTTGAATGGTTTGACTGAGTCTGTGGCATCCTTGAGCCATGCGAACTCTGTTGTGGAACGCCTCTCTGTTGCCTTGATCGTCGATGACGAGCATTTTCCGAATCAGTCTTTGCGTCCGGTGGAATAGAAAACCGGGTTTGTGAGAGACGACGTCCGAGCGCGGTGTTCTAAGCATATCTCAAGTAAGGATCGAGTGGATTCGAAATGAAACTGGACCTGCCTGTATGATGCTTAATGGAATCACGAAATCTGAAGGGCGCTCCCAAACTGTTTCCCCAGTCTTCGTCTGATAATAGTAGGGTATTCCTCCACGAGCATCATCAGACAGTTCCCACCATTCTCCTTGCTCGCTTGGAGGTAGCCTATATTGAAGCGTCGTGTTATATGTCAAGTTTTCAGTATGACGAAGTCAACATACACGAAACTTCCAACAGGCGCATCCCAGCTGACTTGGCCTGTTGCAGGACAGGCGAAGAAGGATGTCTGATTCTGAAGACACTCATCTAAATTCAGGCTTCGAGCATGACATGGCTTGAGATTCATACCTGGGGATCTACCAGCGTAACCCAGAAATTCGAACCCCATGTCCCATCATCGTTGTCCTGTACTCCTCCTGTCAAAGTGACGGATAATTTGTGAGGCGGTGGATCGCCTACGGTCGCCATAGAAATCTCGTGTTCGTGGTCAGTCTCTGCGTCGGACCGGCGGATTTGAATCGAAGGAACTTGGATGTCGATTTCTGGAGACGACGTGTCGGCCGCCATGTCGATGTTTATGAAGGGGACACCGAGGTACTTAAAGAAAGAAGGGGACACACGGGCACACGCAGAAGTGTGCTCGCGTACTCGGAGAAAGTTTATATCAACGTCAGATTTAATGTTGAACGTGATTCCCGCCAATCTTGTACAAAAAAGGAGAAATTCATGAACGGCCTTCGTTGAACACACCAGGGACCATTCAAGTTGATTCAGATACGTTTCAACGTAACAGGTTATTCCAAGACACTTGGGCAACATAATGGTTTGTGGGAAAGTAAAGACGCTGCTCCCATCCATCCTACAAATATCCAATCCAATTTACTCTATATTAGTTCGCAGGAACTGAGGCTGCGGGGAGTGCCGGGGCTGCACTCTGAGGTACACGATCAGAGGACGGTACGAAAACAGGGGAAGAAATGGAAAGCTTTGAGGGAACTGCACTGCGAGGTGCTGACTCCAAAGAAACGGAGGGTTGGGCAGCATCAGTAAAAAGCGCATTGGTGGTGGGAGTGGCGCTATCGGGATCTTCCATACCCGTCTTCTTCCTTGCATGTTCGAACGTCCTCAGCAAGCGCCGCCTTGCGCCAAGCGCTGCGACCCCTTTGGCTTCGAGAGTGGCATCGTCCAGGACAACCATCTCTTGCCATGTTAACCCATCAAAACAAGACGTGTACTTGTGCAACCTCAGGCTTCTCAACCAGGCTGGGATGTCTTTCAACATCTCAGGGTCGAAATCTTCCTCGCGCGGAGTTGCCAGGCCAGCACTGTCCAAACCACTACTCTTTAATCCCGCGCTTGGTAAGCTGGCACTTGCGAGACCAGAGCCTTTGAGCGTCGCGCTCTTCAAAGCGCTGGCTCGCAAACCGCTACTTTGCAGTGCACTCCTAGGATACTTGGCACTAGAAGGCGTGCGCCAAGTCTTCGTATCGCTCAAATGAGGTGGTTTCTTGGCTGCTACCGAACGCTGGGACGCAGGAGTCGCATTGACTGGTTGCACAACGCCGCTCATTATTAGCTGTACGGCAAGCAGCTGTGCTTCTGGTGACAGCCCTGCGTTGGCAAGCATATTGAGATGGAATGGGCTCAATACGCCTAATCCGGGGAGCGCTTGGGCAGCTGTGGATTCCTTGTTTTCGTTATCCGAAGATGGTTTCAGGACGTTTGATTTCTCCTCGTCAATTTCTCTGAAGGGGGTTTCCTTGGCAGTAACAGGTGTGGGTGTAATCGGTGAGCCGGGCTCAGGAATATTAAGGCTGGGGGGACGACGATCCTTTGGCTTTACGGTGGTGTCGATAGCTGGAACTTTTGACAATCGTCAATTCATTGGTCCTGTATCAGAACCGACAGGATCATACCATTAGGTTTCACCACTTCAGGCCGTATCATCTGCTGCAAAGCCGAAATGAAGAACCGAATCTGATCCTGGCTGGAGTCTTGCATCAGAGTGTACACCACAGCCGTCCGCTCTGCCTCAGGCAAAACCTTAAACCCTTCATTCAAGTAGGTATCAGTATGCTTGAATTGACGGATCAGAGAGCGTCCTGACATTGTTCAATTGTACCCATCTCGGCTTTGAACTTAGTTTCAACCGAAGTTTTCGCGACCTCTTGCTGTCGTTGGCAGTCAGAATCATCCTTCAGGTCATTGAACAGCGATCATACATACCAAAGTAGTCTCGTACTTGCGGAAGTTCTGAAGCCATAGGTCAAGTCCTTGAAGAGTAGATGCTGCGCTCTCTCCACCAATGGGAAGAGGGGCAGGAGCAAGCTCCGCCGCCGAAGTGGGCGCAGCCTTGGGAATTTCGACGGACGTGGACATTGCTGAGACTCAACGCACTACCTTCAAGGTTGAGATACGTGAGTGATGTGAGGGGTTCTGGGGAAGGGCATCAGTGAAAGGCGGACTGTTATTATATTGGTCGATGCCATCAAAGCAGTGATTTGGGGCCCTGACGACAACCAACACACCCATCATGATGAAAAAGCACGAAACATTTGATCAATCTGCCACTTTCCCAGTGCCCACAAAGTTCAAAACACATCATGGCTATACTTACATGCATTGTAAGTATCTCCTCGATGTCATGCAGCTATCGTGTTACATTCGCTCAGCCTCTGTCACTAACTATTATAGAAACTACATCAAGCCGACAACAAAAACATAATAGAATGATACATCACCGAGGATGACCGGTCGACATATCAGTACTTCAAATTTATCCACGCTGCACAATCAACAAATTATGGTGTTTCCTCCACAAGACGTCCTGGACGAAGGTGCTGAAAGTGCTATTCTTCGTCCCCACAACCTTCCATGCCCGACCGATAACTAAAGCATCAAGGAATGGAAGAAATAATTGCTTCATCTTGACGCCGTCGCGTGGATTATGAAGCTCGTCCAAAAGGGATGTGGCGTTGGGAAAGTCAGATAGAAAAAACATGCATGGGAAAGTTCTCCAGAAGGCGAACAAAGCTGAGTTCTTTTGATCGACATCAGTGGAAACATAGATCGGAGTGTTAAGCTGGAGGTCATGGGGTTTTGTATGTAACCTGCCCTTACAGCTGAGTGAGCCAGACACTTGATCATCGGCCACAGGAGGAATATCTTGAGCAGCCATATCATGCTCCAGTTGCAAGGTTTCTTCCTCAGTGTAACCAAGGATGTCATGGACGATTTCCCGCCAAGCGCTCTGCGTATGAATCCTGGCGTTTTCCTTGAAATCTCCATCACCCAGACGAAGATGCACGCCAATATAAAGAGGACCGAGTGAAAACGATATCGAGCGAGCAATAACAAGGAGCGAAGGATTGGTAAAATCCATGCAGTCGCGAATGTCGCCACGGATAGCAACATTGTAAGGGTCCTTAAGTCGTAGACGAGAAGATCCAAAAAGTGTGCCAATGTGAACAAGACGTTTCTTTGATAGCGCGAGGTCTGGGATGTAGATGCTATACAAAAACTTGTGATTGGCCGGAGAAACATCGCTACGAGTATCCAGAAAGCGGTATTGATATGGGATGCTGTCTTTAACGGAGAGAATATCTGATTTGGATATATTCAAATTCTCGTAGAGCCAACCATCGGTAAGATTCCAGCATTGTAGTAATGGCTGATATTGCTTGATACGGTCGACGTCTACTAGCCAGTCCCAGGATATCCGAGTTTGGTCAAAATAGCCTTTACAATCCAGAGGCAGGGGATACAGAGATGGAATACGAGAACAATGATGCAGGCCAATTTTGTTTGCAAGTGCGAGCTCCTGGTATAGGACATCGAATGGGTCATAGTGAACAGGTTTGGTGCCAAGATATACAGGTGGCACAAGCAGAGTTCGATTCATCATACGCGAAAGAACGAGGGCATTTTCAAAAGCAATGCGTTGGTTATGAAAACCGCTGTGAGGTAGATAGGAAAGGAATGTCTCGCTAGGGTCATAATGCAAGCCGAAAGGATCAGATGGTTCGCCTTGGAATTGATTAGTTATCTTCTGTTGCGCAAATCCTTGAGTCTCCCACCTCGAGGAAAAGAGATAGTAAGCCATTGCAAAAGAAGATAACGACGCAACGGCAAGAAGCGCAACCAACATGACCAGATTAGAAGGACTTTGGTTGTTCGTCTGACCATTTCGCCTAGTTGGTTGATTCAAGAACTGGAGGGTTTGGACTGGTGCCTTGGAGTAAGGAGCTCTCATCCTATAGGCACCCCTCTCCATAGTAATCGAGGGAGATGCATTAGCAGCGTGCGACATTGACGACGACCTGAACGGAATCATGACTGCCAATACGTCAAATTATTAGGTGAGGCATTGACATGCACAGGTTGGGACTTACTTGCAAGATAATTATCATTAGCCGGTTCGCTTTAGCCTAGAAAGCACGTTGCAGGTCTGTTCACGGACGAAAGGCAGATTTAGTCTCAACGCAAGAGGAACTTTCAATACTTAGTAATAATTAATATCACGCGTTAACTTAGCGTCACGTCACGTGCTCGCGTTGTCACAGTGAATTATTATTTTAATCCAAGTATTTATTGGTGTAGATACATTGCCCATTTTAACTTATCCACACATGCAGATTATACAGCGTAACCTTACGCGCGGGTATACCCTCTCAAGACCTACTAGAAGCTGTTTTTCCTATGTAAGACGCCGGCTTCAAGTGGCAGGTGAGCACTTTCACTGGTCACGTAGCAGTACGTAAGGATGGACGTCGTTGCAACTCCTTTCTAGCTACGCAAACTACTAAGAGTCCCCCGTTGGCTTTTGTATTTGACATAGTACGCGCGTGACATATGTTGGCCTCCTCCATTCATCTGACAAGATTGTTGAAATTCTCACTAGGATGGCGTACTCCTGCAGGGCCCAAATGTACTTCCAGCAGCGAAACGTGCACTGGATATTTTAAACGGACAAAATCCTCTTAATATGTGCGTAGTCAGCTTTCTCACTTCGTCGTGATCTCCTGGTGACAATCAACTGTTAGGCAGATACCTTACGTTCTTGTCGGTCGTCATATTGAACCAGAAACGATACGCTACTTAAATCCTTTTAGTTAACTAATGGTGGTGGAGTGAGCGAGATTGATCGATGCGAAAAACTCACGCAGCAGTTGGGGGTTCCGGTGAACAAGCTATCACTGCGACGTATGGAGTGGGCCTGACATACCTCCCTAGATTGATCCTAGCCAGTATATTCAAGCCCATACGATCCTAAAAACACTATCTCACAAATATTCCGACAAGGCGGTGCTCGTTCTCGGCGGGAAACTCGATGCTGTTCGGAAAGTCGCTCACAGGTGAAAACTATCTTTTTCTAGGATCTCGAAAACTGACTGCAGTTAGTTACGGCTACAAGAAAACCTATACAACCTTGGACGTCCTAGCTTGGAATCCATCGTAAGGATCTCATTCGACAGAATGAACCTTGTTTGACTTTGTAATGGCGTGCCACTCAGGGTATGGCCATTCCACGATATCTCTCAAGCGGAATTGGAGACTGTCGAAGTTTGTATCACACGCAATCCATGACGAGTTGACAACTGACGTTAAACCTACAGAAAAGAGACTTTTCTCAGACACGAATTTCAGCCGTCTTCGTGTTTCATGATCCCAGAGATTGGGCTTTAGATGGTAAATACTTCTAGCGACGCTTCTGTTGACTAATTTATTGACTTCTTTCAGTTCAGATTCTGTGTGATGTAATTCAATCTAATGGTGTTATTGGAGGCCCGCATGTATCGCCCGAAGGACGACAACAGGAACCTGTTGAGGTTGTATTTTGTAATCCAGACTTACTTTGGCGATCCGACTTTCCAAGGCCACGGCTAGGACAGGGTGCATTCAAAGAAGCTTTCCAAGCTGTATTTAAGGCAAGTCTGCACATGTTACTTTATAGTGCCGGGGATAATTTGGGCCTCCTAGGCTATAACTGGAGCACCTTATCCCTATGTGCAATATGGAAAGCCCACTATCGCTACATACAATTTCGCCGCAACTGCTCTGGCTAATCGACTAAAAGAGGTTTCTGGAACTTCAACAACGCTTCCCAAAGTGTGAGCAACTTCAATTGCCCAATTTCAAAGTGCTAATCGATTTCTCTGATTCACCAAGTTATATGGTGGGAGGTATGTAATGTTATAGATCGATGTTAGCTCCAACTCAATTTTTCTTTCGCATGTTAAGACAACCCGGAATCTGGTAGGGATCTGCCTTTCCTCATCCATCAAATCTTGTTCATGCATCATTTTAGACATTGCTGGAGCCAATGCTGCTGGTTGGTCGTCAGTTCTTGTCCAAACCGGAGTTTTTGATCCACAGGAAGGTCCGCCATCACATTCCCCGTCTCATATTGCACGAGACGTTGAGGCCGCGGTGAAATGGGCTATTGATAGGGAATTAGCTAGAGGAGTTTAGTGTGGGGCTTTTCCTGTCATACACATCTGCATATCCGTAGCCAGAACCTTCGTGATGGCACGGTTTTCCGAGCCCAATATGTACACTTGGACATGCATCAAGGGCAACATCAACGTTAGAACTTCAAGCGATTCCAAAAAAGGGCGTGATAACGACCCCGAGGGTGGCGGACTTGCGGGCGAGTGCTCAATTTGAACTCGCTGTTCGCCCTCCTCCTATGAATGAGGCTGACACCTGTTTTCCGTGTACGACACCAGGCCAGTCAACATTGTTCCCCTCCAATCAGGCTCCTACCACCATGGCGACTACGCAGAGAGTCCCAATCCCCCCTACAGAGGATCAACCACTCGAGTTCAGAAAGAAAGATGGTTCTTTGTCCAAGATGCGTAATCACAGAGGAAATATTCCGATCCTCCCTCAGACGAAGCTGTGCCCCCATTGCCCAGCCAAATTTACTCGTACAACACACCTAAACCGGCATCTTCGTACTCGTGAGTTGCGTCATCTGCATACGAGCCTCAACTTATCGAGGCCCTAGACACGAACGAGAGGCTACATCGATGCGACGTAAGCTTCAGACAGAGTCGTCTGGTTCGTATTAACAATGACCATTAGACGTGCGACTCGCAATTCACCCGCAGCGACCTTCTTACTCGACATAAGAAGAGTTGTAGTGATCCGTGAGTTCCTGGTTCTTTTCCCGTCGTGTTCGATTATTAACGAAGCAAATTGACAGTTCAAGTCGAACCCGCCGAAAGTCTTGCGCCTCGTGCATGGAATCCAAGATTAAATGTGACCGACAATACCCTTGCGCTAAGTGCACCGCTCGAGGGAAAGAATGTGTTTTTAATGTGTCTGGACGGCGAACCTCTGCAACTGGCCATATGAACGCCCAACAGAAATCCATGATGTCTTCAACGACATACACTGATTCCTCTTCTGAATCCTCTACCTCGCCCTCAACGATGTTCACGACTCCGGAACCGAACCATGCTTATAACACAAACACATTCCCGATACCAGAGGCAGAAGAACACGTAGAGGATTCAAGTAAAGATAGAACCTCCAATCTGGACCTTCTTGTTTATCCCGACTCTTTGCCCTGCAGTATCTCCATGCCGTCCTTTTCGAAGACTGGACAGTTCATTGTAGATGAATTCCCTGCCAGCGCGTCAGCGGTGGAACTTTTCTCGTCAAAATCCGAAGAGGAAATTACTATGGATAGCGCCAATAGTCGTGTTGTACCAGTCGACAGTCACTTATCCTCGGTTTATGCCAGTGACATGTTTGAGCCATTTTTCAGCAGCATCTTCAACCCTTCTCCTTCCATGCCCTTGTCCGAAGACTTTAGCTGGGTAGGCTTGGCTACTTATCCGGAGGTCTTGCCCTTCGTTTCAGACGCTACCGTACCAACCATTCTTGCTCACGAAGACGGCAATGATGGCCAGACTCTGGAGACGCAAGAAGGGTCGATATTTGCCACGTCCGCTCCAGGGCTTGCAATGAATAGTATTCGCCAGCTAATCGTCAACGAAGCAGATCCACCTGAACCAGAATTACAACACTATTGTATGTGCGGCTTTCT
Source organism: Tephrocybe sp. 9980TJB (assembly GCA_018220975.1). Classification (NCBI taxonomy): domain Eukaryota; kingdom Fungi; phylum Basidiomycota; class Agaricomycetes; order Agaricales; family Lyophyllaceae; genus Tephrocybe; species Tephrocybe sp. 9980TJB. Next base: position 115,424 of record JABAJU010000014.1, read on the forward strand.
TTTAAACGTTAAGATGATGCTCACCCACGACAGTGTATTTGTTCTTCTCCGCGTTTCTTTCCCAGATTCCGATCGTCCATGCTACCACTTTTGCTTCCCATCAGAGGCCCCCCGTTTTATTGGGTGCAATGCAAGCCTGTGGAGCCCTGTTTGTGAAGACGCGGAAGGCATCTGAGTTCATCACCAAAACGTTGGCAGCTGCTCGGGAGGCTCTAGTCCAAGAATTTGTAAGTCAACTTGGCATGTCAAATATCCTATTTTCTCAAGCACATCCCAGGCAAAAAATCCAACAGACTCTTCAGATCAAATTCACCTCATCCTGGCTGTCGTTCTTCTGCAGACCATTGGCTTGTTTCATCAACAACCTGATCAACGCGCCTCGTCGAGCATATATCATGGAATGCTCGTCATGGTAAGCATGCAGTGGTAATGGCAACATCAATCTAAGCCATTCTAGATGATTCGTCGGACAGGTATGATTACGAAGAATGCTTCATGGGAACCTAGCAACCTGCCAGATGCACCCGTTGAACTGTTGTGGAAAAGCTGGATAGAGCATGAAATGACGAAGCGGTTCGTCCGTTATATTAACCTCTGCGAGCCAGCACTGATTCCAGCGAGATAGGGCAATCTGGTGGTCGTATTTGCACGACTGCTGCCATAGCATCTACTTTGCCTTACCATCATCATACCATCCGAGTGAGATTGAACTCAACTTGCCATGCGAAGATGCTCTGTGGAGAGCAACGACTGCCACTGATTGGTTTTCAGTACTTCAAGAGCCTTCGCCATATGGATCGACCAAATCCCGTCTTACCGGAATTAGTATGCTTCATACCTTGGGCACACTGTCCGAAACACGTCTCCTGGAAGTTCACATTCCTATAAACCCCTTTTCTCATTTCATCCTTGTTCATGCGATACTGCGCCACCTATTTGTTACCTGTGTTGAAGGTCGGCTTCCACGAGGCGACGTAGTGGCAACTGTAAGCACGAATGATGTCGTCAATCAAGAGATTTATAGGCTCCAATATGCATTGCACAATTGGCTGCAGAATTGGCTAAATGCCCCAGAACTTCCCAAAGTAAACGACGTCAACGAAGAGCCTCCATTCATATACAACGGTCAGTTTTAGTGCTCTCGAAATTGGCTTACCCACCTAATCGCCTTGATCTGTAGCCCTTCCATTCTACTGGCTAGGACAGGTGTCTCTTTTGGCTTTCCAAGAGTCCCTTCCTCCATTTGAGCAAGATTCACCAAATAACCTCAAGGTCGAGGTTAGATTCCGACTTGTGAAGCAATGGCTGAGACACATCCGAGGATTTCTGAAGAAAGGAGACCAGGTGCCGACACTATTTTGGGACGAGCTGATGAAGCTACGCCTGCAAACTTGGCAGCAGGAATTCGAGGGTGGAGAAGAAGATGACCAAGATGGATTACTGGGGTTCTTTCCCGAGCACTAGGACACTAGGAGAGGGATTGATTTTTTTTTTTTTTTTTTTTGCCTAGCAGATATCTGTAACATATGTTGGAAGAGCGGTTGGAATAATGAATGTATATATGTTGTATTTGTTATGTATTGGAATTGAGTGGGTCAGTCAGGTCAAGTGGGTTACAACCCTTTCTTGGTGTGATTGATGGGAGGTCCATGCTCCCTTCTCCCGTAGTCTTTACAAGTCGAGGCAAGTATCGTCGGCATTCTGGCCGCAGCACTAAAACCCTTGATGTCCTTTTTTCTCGGGCCCGTGTAACCAACCTTGGTGTCATACTCCTCGTCCTCTTCGCCGTGCTGTCATTCCTTTGCAACACCCATTTCCTTTATTTTCACCGGCGTCCAGCGCACAGCGACTCATCAGCGTTGCTTACAACTATATCTCGCGATCCAGCAGTTCGCCACCTTAATCATCTCATCGTTGTTCCCGGTCATGCCATCTGGAAAGGCACCAATCCTGAACTGAGGTTGCGTGAAGACCAATGGGTGCTTGAACCATATCAGATGGGTGGTGGGCGTGTGTCTGCATTTTTTGCACATATTCTTAGAGGGTAAATTTCCCGACTTCATACACACCCCCATGTTAACGATCATACAGTGCAGAACTGGCAAGAGAAGACTCAAACGCGTTACTTGTCTTTAGCGGGTGAGCCATGGCGAATAGATTTCGAATTACGATTCGAATTGACTTTATATTAGCGGGCAGACTCGTACTGCATCGACAGCCACCGAGGCAGAGTCTTACATGCGCCTTGCTTTGGCTGCTGACGTTTTCCACACTGGATCGACACCCTTCCTTCGCGCAACGACAGAGGATCATGCCCTCGATTCGTACCAGAATCTTCTTTTTTCCATTGCACGTTTTCACGAATACAGCGGAAGATACCCTACCAAGATAACCGTTGTCGGATACGAATTTAAACGAGCGCGTTTCACCGAACTTCATAGAGCAGCTTTACGCTGGCCATTGGCAAACTTCCATTACATTGGCGTCGATCCCGATACCGAAGCCCCTTCGGTTGAGGAAGGCGAGGCAAGCCTAACATTCACCCAATCATTGCGCCTCGTAACTAACAATTTTTAGCGAAAAAATGGTTACATTCCTTACTCCCAAGACCTGTATGGATGCCATTCTTTCCTCTTGTCAAAACGACGACAAAGAAACCTTTATGCCCGCTTTCATTCGTACTACCAATCGTCTCCTGAACTCCGTGGAATTCTGGATTGGTGTCCAAGTCTACAAACATCTAGCGAAGGCGGAAGTAGTTACTTTATGGGTGAACTCCCATGGCATGTGTAAATTATCAATACTAATAACCCATCGCCTGAGCTAAAGCTCACATAGGATGAGCATTTACTCGAGTAGGGTGGACGATGTCTATAAAACTACGCCATCGTCTACAGTGATATGAGATAGAGCGTGTGTGAATTGACCTTTGAACCTACCCTTGATGAGGTGGCCCATCAGGACTCCAGCTTGAACCTAGAGGTTGTTGGAAATGGTGATGTGGAATTTGCAAAGCTTCCTCATCATAGACACTGTAGAAACTTTCAAGGCTGTCGCGCCTGATCACGATAGAAGGAGGGCGCCGTTTTCCAGCCCTTGACAGTTTCCTATTCGAATATTCTCCAACCGCTGTCTCCGTCGAACTGAGCGAGTCTGATCTACGATGTTCACTACTTTGTGTCGCTCGAGGAATAACCTCATCAACTGCTGAAGGGGTGATGTTGTTACTGTTGCGACAGGAGAGCCATCGGCCAATGTTCAATTCGGATGAATTTTGACGGGTAGTTAAGAATAAGACCACGTTCACGAGACCAGATAGCAGGACGATGGCAGCCCTAAATCATCACTTCTCCATAAATTCGAAACGAGATGTAAAAAAAGAACTCACGTGAAGATCGTCAACTGAAAGGGAATTTTATTACCCGCCCAAGATGCAAATTGCGCTATTGCGTCAGGGACCATGATGAGGATATAGACGATCTGTCAAAAACGTATCAATAAAGCTGGAAGATTTGGCTGTAAGTAAGCCAATCTTGCCGGATAGCTTGACAGACCAATCAGACCGGGCACATGAGAAGAACCAGAATATTACATACAGAAGCATCTGTTTGGCAAGAGACATAGATTTGTCGCCCAAATGTCGTGCTCGCCAACTAGCAGACCCGCCCTGCTTGCGAAACTTGAGGCGCCACCCATTTCGAATGATGTTTCCACGAAGCCGTAACATAACAAGCGCATAGAGAATGACGCTTATTACGGCAGTGAGGAATGACTAAAGAGGCGTTGAGTTCGTGGAATTAGCACATTTTCGCGTCGGGTATGAAGAAGCGTACAAATAGGTAGTCCAATCTAGGCATCGTTAGACTTTAATTGAAAGCAATGGCTTTAACACCTACGTGATTCTTTCGGAAGGGTAGTTAGGCGAAATGAAGCATGAATAATCAGAAATTGTATCTTCAGCCGAATGGTAAGCCTCACATCCGCGTCAAGGGAGGAAAGACACACAAAAGGGACCCTTTTCCTGAACATTCACCGTCGCAGGTCCAAGAATGACAAATGCAGCTATAGCTGACCAGCCGCTGAGGAGACCCACCCAAAGAACAAAAGGACGAGTCTTAAGTTCCAAGAACAGGACACAAAATGTATGAATGGCCATGATCTAGAAGCCAACGCTAATGAGCTATATCTGAACAAAGCAGACACGAAAAAGGCTGCATACCAGTGTCCACAGTGCCGTTCCAATGTCAGATGTTTGTTTCAGTACACCTATGAGATGAAATCTGGCTCAATCATTCTGACAACGAACACGGAAAAAACCTACCCTGTAAAATACACATATTACCAGCATATACCCCCTTGCTTTGCACCCATCTCGCGCTTATGATTGAACCAACCGCTGAAGCAAATAGTAATTGGCAAAAGTCGACGATGGTTATGCACTGTGACTTGAATTACCTCGCATGACCTCGCAGAGCAAAAGGCATAGGAAATAAGCGGCAATATGTGTTCGTACGAAGACATATTCGTCAGACGACTTCCGAGTACGATAAGCTGTCAACTAAATATTCCATTAGGCAGCACTGTTAACCATATGGTGAAGTACTTACAGCCAAAACACAGAGAAGTAGGACAACGGCCAGCATTGATATGCAAGAAATTGCGACGAGAACCTGTTTTATCTCTGAGCCTTCTGACAGGTCAGATTTAAATGGGAGAGGTAGACGTCTACCTTGACACCCTGAACTTCCGCCCCTGTATACACCTTCATAGTAAGAGGCGTCATCGACATGACAGCGAGAGAGGAGGGCCAGCCTCAAATACAGGAGGGCTTCACGATCAACGTTGAAGACAAAGAGTATCAATACCCTCCGAACTGCCCAAATATCTCGGCGCCGTCCTGCGCCGTCTTATGATATCATGCATCATGATGCACCGCTTTTTCAAATGCTCATCCTCACTGGTAGGTATAAAAATCACGATAATGTAGTCACGCCGTGCGCGCACTAGGTGAATTTTCCTAAGACTCAGTGTCGATGGAACTTTGATGATTTTCAACCCTGCTCGTCATTGACAGACAACCTTATGATAGTTAACGTTAAACGTTGTTTCCAATTTTGCTATGATACAGATACTTGTACCCCCACAAAGACGACAGTAAGATAGACAGACGTATTAGTATACACTATTCCAGAACCCATACAACACGAAAAGAAGAAACGAGGCTCCTGTGACGTTAACTATTTTGGTGTGATCGCAAGCCTCCACTGCACGGTGTTACACTTCTGGAGTAGTTTTCCATTTCAAACGTTCCGAGTCTACGATCAAGCTGAACTGTGCGCTCAAGACGAATTTCGACTTCAATTTCTTCAGGGATATCGCCGGGATCCTGACTAGTAAAGTCTGGGACAGATAGGTCAAAGGTTCCGGTACTTTTCTGTCCAAACTGGGACCTGAGGGCGTAACTGATTTGATAACTGGACTCAAGAGGTCGCGTCACAGTGACGACTTCTTCAATGCTCTCATCTCTGCGTCTGCAGGACGCGTCTGGAAGGTATGACATTGACCCAATCAAATAACTATTCCAGAAAAGGACTCACCATAGAGATGCAGCAGAAGTCGTTGGGACATGATCCAGGAAACGGCATACGCGAGGGACGCACTGTTGTCAAGGGATTGAATGAGGGTTTCAGCAGAGAATCTCCGATAAAGCTTACGCCGCAGTCTGACCATCAAACCTTCAGTAAAAACATGTCGCTTCAGATAGCCGCCTACCTGCACGTCTTGTGCATTTTTGTAAAGCATCAAGTTGAGTAAGTTTACAGCTTAAGGTAGAGAAAGAAAAAGAATCAGTACTGATAAATCTAGTTACTTAGACTCACTCACCAGCCAGAGCTATGAAATAGCCAATGCCATCATAGAGCATCCTGAAGCGCGATAAATGCCAGAGGGTAATGGATAAGATGATATCTCACATCCGCATAACTTGCGACATCCTGAAAGATAACATTAACTTTGTGTGTTTTCAACAGTCAGAAACCCTGACTCACAACGAGGTGCTAGTGGTAGGTTTGTATTTGAACAGGTAGAAAACTGATGTCGTCGTTGTTGCAAAGTCATAGATCACCGCAACGGCGTAATAGACATAAGCCCCCAGTCGAAGAGCGGGGTTATAGGCACGACAACTAGATCGATCAACGTCGAGTTTAAATCACGGGCTTGCGAGAAATGCTTACTTGTGCTAGAAGGATAGGTAAGAGGCACGACGACACACCGTACAAGTAAAGCTTACATGATCGCCAACGGTACCCAATCGAGCTTTACAATGGTAAGCCTTGGAGCCGCTTGTGGACAGGAGAACTTACGGTTTCTTTGGTACAAGGTGCTGATCCATTGGAGCTGTTCACATCTTTAATCAAATTGAACAGGGGTACAATAAGCAATCGTTACGCACAGTGCATGCAATGAAATATAGGGCACACAAAAAATAAGTTATGGGCCGCACTCTTCTTGCTAAATTCCAGGCCCTTGACAATTGCATGAGTCAAATGCATGCGTAGGAAAACTGCCGTGGTAAGACTACCGAATTCCTAAAATCATCTGGGTAACCATAGCCTGAACAACTGCACCGAATTATTAAGAGGAGTACCAGGCGGATTAGGGGAACATTACCTTTGAATACGGGAGGTAGGAGGAAGAATCTTTTGCATACTTGGATAGTAAAGTTGTTGTAGAAGAATCCAACCTGGAGAACAACATTCAGCCAGATAAAACATGTCACTGCCCATAACAGTTACGAACGCTGCTGATCACGAGCACGACGATGCTAGTTACTCTGTGCAGCAGTGTTCGATTAACGGAGTATACACTCAAAGATAGTCCTGGCTTACCGAAGCAAAACGAATAGCACAAAAGATGACCTGCACAGATTCAAAAAGCACTTTCGCTTAAGCTATTATTGGTCTCATGAGAAAACCGAGCAAACGGACGTTAATCGGGGAGACTTGAATTGCTCTCTATAAAACCGCAAGGCCTTAGGTAAAGTCTCCAGATAGCTATGTAGGCGTCAGGCGACAAGATCAACACAGAAGAGTGAGATTTACTCATAAAGAGCGACGGCAATCGATGCAATCCGTAGGTAAGCAGCGAGCGTGTACGCGGCTTCTTCTTCTGATTGTGACGTCGACATGGAAGCCGTTTCCGAGAACTCCACTTTGCGAACAGTGGGAAGAGAAAAACGAAGTCAAAACCGGGGTATTTTCTCCTGTAAATCCTAAGGACTGACGTTGCCAGTCAGGCGCCCTGCTGATACGAGCTGCTGATACTCGAGGCCATGGGAAGGATACACAGGATTTGGTCACAACAGGTACATGATGGGAGAAAAAAAACGTTATCGCATGTGTATTACTATTTTGAAGCTTGATTGACGATCAACACATCTTTTAAGAGATGCCGAATAGTATTGCCCATCATATCGATATGATTGTGTGGTGGTGGATTGAGACAACATCATATGCTATCATATGGTGCCCATCTGCCGTCTCTGAATGCCCAACGGCCCTGAATAGGCCTGCTAGGTCCAAGAGCCTCTCTCAATAGCCCTACACTGAAGTCAGTTTCCACTGAAATCAGAGCAATCAATCAGGGACCAATGATAGATGGAACGCAGTATTTCCACACTCTGAGACTTGGCATTTACACAGGACACAAGTCAGTATCGATATAGAAACAGACACACATGACAGTAACCTTTTCTGGACCTTTCAGCGCCCTTCACACGCAAAGGGTGTAAAGGGTTGAAATTGAAACATGACGTGGTGAATATTGCATTGTACCCTGATCTTACCCAAACTACTGCGCAGCCGCCGGCGAAACGCATCAACTTTACACACAAGCTTGACACTTCCACCTTCAAGGGCCATTCGTATGATTATACGTTATCCCTGCTAGCACCTACACATGTATGTTAGGCAGGAAGGATAAGTGGGAGCAGACAAGACAATGATTAGATATTAGTTGTTGCTGGTACAGTACAACTGTCCAGCTGGATTATATGTAGGCTAGGTATGGTTCAGAATATATCGAGATAGGTTGTATGAATCACCGATTCACAAAATCCACCAAGACGATGACTGTTACCGATCATAGGGCGTTACTGCTCCATTTAACCTATAGGCTACTTCCCAAGCAGAGCGCCGACGTGCCCGTTCTTTTTCGTGACACAACATGAGAGTGTCTTGATCGGTTAGGTTGAGCTCCATGCCCATACGCATCATTGACGCTGCGTACGTTCTGAAAGCTGCAAATAATCTCAGGACTTGCCTCAATCAGGAGAAGAGGATAACATACAAGAGAGCCTATTCCATTTTAATTCCCACCAAGCGAGTAGAATCACGGCATGGAACGTGTCCATGGTCGCATTATGCATAATTTGATTACCTATGGACTGCAAGAACCATCAACTAGTGTTTGACAGTCAGAACAAATGATGCTCACCTTGGCATTGTCGAGGTAGGTCTCGGAAACATTATGTAGGCCGCGAACAGCGAGGTCGGGAATATTATCCGCGTATCTTCGTGATGACGATTTAGTCATCAGTAGCTCGTCGAGAGTGGACGGGACTGACCTAGACGCTATAGCGGCAATAACGTTAGAGACCATTGGGGGAAGCCTTCTATCCCACACATCTTGGGATATCTGCTCATAAACAAGGAAGGGAAATTCTGGACCGACTTGCTCAAAGAAGATTTGAACCAAGGTGCTCAGCAACTGAGGGTTGGGGTTCTGAGGCTGCTCAGGATCGAAAAGGTGAAGATGGCGGGTGCTCTGTTGGTAGAGTGGGGATCGAGAGTGAGTGGCGTGATAGTATGGTTCATTTCGCACATGGAAAGAGGATACAGATGATGAACCAGCATGCCTGATATGGTGAATTGAATAGCAGATCTTGAGGCGAGATGGAAATTACCATACCTATGGGATGGGTCTGCCGGACGGCGAGGATCTGGTGGATAGGATGGATATCGATTGGTAGCATCACCATCCGGAGAAACCATACCGCTGGGCTTTGGAGAATGAGAGTTGGAGCGATTGTTGGAGTGTGATGATAAAGCAGGGCTAGAAGAACCTGAGGCGACGGCGAAAGCGTCTAGAGCTGGGTTGGTGTCTTTCCTGGTATGGCTATTCAGACATGTTTGAAAGGTAGGGTTGGGAGGGAGTTACCTAGGCTCGTCGATATATGATGTTGTGACATTTGGACCAGCTATGGCACGACTGCGCTCAGCAAAATATCTCTCTCTGTCACGAAAACGACAAGGTATTTTGGAAGCTTTGCAAGCCTCGCATTTTGTTTCTGGAGATGGCTGAAGACATTTGATCTTCTTAAGGCGGCTTTAAAGCCAGTTGAGAAGGAACAGAGAAGATATAAGAGAGTGATACTCACCAGTTATCACAGGATGTGACGAGACGAGGACGTTTTCTGTGGCTTTGGCTGTGCTGAGGAGACTCGATGATGAACTGGAAAGAGTCGTCCATGTTCAGGATCGATCGGATTGGATTCGGGGAGGAGGCTTTTAAGGCGCGGACTATATACCTCGAGGCAGGATTGCGACAGTCACGGGAGTAACAATCTCGAAAATGGCAGCCAGAAATATCCGCAACACACAAACAAAAAATCCCAACTGGTTGAGGATTCTGCTCCGATCCGATCTCTGCCACGCCTCAAAGGAAGCACCGCCATCCCGGCCCTTTCTACCCGTTTCAAGTCTGTTGGAACAGGTTGCAAGTCTTGTGGGTAATCCATCAAGAGATCCTGCCAGGGCTGCCGTCTTTGCCTTCGCTTACCCCCCAACACCCACATGAACACAAATCCCAATCCTTTTAACATTACTCTGGTCAACTACATCCACGTGTCATTCTACACTCTCCTCAATCCGCCTACTTCGGTACAATCTCTTCTATATAATCCAGGAACATCATCACGGAGTCAAATCTACTTGATGAACAAGTTTCGCGTCAGGCGCGACTGCATCAAAATCAGCATTTTCAACCCATAACAACACGTAAATTCTCAAACCTAAACGTTCCCTTGCTCTTCCTCCGTCCCGGGGTAAACCTCTATCTCTTGGTCTCCAACTGCAATCCTAGTTCTGCTCCATCCTTCACGGTCCAACCTTGCGACTAGACATCGCGCCACCTTCCCCGTCAGTGGCCGAGAACAGGAGTCGGCCACCGTCAGAGGTTTCATCCTACAACAGATCTCATCAGAACTTGGCGCCAAATCTTTAAATATGTTCAACATTCACCTCTAGTTCATCACTTGCACGTGCAGATGACGTTACTAGTGCACGGCTCTCCTCAAGTTCGATGTGATTTCCATTTCCCATACCAAGATCTACCTCTGAATAGATTGGATTTCCGTGGGCATCGAGAGGGATCTTGGACTCTATTGATTTTCGATATTTATGGAAGGTGAATAGGATGATCCCTATATAAAAACGCTGTTAATACGCTGCGTTTGGATATGGTCTTGTATAGCAACTTACCACATATGGTGATTGACACCCCAGTGATATTCAGCGGAGTCAGCTGGTCACCAAAAAACCAAGCCGAAATGGTGATGGTAGTAACTTCTTTTGCAATCCCAGCAATAGACATGGGGACGACACCCGTTCGCTGAATAATGCTGACAACAATGTTCCATAAATAACAACCAGGAGCTTGATGAAGAAAGCTGACGCACTAGAATTCACTTAGAATCATACAAAAGGCTATGACGCCAGGGGTGATGAGATAAAATAGGGTTTGTAGTGTCTTCTCCAACGTTGCGAAAAAGGGACTTCTGAAAATAGAGATCCAAGAGTCCACGAATGCGCTTATGATTCCAAGCGTCAGTCCCATCGAAGGAGCAAGCCAGAAAACGGTTGCCGCTGGATTATCCAAACCCGTTTGTTTATCTCGCAGAAGAAGTTGTGTTAGACTCCAACGCAAACCACCACAAGCGCTCGCAGTCAGGACAAGGAGAAGCCCTTCGAGAACGAATTTGGTCTCGGTAGCAACCATGAGGAGAACACCGGAAAATATTAGGAACATGACGCCAATGAGACGCCAGGAAAATGTTTCTAGACGAAAGAGGAAAGCAAAGAGGAGAACAAAGATCAATGAGGAGGATTTGCACATGGCTTCGGAACTTGTCAGAAAAGGTTGTGTATACCATCTCAGAGTTGACATACTATAAAATGACAGAGTGATAGTTCTGAGGGATACGTTGGACAATCCGATGTCTAGACTTGAGGAAATAGCAGTGGGTACGACCTTTTTCCTGTGCAATGAAGTAGGTCAACATCACATTGTATGAGACGTGACAATAATGACATTAGACGCCTTGAAGTTCTACCTACCCATAGTTTGCCAGAGTTGGCTTGTTTTCTGGCTTGAAGCGATGTGGCCACAATTGTCGTAGGGTTGCAGCAAGGATGAATTGAACAAACATGTGAACCGTGGTCACAAAAAGGGGATAGGGAAAGCTTAGGTGATCGCTGGAGAACATCCATTTGTTATATACAGAAAGCGTTGTTGCAAAAAAGAACCTAAAGATGGTCTGAATCCTAAGCATGCTTGAGAGAGAAGATCAGGTGCCCACCATGCAGCAATGAAAAGTCCGTTAATAGTCGCGTTTCTCCACCATAACCGTTTCCTGTCCTCAAGAGATGGTAACAAAAGACCTGCGGCGGCTTCAGAGTCAATTGTATCGTCTACATAGTCAAAAGAAGGGCGCGAGGATAACGACTCAACCTGCGGACGGTCGGTGGTACGTGTCATGAAGCACGGTCACGTCAATGACTTGGTCACGGGTAATAACAAAGGTTCATTAACGTTATTAAACATCTATTAAATCTGTCTATTCTACACAACAAGTCAAGACCTGCTTCATTTGACGATTATGAGGGTACTGCGCCACTGGACGTTGCATCAGATGTTTTAGTCGTCGCATTAGGCTCCCGCCTTAATAAGAAACGTTAGCCATATGACTGTGGGTCCTACAAAAGACCTGACCAAGTTCTCCAGTGATCAAATTGCTTTTGGTGAAGATATTCTCGGAAAAACTCGCTCTTCTTCATTTCGGCACGAAATTCTGCATGTTGTAGAAGATCGAGATGGTGCAGTGCATGAGGGTAACTAAACAATTCGACACCATGATAATAAAATCAATGAGGAGCATTTCTCCAACAGAATGATAGGTGGTCTGACTGTATGAATCGAGCATAGTCCTTTTCTTTGAAGTACTGAAGATATGCCAGGAAGTTGATGAATGCTGGTTGTTCCAGAATGTTTTGTTGGGCGAGCGAATGAAGATAGAATGGATTGGCCAGGGATTGAACGAACTCAAGCTCCAATTCAAATCTTGCTCGATTTACCGATTTGGGATCGTTTGCAGGCGTTTCTGGAGCCTCTACACGCGGGCTTGCATCGAGATCCATGTCGACACCCGCGAACTTTTGGAAGAGGACCGTTAGAGCATATAATGGTCACGTGAGCTGACGCGTACTTAGAAGTTAGTTATTAGTTGCTCTTTCATCCAGCCACCAATTTATTTTCCTCCAGAACACAGACTTTAACATGTCCGATGAAGACGAAAACAGTGGATGGCAACTTACAGAGTCGGATCCTGGTGTGTTCACGTATGCATTTGCCCTTACAAATTTGGTACTTGCGGTTCAAATCATTTTGCAGAGAGCTGTTAAAAACACTTGGAGTGTCCATGATAGTTGACGACCTGTATTCTCTGGATCCTGAGACACTGGCATCCTTGAAACCCCTGCACGCTCTTATCTTTCTATTCAAATGGATACCGCCGTCTGCCACTAACTCGTCAGCTGGACAAGACGATCTTGATTTTCCCGGATTCTTCGCCCACCAAACTGTCAACAACGCGTGTGCAACTCTAGCCGTCCTCAATGCGCTAGGAAATATTCCATCACTAACCACTGGACCACAACTCGAGGAGCTGAATAACTTCACTGTCGGAATGGATCCGCAAACGCGCGGCATGGTCATCACAAGTGCCGACTGGTTGCGAGAAGCTCACAACGCCCTTTCTCCTCCAAGCGCTGTATCACTCGATGGTCTTGGTCTTCCACGAAAAAGCGAGGACGCCTATCATTTCGTTGTATACCTGCCCATTCTGGGCGCCGTCTATGAACTCGATGGGCTCAAAGAATTTCCCGTTCGTCATGGCTCGTATAAAGAAACAGGTGAGGGTTGGTTGACGACAGCACGGTAAGTCTTTCCATCACTGCCCAAATGTTTAACTCGGAATGAGACTTTGAATGTAGAGAAGTAATTGAAAATCGCATTGCGACATATCCCACTGGAGCAGTACGTTAGACAGCGCTTAAAGCGTCTATCACTCAAAAATCGTCTTCTCCAGCTCGAATTTAGTCTCCTCGCACTCCGAGACGACCCCCTACCATCGTTGCAAGTACGTCTTCAAGAACTGCAGTCATCAGGTCATTCCGCAGCCGCCTCAGAAGTCGCTTCTCTTATTTCAAGAGAAAACGATAAGCGCCAGCGTTGGGCTGTAAGTGTTATCAAGCTCACAAACAACGACCCCCATCTTAATCGCTCTTCGTCCCCCTGTAGTTGGAAAACAGCCTTCGAAAACATAATCATGTTGGGCTCATTCATGCCTTGCTATCTTCCATGGCTAGAGGTGGAAAACTCTCCTCTGCGCAAGCTCAGGCAAGGGTAACTATGCAAGCTCGCATTGAGAAGAGAAGGGCCAACGGAGAAGATATGGATGAAACTTAATCTTAGTTGTAGGACTTTTACACTCTATAAAAAGAATAACAGTCGCTGCACATCCAACAGAGTAGTGATCAGCTATCGCACAATGCAGGCGAGCCACCTCACTGAAGGTCTTCAAAAGGTTATCAACCCCTTGTTATTCGAATCTCCCCTCACTCAGGTGGACAAGAGCAACTCACAGGAACATGAGGCAGGGATAGAATACTTCAACAGATGTGCGTATATTGTATGAGCTGTAACCATCTATTCCGAATCATGTGTATTTTAGAACCGGTTAACCTTGTCCTCGTCTACTTTGAGTTCCATTTCCATCTGTGTCATCATGCGATCCAACCCGCCCGCACTAAGCGGGGTTTGCGCTACATGAGGCGACAACTGGTCTTTCGATGACGAAGCAGGACTTCGCGATGAAACTGGGGGATCAGGGTCTCCAAGTGGGATGTTTTCAAATCGAGAACTTGACTGTTCAACATGAACCGAAGTTGGTAGTGGGGAGGGTGGTAATGTGATCAAGCGTGGCGAGATTGGCAACCCATTCCATCCAGGAGAAGGCGACTGAGTCGAAAGACGAGGTACTGGAACTCGTTTTGGCTTCTGAATGGGCTCCTCTGGCGGTGAAACGATAAGCAGTGGGGGAGGTCGCTTGGGGCCCTTTGTGCGGTCTTCAAACATCACCTGAGCCATTGGTGGAGGGGATTGCGAAGACGAAACTCCATCGTAAGCCCTGGGTGGAAATGCAAGCTGTGGCTGAACTGTCTGATTGTGTCCAAAACCAAGTTCTTCGTCAAACCTGGGTCTCCTCCGTTGTTGATCTTTGGCTCTGCGTACAAGAACGACACAGATAACAAAGATGCAAAACAAGAGTATGATCCCCACCACAGCGGCAATTGTCCACACAAACCGCCCTGTACTTGATGAAATAGATCGAAGCCATAAGCCTGACTCCTGTTATTCGATTAGCGAGGAGAAATTCTGATAGAAGGTGTGCTGACTGCTCTGCTCCGATAGTCCAGATTCTTCAAAGGTCTGAAGGAAGCGAAAATAATCAGTTATCTTGTACGGATTCGATCAGGGGGAGACTAACTGGAGACTACGAGAGGTTATGAATCGAGCATTGATGGGTCCAGCCCAAGAGCATCCTACAAGATGGCTACAAGCCACCAGAAGGGAGAACAGCCTACCAATAAAACCCATGACTTATGGCACCAGGCCGAAGTCAAAGGTACAGCCGTGAAGGGAGAGATCAACCCTCAACGCCCCAAGTCGACAACAGTCGTCGGCTGTCCTCGGTTTGTGATTTATCTGTGACTTTTGATGTGACGCACGCATGTCGTTTCAAGTCCATTAGATTTCAATGCCTACTTGGTTAGATAGGCATTAGAATGATGCGTACGACACTGTTGGACCGAGACGGTTCATTGCGTCCTGCCAATAATGTAGGCAGATCATGTTTGTTTGGTGTTAAGATTTACACCTTAGGCTGCAGATAGAGTACATATATCTCCTTATCTCTGTATAAGCGACTCGTCTACGGTACCTGTGGATATGGTATCAATATATATCCAAGGCAATTGACAACGACCCCCTCACATTGACTTGGCACCGCCGTCGAACGAAACCACATCAGAACGACTGGCTCAAGAAGAAGCAGAAGAAAATGCGGGGCAAATTAGCAAATAGATAGATTTAGAACTGGCGCATGCCAAAGCGGAGATGAAGAAGCTGCAGAAGACGATTAAGGTTTTAGTCCTTGGGCAAAGCATGAGCGGTATGTAGGTCTATGATATGATCGAGATAGGCTGCGTTGCTGACCTATATGGAGGTAAATCGACGACGATAAAGAGTGCGTTTCCGGCGGGTTGGTAACATGCACTGACCTGGTGGAGATAGATTTTCAGATGACGTATGCCAAAACATCCTGACGAGTTTCCTGGAGAGCCGTCTACTTGTTAAATCTTGTTCGGTCGATTAACACTGTGGTTCAGATAACAGGAGAAGAACTCGACACCATCCAAGAATACTATGATGTAACGGATGGACCTAGAGTTTCTCATAATCTCACTGACCATCACAGAAGTTTGATTCTCAAACTTGCACCACTCCGACAAATCGAGCGTGATCTTCAAGGCTTTCTTGGATCTGGTTCTTTTGAAAAATGAGGCGATCTGCAACACGTCTCCACCTAACCCTGAGCCAGCCGTACCACACGAATTTGTCCTGCGTTCAAGTTCCGGCTGGAAGACCATACTTGCTTGATCATATTCGCAATCCAGGTATTGGTAAGGGCTCTCAGCTGCAACGCGTTTTTATATCCCTCTTTTACTGTCCCCAGGGTTTCGCCGGATGTTCGCATATTTTTACAAAACGTACACCCCACCTGGACGAATACATTTTTCTCACTTCTTTGGTAATGAGTACTTGTCTGTTTTTAATTGTTGACATAGGACACAACGCCACGGTTCAGACTCTTGCTGCAGGTACGCCTCTATTTCCAGCTTGAGTCGAAATCTGTTGAATCCCTGCAGTTCAAGATGTCATTCTCAAAATTATGCCATGGAGGGTGGCCTCATGTAGTGGACACTTCATTCTTCACGAGTATTTCAGACCAGCTAGCTCTATATCAACCAACTAATAAATATCCCCAAAAAGTACGAATGTCAAAGATCTTCTCTTATAATTCAAGACGAGGAATATCTTTCCTCTTCTCATACAAGTCATATGCAGGCTGCTGCCCTGCGGCTTGAAGTTCCTTGGAAACCTTTTCTGCACCTTCAAAGATGCGAAGGAAATTGCCCCCAGTCAATCCAGCCAGTTCGTACATATCCCAACCACGCTCGTATAATTCGGCAATCTATGTATGGATTGAGTATGTAGTCCAACACAGCGTAATTTAACTCACCAAAGCAGGGTACTTGGACACATCCTCCAACCCTACAGGAACATCTTGAATCCCATCATAATCACTTCCAATTCCAACGCTAGGGGAAGGATTAGTATCCTCAGAAAACAACAGGCGTAGAACTCTCGAAGCAAGACATACTGCTTCTTCCCAGCAATCTTTGCTACATGCTCAACATGATCGGCCACGGCCTTAATATTTGCTTCGCCTGGTTTCGCCACAAAGAATGGAGCAAAGTTAATCTTGAAAAAAAAAATTAGCATATCAAAAAGGCTTCCAAATGAATTCATCACCATTACGACAGCATCTTTTTGGCCTTCACCGGTACCGACAAGGCGAAGGACTTCATCCGGAACATTGCGCGGGACATCGTGGACTGCCCTAGCAGAAGAATGGGACCAAATGACTGGAGCCTTGGAGATTTTGAGTGCTTCAATTGCTGTAGCGTCTGAGGTATGAGAAAGGTCAACCAGGACGCCGAGTCGATTCATCTCTCCAACCAGAGTGCGTCCAAGAACGCTATTAGAACCTTAGTCCTTTTTTTGCAACGGAAGGCGTGATGAGTGCATACCTCAAACCGTTGTGGAGTGGAATAATGCCGGGATTGAAACCACACGAATCCGCAAACGCATTGTGACAAGTATGGGTCAAGGTCATATACCGAACGCCGAGAGCATGATATTGTCGGAGGACGGCAAGTGAATTGCCTATTTGATGAGCACTATGACTTTGTGATTAGACGGACAAACATAGGAAAGAGACATAAATTACCCTTCGACGCCAAGTAAGCTTGCTATCTTTCCATTTTTAATGGCGGAATTGACGCCCGCAGAGTCAGTAGCGAGTTGGAAGGTCTAAGAAAATAGCGTTAAGGTCAATCGTAAGTTGTTGGCGTTGATATGGACCTCGGGGTATTTGTCAATCAAAGCTCTCGCCACATCTATCTGTTCTAATGTATCCCTGGTTACAGCAGGATCAGCTATGGGTGGGCCATGGAATCAAGAATGCGGTTCAGTCCTACCGAACACTTGAAGTTGCTTTCAGGAAGTCTTCTGATTGTTCCTCTGGGCTGGGGCAATCCATATAGACAGACCTGTAAAATGTCATCAGCTTGAGAATAGAGATAAAATATCTGTGCTTACCAAAAGAAACCACCAACTCTACCTTCCCTCAAACGCGAAATGTCGACATGCCCCGGCATAGGAGATGCGAGGTCGATAGCGGAGGCGTTGTTGGCAAATTTCATCCTTGTCACGATAGGAAGATCTTGGAAGACAGGGTGAGGGGTTGCTTGAGCTAAAAATCTGGTAACAAACCAATGTGTCCATCCTAGAGTAATGCAACGGGCGCAACACATGAGTACATTTCCAAACGGCAGATTTGCTCGTTACTCACGATAACAGGCGCCTTCTCCAAAATGGCTAAGGCAGCATCCATTGGATCTTTCGGGCCATTGTTGCCTAGGATGTGTTGAAAACCAACAAGGGCGACGAGGCCACCGACAAAAAGAATGGTCACAGCGCCCCACACGATGCGACGAGTGGAAGTTATTGCCAACTTTTGCGACCCATTTTCTTCATCACGAGTACGATGGCTGGCCAGAAGAGCCGAAGACTCTGTAGGGGGGGACATTGCCTGCGGAGTAGAGTACGACGCGATTAAGAACGTATTTCTCGTAACGCTGGGCACCGTAGGCGTCGACGTCGACGTTGAGAATTAAAAGGGTTATTTTAGGGCGACTGTATGTAAATTCCGAATCGAATCACGATGTGGGCTAGGGTGCATCATACGGATGCCATATGGGGTGCTCCGAGGCTTTTGTGAGCAAATATGTACTCTATACTTTGGAGAATATTAAAATACATCGTGTTTTTTGTTCCAGTAGAATTAACAGGTGGAAGGAACTTGTGGATATAAATAATGATACGAGATAAGTCAACTATCCTAAGCCCGCTTAAGCCTTCAGCCTACCAATAACGGCATCTGGAGCATATCGTGGGATGACCTTAGGATCGTGAAGCATGTTGAACTCTTCAGTAGCATCACGGCCAGCATAGAGAAGGATGGCTTTCTCGCCTCCTGGATGATCAGGCAAGAACTAAAAAAGGCAACGGGTAAAGATCAAGCCTCCAGAGACAAAAATGTAGACTGACTTTGGTAACGTCCAAAACCTGTCCATCAACAATGACCCATACATCATCCTTCTTGTTGTGCTTGGCAACGTCTTCCTTAGTGAACACAGCTGAGGTCGCTTTTCCAGGAACAGCAGCGGGCGCTGATGTGGGTGCAGCAGCTGGTGCAGCTGATGACGACGAAGAAAGTTGTGATGAAATCGCACTTAGACGACCACCAGCCTTCTGAACAGCAGCACCTGCAGCCTGGAGGAGATATGCAGAAGCAGAGTCACCGGACACACGTCCGAAGACAACACATCCAAGCAATGAAGAACCACCAAGGCGGTTTGCACCATGCACGCCACCAGCAACCTCACCCGCAGCGAAGAGGCCTGGAATCGGCTTGCCAGATGCATCAAGCACGCGGGATTCCGGATCGATTTCAAGACCACCCATAGTGTAGTGCAACACGGGAGTCATGATAGCGACATGGAAGAAGTCATCGAAGCTCCATTCGCCTTGGAAGAACTAGAAAATGTTTAACAGGAAGACAACGACAGGAATGAAAAAGCCTCACCTTCTTGCCAAAAGGATCCTGCTTGGTGCGGACACTCTTGTTATAATCTTCGAAGGTCTTCTTCAGCACGGAGGGTTCAATTCCGAACTCCTTCGCAAGGGCAGCGCCGTTGTCACAGCGCTTCATGAGACCACGACCAACGTAATGTTTGCAATGCCATTCAATCTCTTTGGATGCGACACCGTTGAGGACGAGGCGAATAGGATGCTATGTATGACAGTGAGCTGGAGGCATTCTATTTATGAAGATGGTTCCACGTACGTTTTTGTTCTCCCACATTTTGCCAGTAACATAATCACGATGCTGGAGCTCATCAACGAAGCGTTTGCCCTTGCTGTCGAGAAGAAGACCGCCACAACCACGAAGAGCCTCAGCGGCAAGGAACTTCACCTTTGCATCGGGCTCCTTGGGATCGACAAGACCAGTGGGATGCACTTGAACCTTCTCCAAATCAATGCCGTGTGCACCAATGGCCATAGCAAGCTTCTGGCCGTCACCAGTACAGTGATCACCATTTGTTGTCGGTAGATCCCAAAGCTCGGGACGATGTTTCTTGAGGAGAGAGTCCTCTGTGAAGTCTGCAGCATAACCACCAGTAGCAAGAATAACTGGGCCATAGGCAGTCTCTGTCTTTCCGTTATGGAGGTACTCCACACCAGCAATAGAGCCAGATTCATCCTTGACAAGTTTGGTGACGCGAGCCTTCTTGACAATCTTGACACGTTCAGGGGTGCTTACGGAGAGATCTTCAAGACGCTCCATCTGGGCATAAGTAATGACCTGGACGACAAAAGTAAGGCAAATGTCGAAGCGAGCGAGTTGAAAGACGTACCATACCGGGGAACTGAGCGTCACCACGATGTGTACGAGGCTGGCTGTGTCCACCGAGACGAGAGACCTTGGAGAGGTCAAGGCCAAACTTGTCTTGCAGCCAGTTGACTGCATCCCCAGAGCGACCGGTAAGAACTTGAATCAAATCATCGCGAGCGAGGTCGCGGGCCTGAAAGTCAATGAGATACAAAGGTAGTTTTGTGGACTGAGGAACTTACAGATCGTTTGGTGTCCTCGAAGAAAATCTTGGCATTGTCGGGAATGCCCAAAGCCTGTTGAGACTGTGTGCCAGCACCATTGATACCTGAGGTAGCTTTGGTAGAGTTTCCGCCCATGAAACTGGGATGGCAGATTGAGAAATTACGCAGGTCTG
Organism: Tephrocybe sp. 9980TJB; assembly: GCA_018220975.1. NCBI lineage: Eukaryota > Fungi > Basidiomycota > Agaricomycetes > Agaricales > Lyophyllaceae > Tephrocybe > Tephrocybe sp. 9980TJB. The sequence goes on from JABAJU010000014.1 coordinate 136,018, forward strand.
ACAGAGAAAGGGGAGACTAACCCTTGTTTATCGAGGAGCAGAACATTTGCGCCTCGCTCAAGGAGGGTGTGTGCAGCAGAGAGACCGGCGAGACCGCCACCAACAACAATGACTTGGGCCATGAAGGGAAATAAAGAGAAGTGATTGTGCTTGGGATTTTGGTTTTGGTTTATATAGCCCGTTTACTCCGTATTCCGGTCCGACATGTGATTTCTGGGAATCCAATGTCCCCGCGTCTGATCGCCGAAGATGCCTAAAATGGGAATCACTCGCCGGTCTACCCAGTTGCCGGTGTCCGAGTGTAAATTCTAATTTCCAGGATCTATAACATGACATTCTCTAGTTCTCTGCACACCATCGAAACCGCATCACTCATGCTGAGCTCCAGGCTCTTAATCACCACTAGACCCTTCACCTTGTCTCCAGGCGTGCCCTCCTCAACATCCCCATCTATAAATACATCCCGGTGCGCATCAACGTACGCAGGGTATACAATCTGTTCCCAATACCCCGGCGGATCCCTCCACAGTGAGCCCTCTGGATCAGTTTGAACTCCAGGAAAGTGCCGCAGGTTGGATATAGAGCGGTGAGATAAAACAATCACAGCAGACATCGGGAAAGGTTTTGAGAAGATGGATCAGGACACGCGTGAGGGTTGGTTCTTCCTATTATCGAAGGAAATTCTTACCTGCTGTGTGGTATCCATGTCTAACATGTCGTCTATGTTTGAGCACTGCTTCTGGTACCCTGAGAAATATTCTGACGTCTAGCTCATCTATCACTTCCTATCACCAAGGCCATTAGCATATGGCATGTCAGATTTTAGCGTTGGTGATCCATACCTGGTGCCAGTACATGAGAAAACCATCAACCAAACCCCAAATTATTCTTTCTCCTTTTTGTTCATGTTCCTTGCGGATTCCTTGAAAAATGTCGATCCATCGGTTTCTAACATCTTCAGAAATCTCAACAATCTTCTGCTCATTAAGATGATCGTGACTTCTATGTTCGGGGGGTATCGTGCCAGTCGCCTTGACTTGGCGTAAAAAATGAATAAGTTTAGGCCACTGTATTGCGCCTGGAGCAGCATCCCAGTCTTGCACTTTATATATCGGATGTATGGGAACCTCAGCTTGAGCCTAACGCGAAACTTTAATCGTTAAGATAGGCGAGAAGAAGATGGAGGTGACGCACTGGTACAAAATCCTAAGCGGCAACGATCAAAGCCGTCAGAATGGTCGTTATCATCAGGAAACATCGAGAGATTGAACTAACGTCCTGGTGTATAATCACGGAGTCGGGTAAAATACTTTTCAGATGTTTTGCGAGGGTGGTCTTTCCAGAGCAAGTTGCACCCCTGAGGGAGAAGGTAAGAGAAGTTGAGATATCGGAAAAAGCTCTTACCCTACTCCAACTAGAATGACTCTTGTTCTCTGGGTTGAATCATTACATGCCATAGTGAGTCTAATAAAGACGCGGAAGATAGATAGATGTCAAGGTTAAAAAGATGGATATGCTTTATAAGGCGATCGGATGAAGCTGAATTGATCGGTCCGAACGCCGACACTGATACAAGAGCAAGACTCATTCAATTGCAAAGAACTTGGGCCAGCGAGGGCGAAGCTGGTGTACACTGCACAATGTGCTACATAGTACAAGATAATGGCACGTGCAATATTCCCTGCGCCGACGTCACCATCGTCATCATGTGTTCAGAGCCAAATATATAAGGTGCGGCCTAAGATCGCTCGACTTGCTCTCACCCACAAGACATTCAATACACCATGTTCCGTATCCAGACTACCCGCATCTCCAAATCGGGGTCCCTAGCTCCTTTAACTCATCGCCTTGTAGGCACTTTTTCCATACATCTGCGTAGATGTTCACCATCTAGCTTGGTTAGGCTTTGAGATCCTATTCAACCCCACCTCCACCCCATTCAGGCCAACCGGCTCCAAAGCCTAAGAATGCGGGTTCGAATACTCTTCTTTACTCAGTTCTTGGTGTTGCTGCCGCTACCGGCGCTTATTACTATTTCGCTAATCCACAAGAAGTTGAGGCCGCTAAGGAAAAGGCGCGCAGAGAGCAACAGGAACTCGAACAGAAGGCTCGCGACTCAGTCCACGCGGGCAAGGCCCGAGCTGATGATGCGTATAAGCAGGGCCTAGCGAAGTATGACGCTGCCAAAGTGAGTTCATCTAGGTTTCGAGAGCCTTTCTTGACAGATATTGCCATGCAGACTTCCGGAAAAGACAAGATTCATGAGATCGAAGAGAGGGCTCGGAGTGCGGGTTCAGATGCGCAGGGGAAGCTTGAAAGGACCCTTTCAGACACACGCGATTCAGCCGAGAATCTCTACAAAGAGGCGCGGTCCACTGCCGATCGCAAAGTTTCAGAGGGTCAATCCCAAGGAGGAAAAGCAGCAGAGGACGTCAAGACTGGATGGTTTAGCTGGTTGAGTTGGGGCAAGTCAAAGGCTGAAGATAAGAAGCAAGAAGCTGTTGGCAAGGTGGTGGAATCTGCTGAGGACGTGAAGAGTCGCGCGGAGAAACATACTGAAACTTAAATTCACGGTTGGGATTTTCCAGCTACCCTGGATGTGATGTATGTAGATACGGATCCCCTGGCATAAACAACAGAAGGTTTTTTGATGAGATAGCATGTGGTTAACAGGACGCAGATTTGCGACCGAATGTCGCACAATTGCTTCTGGAAATCTCCACGTTGAACGACTCGAGAAAACCGCAAGTTCTGAGTCGCCGCATATGTTGTCAAAACTTGTCAAAAAAGATTGGGGGCTTCGTAATTTTCGTTAGTGTCGGCGTTGGAACGGAGCAAAGGCAAAGAGCCATCAAATCGAAGCTAGGTTTTGTCCCCATTTGTAGCCCTTCATAATATTTGAATTCCTCACGTTGCTCAAATGGGCCTAAGTTCATGGGAACTCGGCTCTTAATAACTCTTATGAACCTCTCGATTTTTCTATCTTGGTCATTTTTCGTTTCCTAACCTTGGCTTATAGCTTGTTGTTTCCTTCATTCCCTTCGTATTGATGGCTAAAAGTCGTCATTTGGATTTCTGTGGTCACGATGAAGACCCTCTGACAATGGCTATGGCTCCACCACCAGACGAGACTGCCGCCGAACGTGAGCTACGTCTGACTACAGAGATGGAAGCACAAAGACGATCGGACGCAATTGACGAAGAACTCAATCGCCAAAGATTAAGTGAGAAGAAGACAAATTGTGTTAGAGTACTTCTCCTAGGTGAGAACTTTGGCTCGTTTCGTATTTTTCCTTCTCACTGACGAAGAGAGCAGGCCAGAGCGAGTCAGGTTAGTTCTGTTCTTTCTGAATGAATCATATTCGAAATTATATTATTCATAAATTTCTAGGGAAGTCGACGACTCTCAAAAGTATGTATATATGTATATCCCAAACTCATACATACATACCTATCATCACTGAACATTTTCCATCTTGTGGTAGATTTTCAACTCTTCCATTCCAACAAGGTATATGTCCTTGCATCCTGTTGGGTCTTTACAGTATGGGTTTGACCTTTATTGTCAAGGCATTTCGCACCGAGAGAGCCTCGTGGCGGGCTGTTGTTCAACTGAATGTAGTTCGTTCTGTGAGGTTGATCCTGGACGCAATGACGGAAGCACAAGCAGCGGCATCCAGATCTGCAGCAGGCTCCGAAGCCGAACTTCTTGCACCTAAATATCCTCCTCTTTCACCAGAACATCTCAAGCTGAGAATGCGTCTACTCCCTCTACAACAAGTCGAGGAAAATCTTTTGCGCAAATTGAGGCCCGCAAGTCACGTCGAACTCGAACAGGCCCATCTTTCTTCGCTTACCAACCTTCCACAATCCTCCCGACATGGAGTAACTAATAAGGAACTAGCTCTGAACTCTCTAACGCCATGGAAGTCGGCGTTCAATAAGCTTCTCGCTTCATCGAATCGAGGGAGCTTGGACAGCGAAGAAATCGACTTTGACGACCCAAATGATCCCGGTGTCATTCTTAGCGCGTGCAAGGACGACATAAATGCCCTTTGGACTGACATTACGATTCAGGAAATGTTATCAGCACAAAAAATGCGTCTACAGGACATGGGTGGATTGTAAAGACACGTCCCTTCTGTATCACGGTTCTGCCTCTAATGTCTCCTTCCGCAGCTTTCTCAATCAGTTAGATCGTGTTGCATCTGTGAAATACATACCAACTGATGGTGAGTGTCGCTGTATTTCAACAGAACGCTTTTGAGCTCAGCGGCTTTAATAGATGATATTCTTCGCGCCCGACTAAAAACTATCGGGGTTACTGAGCATCGTTTTACCCTAAAATCCGGTAATGACCGTCGGCGCTTTAAGGCGCTTGTTGTCTTACGTTTTTATCTACTAGGGAATCTGCTAAGCCGTGATTGGAGAGTATTCGATGTCGGGGGAGCACGATCTTTGGTGCGTTTATCTCAGTGACGTCGGCGTATGTTCTGACACAGATTTAGCGAGGTATGCACTACATAATTCATTGATAGACAACAAACCCATTCTTCTGGTTAGCTGCATGGGTGCCCTACTTTGATAATATGGATGGAATAATATTTCTTGCTCCCATATCTGGCTTCGACCAGGTAGCCTCTTTGTTTCTCACTCAACACCATTGCTTATCGTTGCGTAGGTTTTGTCGGAAGATCCGAATGTCAACCGTCTGGTTCGTAAAGCGTGAATGTTTCGGCGAATATTCACTCATCCGATGATGTCTACAGGAAGATTCAATATTGTTATGGAAATCTGTGGTTTCCAACAAGCTATTGAAAGATACGGAAATTGTGCTTTTCTTGAACAAAATCGACATCTTTAAAGGTGCCTTCTCATCGCAACCGATTCGTCCTCCCTTAAGTTCTTTTTTATTTAGAAAAACTTGCCGCTGGTGTCTCGTTTGGGACCTATGTTGTCTCTTATGGGGACAGACCAAATGATTTCGAGTCGACTTCGAAATGTGAGATTGATGATACTTTTCTTTAGCTTAGCATCGTTCTCATACAAGACAACTTTAGATCTGATGAAGAAGTTTGGTTCGTATCCTTGAGACTGAACTGCCCTCTTCTGACACCATGTGCTCAGCTGGTATCATCAAGCACTCCTCACCTAAACCTCGCACGTTCTATTGCCACCTTACCACAGTAACCGTAAGTCGTTCCGTTTGCTTCGCAATGAACGTCAAAGGTTGATGAAAACCTCACCAGGACTCGGAGTCCACCCAAAAAATACTTGTTAACGGTTTGTTCAATTCAATCAGTCAAATTTTGATGGAACTCAGCTCATTTTCATCCCAATAGTAAAAGACATGGTTCTTCGGCAAAACCTGGCTGACGGTAACCTCTTGTAAAATCAAATTCTGAGCCGTATTTTGTTCCTTCATCGAGGTTGTTTATTTAAGTTGGATATTTTCTGTCGTTGCCTGCAAATGTATTACTACTTGTGGTCGTAATAGCTGGACTGGGGGCCTTGAGACTTAAGTTGCTACTTTTCAAATTCAAAAAGTTGGGGCTTAGACTTTGAGCACGTGGTTGATCAAGGTGCATCCTGCTTGGTCCCAAACCACTTCCACCTTAGCGCTGTAACTAGACGTTTGGAAGGCGTGGAATATGTCAAGCGATGTTTTTGCCAACTTTACATGCTTGGATGAGCTTACGCAAGTCATATACCAAGGGGCCTATCGATTTGTAGTCCTCTCCACTGTATCCGATCAATGGACAATATACCTCGGATTGTCTGGTCCAGAAGGTCGATGGTGGCGAGGGAGCTGGACGAAAACGAACGTCCTCGAGATTGCGGTACGTGGAAGATTAACTTTCCGGAGCTTTGTCTATGGGTGCTGAAATACTTGATATGCACTAGGGCTCTAAATCATCGGATAAAATACTGGAGGCCTTCGCCGAGAAACTTGCAGATACCTTCATCCAAGGGGAACTCCATGTCGGGGACTGGAGCTTAGAACAGGGCGCCAAAATCAAAGTAATTCTGCTCAACAACATGTTGTTTGACTTCTAGACGCTTTGACGCCACAATTCCAGTTGACTCTCGGGGCATCCTCCAAGAAACCCCTGCATGTTTCGCTAGTCGAAATAACCTCGGCAGAGGCTGCCTCACATGCCACGGATGTCTTTCTCGATGTAAGAATGTGCCTTTAAGCATTGAACACCTGATTCAGATAATCGTCGGCAAAAGATTGCATTGCAAGCGCAGTCGAGGAAATGCCGCCTTCATCCAGATGAATTCTCTTCGACATACGTGTCCCGTGTGGGCAGGGACAGACGTACGTTGTTATATCGGATTAATATTATTTTGCAATGGTCTTTATTCTATTCGGACAACAGCAACAACTACGAAAAGTGCGGCAGGCAATGTTACAGCGCCTGAGGCTAGTAGCTCTCGACAAGTTCTACCTTTGCCTCAACGAACCTCTCAGTCGGATAACGTGAAGGGGACGAAAGCCTCCAGTCCTGATGCCCAGAGTGAAATCACAGCCTTGAAAGCAGAATTAATAAAACAGCAGCAGCAGGCACCTTCTACGGGCCCTAAACCAAGTGAGTCCTAAACGGCTGACAGTTTTATATATTGTTTGCTAAGAACGTTTGAAAGAATCGGTGGCACCACCAAAAACCATGAAGGGAGCCTCGCTGGCTAATCCGAATAAAAAGGCGAGAAAATATCAAGCCATCGAGTTTGGAAGCGATGAGGAATAGTCACGAACATTCCTTTCTTGCAATAAGAACGTGGCATCACACGTTGCATTTCATTTTTTAAAATTAGCGTGATGATTGGGTCGTTCGTAGTTACTGTTGGACATATGATCTGGGGACTTCATCCGTGAAAGAGCGCGTCTAGAGGCACCGCGGGAAAGGCCGATTGGGTTGTTATTTACCCAACACGCAGCAATAAAACACGCATCCCCCTTATTGTCATTCTTTGACTACTATTACCCCAATGTCTACCGGAATATCAGCTCAATCACCTGCTGGGCAGGCAAACGCCCTGGTTGGCGTTGATGGCATGTTCCAGCAAATCTTGCAGGCAGTTCAGAAGTCGGTATGTGACTGACACGTTCCACTGGAGAATCTATCCAACATCTTTCCTGGTTTCTAGCACAGCGAGATTGCTGATCTTCGCCAAGAATGCGCCGAGTTAAGGCTTGCTAACCAGAGCCTTGAGCGCCAGATAAGAGAAGGACTTCAGGTAACCCCCCATACCACGATCTTAATCGCGATGCTGATGTTGTATGTAGTATAACACTCGGAACGCAACCCCAGGTTTTATGACCCCAGCTCCTCCCAGCCCACAGTTGCGAGCGTCTAAACTATCTCCATTCCTATCTCACAGCCCACCTTCCCTCTCAGTTGGCCCTCCAGAGCCAACTTTCCGCCCGTCGCCGCTGGGTGATAATGCTTCCACCACCTTCCAATTTGGCTCTCGGGACATTCCTGGCTTCTATGTAGTCATTCCTGCTGGTGGTGCAGGAACCCGCTTATGGCCACTATCCCGCGAGGGACATCCTAAATTCCTTCTCGATCTTACTCTCAAAGGTCGTTCTCTCATCCAGGCTACTTGGGACCGACTTATTCCCCTCACGTCTGCCACAAGGACTACTGTGGTTGCGGGCCCAGGACACGTTAAGGCCATCCACGAGCAACTACCTGATCTCCATGCCCACAATCTATTCTGTGAGCCTGGCCCCAAGGATTCTATGGCTGCTATCGGGCTTGCAGCGGCAGTGCTGGCAAAGAGAGATCCAGGTGCCATTATTGGTTCTTTTGCTGCAGATCATATGATTTCAGGTGACGAGGCTTTCCTCTCCGCCGTCGCTGAGGCAGTCGAGGTTGCCAAGAAAGATTACCTAGTCACTATCGGCATCGCGCCTTCACATCCATCCACTGGCTTTGGTTATATCCGTTTGGGGGAGAAAGTTGGGTTGAAGGAAGCTCCCAATGCGAGATTGGTCTCGAGCTTCAAGGAGAAGCCCGATGCTCGAACTGCTGCATCCTACATTGCGACTGGTAAATACCGCTGGAACGCTGGCATGTTCGTTACAAAGGCGACTTTCCTTTTGGATCTTTTGAAGGAGTACAAGCCTGATCTACATGATGGCCTCGTGAAGATTGCCGCAGTTTGGGACGACGTCACAGCGAGGCAGACCGTTTTGAACGAAGTTTGGGATTCTTTGGAGAAGATTCCCATCGATAATGCAGTCGCTGAGCCTGCTGCAGCAGAAGGTCGGGTTGCTGTTGTACCAGCGACTTTTGGTCAGCGTGACAATTTTATGGCAGTACATCCATTCATATGATTTACAGGTTGGGACGATGTTGGAGACTTCTCTTCTCTAGCAGATCTCTTGCCTGCTGAGGCAAATCAGCCTCGCATCCTGGGTGAGAGCAATCTTGGTGAGTGTAGATAATTTCGCGCGAGAAGTCCCTTCCTAACTCTGGCACACCAGTTCTCACTGAACAAGTCGCTGGCGGTATCGTTGTCCCTGGCTCTGGCCGTCTCATCACATGCCTTGGCGTTGATGATTTGGTTATTGTCGATATGCCAGATACGCTATTGGTCACTACCCGAGCTCGATCTCAGGAAGTGAAACGCCTGGTCAAGAAAACTAAGGACGCAGGCTGGAACAAACTTCTCTAAGTGGGTCTCTACTCATTTTGCATACCAAGGTACATGTATTCTAGTTGGAAAGAATTAATTGAAAGGACTTGTCAATGTAAATACGTATGTATAAAATACATAGGGTTCAGTGGGAATGTGATGGGACCTGATGGGACCGAGGTTCAAAAGTGCGCATCCTTCGGGTATCATCACGCCATCCAAGTGAGATATTCGTCATCTTGCTTGATCTAAACGTTTAGACGACCGGAACTGTGAACCATGAAATGTCTACCCGCCCATTGATCCCTAAAAGTGTGTATAGTAAGTACTTAATGCTCCTGTTATTTTCGCTTATTTTGACGGTCGACCATGAAAACTTCCTCCACAGGCACCTCCAGCCTGCACGATGGAAAGGCATCTCTTCGCCAGGGTTACGGCACCCAATCTGTAGGCCAGGCGGACGCTGAGAGTGCATCATTCCAGGATGTCGAACAGGATCCAACTCAAAAAAACAAACTTCATCGAGGCCTGTCTGCAAGGCAGGTGCAGATGATAGCCATTGCGGGGACCATTGGCACTGGACTTTTCCTTGGGACTGGACGCTCGCTCGCAAAAGGTGGTCCAGCCAGTATCCTTATCTGCTACTGCATCGTAGGATTTGTGGTCTACATAACCCTTCTCTTATTAGGAGAAATGGCGACCCAATATCCCGTCGCTGGATCGTTCAACGCCTATGCAACACGGTTTTTCTCACCGTCGTATGGATTCGCCCTGTCATGGAACTATTGGTTCAACGACGCCGTGTCCATGGCCTCTGACCTTACCGCCGCTCAAATTCTCCTTGAATATTGGACGCCTTGGCATCCATGGGTCATTAGTCTCATATTTTGGGCATTCCTAGTCGCAATCAACGCAATGCACGTTAGGGCATATGGAGAACTTGGTTTGTTACCCTGAATATCTTCATCTGGTCTCTCTGAACGAATCTCCTTCAGAATATTGGCTTTCGTCCTTGAAAGTTGCTACTATCATTATATTTATAATACTGGGCATCATCGTCAACGCTGGTGTGAATTCGGAACATAGGTATATTGGTGGAAGCAACTGGAGGATACCTGAAGCTCCCTTTGTCGGCGGTTTTGGGGGTTTTGCCAATGTGTTCGTGACTGCCAGCTTCGCCTGTATGTTTCACTTTTTTTTGCCGTCATCTCATCCAGTAATTGATCAATTGTTCAAGATGGAGGAACGGAGAGCTTGGGCATCACAGCTGGCGAGACTAAGAATCCGTCGCGGAATATGCCAAGGGTCGTCAAGTTTGTATTCTGGCGGTGAGTGCGCTCTACGCCACAGCAAGAAATGGACATTGATTTCTTCTAGCATTATATTGTTTTACGTCTTGACGGTCTTAATGATTGGATTGAATGGTAGGTTCATCCGAATCATTTTGAATAGCGTTTCTGACCTTTCTCCAGTTCCTTGGAATTATCCTAATCTCTCAAACAAAACAACCACCACCTCGCCATTTACCATCATCTTCCAAGAAGTTGGATCCCGTAAGTCCCTTCTATATCCTTCTGATCTTTCGCTGACTGCTGAGTCTGTACCCTCAGACGTTGCTGCATCGTTCATGAATACTGTCATCATGACGTCCGTCCTTTCGGCTGGTAATCACGCACTCTTTGCAGGAACTCGAGTCTTATATGGTTCGCTATGCTCTATGTTGGGCTCATTCTCATGTAACTGATGAAGTTTGACATAGGACTTGCTATCGCACGTCAGGCTCCGGGGGTGTTTGCTCGCACGACTCGAGGAGGGGTTCCCATCTATTCCCTACTGCTCACGAGCAGTGTGAGCATCCTTTGCTTTGGCAGTAGTTTCATTGGAAGTGGGCAGCTGTGGAATTGGCTTCAGAACATTGTTGGAGTATCGAATCAGGTAGGCTACCTCTTAGGTGAAGTGTTCGCATCGCTTGACCGTCTTGACAGATTGCTTGGCTCTCAATTGGACTTGCCAGTTGGAGATTTAGAAGAGCCTGGGTTAGGCAAGGCCGCTCCTTAGACGAACTCAAGTTTCGTGCGCGGTGGACATGGCCATGGGGCCCAGCGTTTGTCGTGCGTACCGATTGTATGTCTTTCTATCGGTTCTTTCTCATTTATTTATGTAGATACTTGCCGTACTTTTCATGATCATCGGTACGTCTTTCTCTTCTACCTGCTTTGCATCAATCCTTATGTCTCCTGTTTTAGTGCAAGGGTGGTCATCTGTGATACCAAAGTTTTCAGCTGTTGACTTTGTGTCGTACTACATCGAAATCCCCGTCATGGTGGTGATGACCATTGCTTGGTTAATTGTCACAAAACTACATCGAAACCATTCGAAGGATACCCTACAGGTTCCTGAAACCGATCGACCTGTCCGTCGAGCCTGGTATCACGATTTTGTCGATGCGGACACTGTCGATCTCTATCAAGACGAGTATACCGAAGTGGACGATGTTGATAAAGAGGAAGACGAGCAGAGAGAATCTAGAATGGCAGGGAAAGCGAGGCTATTATGGAGAGTATACTATTGGATTGCCTAGATAAGTTGTACATAGTATAGATACTGTAATATAATAAGAAGTCTGAATCCGAAACGCGATGTGGTGATGACAATAGTGTTTTGATCGCCACGATGCTCACTGCTCAACAATTCGCTCGAAATTGTATGTCCACTACTTTGTAACTCTCTATCCATGATGAACGACTACCGACATAGTTACCCAAACTTGGATTTAAATACCCCATCGCGCCGAGCGTCGGCATCGTCACAAGGAACAACAGGTCAACGACATCAGGGCGGTTCAAATCGAAGTTCAGGTAGCGCGCGCCTGTCTACCTCCGAGGAACATGCTAGGGTACTCGAGCAGCAGCTTTCTGTGACCAAGAAGCAGCTCAAGGCTCATGAGCTTCGTTCCGCTGAGACCGACCAACGTATTTTGGCTTTAGCGACCCAACTGAAGCGCGTTCATGATGAACGTATCCTTGCTATTCAAGAGGCAGCCAAGGCAAATGAAGAACTCAAGTGCGGACTGTTCTTATCTCTTATCTTGAGTAGAACTGAAGCTCTAACCCTCTTAGACTCTATAAGATCCGGTTAGAGGAGGCACATAAAGAGATTCGGCGTGCCCAACAAATTATTGACCGGGTGGACGAGGAAAGGTATCTAGCAGAGAAGGATGCCGCAGAGGCAAGAAGCTTGACTCGCAAATGCCGTCGAGATCTACTAATGATGAAGGCCATGGAGGAAGGCAGGAAATTAGGCCTGCAGGAAGGAATAGAACAAGGCAGGGCATTAGCCCTCCAAGATGGCGACTACGACGACGTTGGGAATGAATACTTGGACTACAACGAAAGCCTAGATTATCGACCACGCTCCCTTCTGCTCCCACCCAAGGAAGAAATCAGAGTCCATCCTCCGGAGCCTAGTCTCCCAACACCTCCTACTCCACCTCCTCCCACTCCACCACCCCTTCAACCACTACCCGTCCCTCCGCCCGAACTTGTCCAGCCTATACCCGAAACCACGCCTCGACCTTTCCGAAGCCCTTCTCCGTCCGTCTACCACTCACAAATACACCTTCCGCCGGATGGATACATTCCTACGGTAGATGAGAACAATATCATTCGGCTCCCTCCTCCCCATGAACTCGCAAGGCTACCGCCCACGCCTGAGCGAGGCCCGTCCCCGCAACTCCCCGACTCTGTCCCTGATGTATTGCAAGAAGGATCGCGCCCGAATTCGCGTTCGCAACACAGGCGCCGCTTGAGCGCCTCATCCTTCGCGTCAACTTCCTCTTACAATGGTGGAAGACAACAGCCGCTTAGTGCCATACCAGAGGTTCAAAGCCCTTATACTAGCCCTCTGCCACAGACTTTAGAAACACATATCCTCAGGCACCAGCCCTCTCAGGTATGTTCACTTTAGGCATTACTTATCCTGCGTCAAGTCACACTGCTGATTCCTTATAAAAGGCTAGCACTCATCACTCGAACGCCGTAATTCCTGAAGGAGGTAGAATAAGCCCTCAGCCATCCATTAGCATCTCTAGACGACCTTCAATAAGCTCTAACGTATCTAGACATCCTCGTTCTAGCTCAGTTCAGGAGGATCACCGCAAAAGTACCACATCATCCAGTGCACCAGGCATAACAGTTGTTCCTCCAGTAAGTATATTTGTAATATTTCAGGGCTCCACTCAACGACCTCAACAGTCCAGGCCTCTTTCCAGTGCAACCACACGTAGTCACCGCACTGTTCTTGACGATCGTTCAACTTCAAGGGAGGGTGAGGCAGTTGATGTTCCAGATGTTCCCGTGTCCATATCACTGGCGCCCCAACTATTTGGCACCCGTCGCATAGGCGATTCACAGGATCCTTTCGGAGCAGTTCCTTCTCCCCGAGCATCACCAACTGCGTTGCCGATTCCAGTCCCCGGAGGATACCAAGAATCTGTACTCCAGACGCCGAGAAGGGAGCAATCAAGCCCTGCCCCTTCCAACAGACCTCGCATGAACGACGAGACAATGTCCATTAGGTCAGGTGACACGTTGACCACACCTCAAATTGGAAGACGAAGTCATCATCGTAGAACGAGTCTGGATTCAACCGCGACTGGCTGGGAGGATGTTATTCGTGCTGCAGGGTCTCCTATTCCCGTCCCCCACCATGTTTTATCGAGTAGACCTGAATCGCGAAGCACCAATCGTGGCTAAGGGAGCACCCAACAAGATATACCACGTTTTAAAAGTAGTAATACATCGTATTCGCAAATGTGTTGTATTCTATTCCAGCTTCTTGAAGCTTTCTATTTCTACAGCTAGTAATAGAATGTTATCGTTGGGTGTTATCGAAAAGATAAGATTCATACTAATGAAGGAGAATGGTTCCAAGCAAATGAGTTGATGTTAAAGGTACAATCTTATTACACATGCTTGAAATCTATTTCAGACATATTCCTCTCTGGGTGCGATCGTTAAAAACTACACTTACAATTCCTCCAAAAGATTCAAGAAAACCCAACCTCATCGCCTCCTGTCAGAGTCTCGCGAAAGCCCACTGCGACGGTCTCTATCATTATCGTCCCGAAGCCTATCCCGATCTCGATCGCTGCGTGCGTATGCACGGTCATCGCGGCGGTCATTGCGCTTGTAATCACGGTCACGGTCCCTGTCGCGACTGTCGCGTTGATAATCGCGGTCGCGGTTGCGTCTATCGTCTCGGTCTCGATCTCTGTCACTGCCACGTTCTCTTGACCTCGAGCTTCGACGTGATACTGCAGCAGAGCCGCCAGCGCTGCGTGAGTGTGGCGAGCGAGATCTCTCTTTCCTCCGGTCACCCTCTTGAGGAACGGATGCAGAACGTTCCTCCTTTTCCTTCTTAAGAAGCGGCACATATCTCTTTTCCGGCCGTTTTACGCCTTTCTTTTTGCTCCCATCGTCGTATACCTCCTGTTCTTTGGCACCGATACCAAGGAGGGCTGGCCTCGATTCCGGCAAGTAAGGTTCGACCAAACCTTTGCCAGGCTTCCTGGTCGCTGCAGTGCCCTCCTTCCAACCCATGCCTCGTAGCAATGCAGCTCCGAACTGCGATACGGGAACGCGAGCATAATCATCCAAGCTAGCAGACTCAGGAAGCTCTTCTACATCCTGTTTGTAGGCGTCGGCTTCGGAAACGGGTGTGGGAATGATGTCGACAATAGGGCCGTCATGCTCAGCACCATTAACCCCGGCTAGGATTGCACGCAAAGCAGCCTTGTTTTCGTCGTCGTCGTCCACCTCCATCTTGACATCCTCTTGCTGAGGAACTGGTTGATGCTGTTCCTCTTCCTGCTTGACCGGAGTTGATGATTTTTTGTATTGTAAACCAGATAGGACGGGGCCGGAATTGATAGAGTCACGGGTACCGAGGCCACCAACACTGCCATCCTTGCCAGTTTCTGTGCTGGCCGAAGGGGGGACATATTGTGCTGCAGTCTTGCGTTTCCTGGCCAAATCACGCCAATCTCTATTCTTGAGAGCCGGTATGACAAGAGGGGCAGCCTTTTCTGGCCTTTCCTTGTCCACTCTATTGAATAAAGCAGGGTTGAAGACTTTTGTGAGTTGATTTGACTGAGAAAGGAGAGTAAAGAGTCAACACACCGCCGAACGCCAAACCTGTCGAAACCAGAGACAAGCTCGTCCTTTATCTGATCATCTTCGTCGCTAGAATCCTGGTCGTGAGGGGTATAGACTGCAGGAGACGATGTTGAGCTACGGGAAGGTGCAGAGCTGCGGAGATGAGGAGGGAGTGAAGGGACTTTATGATTTTCTGGGCCAGATGAGTTTGCCCTTGAGACAGGAGTCGGCCGTCTGATTGTGAAAGAGACTTGTTCAGTCATTGTAGTCAGAAAGAAAGAGACTCTCTTTCACGTGACCACTTAAAACAACTCAACCACCAATCCAAAATGTTCCCCCTTCCTGTATTTCCTGCGTCCAATGATGTCCTCGATGCCATGGAGTGAGCGGTCAACGGCACTACAGAACACTTTCATTTGCGCCATGCACAGGACAAGCCTGCCTTTCTGCGTTATGCCGCTGTCGTCTGCGAAATACTGTCTTTGCACCTCAAAGGTAGCAAACCCAATCGCGTCTGTGACCAGATGCTTAACCTGCTAGGTGACCAAATGCTTCTCAACGCAAAGGACTCTCAAGACACGTCTCTCGAACACCTGGGCATACAAGATGACATCAACAATGAAATTACTGGCTTGCTGAGTGGTACCTGCAATTTACAACACTCCATTCAGTCCTGGGCGGACGTATGCAT
Source organism: Tephrocybe sp. 9980TJB (assembly GCA_018220975.1). Classification (NCBI taxonomy): domain Eukaryota; kingdom Fungi; phylum Basidiomycota; class Agaricomycetes; order Agaricales; family Lyophyllaceae; genus Tephrocybe; species Tephrocybe sp. 9980TJB. Next base: position 151,513 of record JABAJU010000014.1, read on the forward strand.
TGAATTTCTATTTTTTCGAAAGTCCTTGGACGATCTCGCTATAATGATGTAACAGGCATGTCCAACCAGGCAGGTGTATCTCTGTCCCTCTTCTCATTCAACTAACTCCACAGCCCACAGCGCAACAAACTGAACAAGTTTGCGTCTGGCCATTTACCAATCTAAATTAATTTTTCATTGCTCAAGCTTTTTACTGTCCCATCATGACCTTGCTGTCCTCTGCTTATTGGCCCAGTGTATCTGCCGAGGGTCTCAACTTGTTCCCAGATTCGTAGAAAGCGATTCTAAATAAGTTTTGCTCCCCAACTCATTTCCATCGAGGCTCATTAGACGTCAGTTGTTGGCATTATGCACCCTTCGACCCTATCACGGGCGAAGCTAACTCGTATCTCTTGTACGCGCTTTAGCAGATTACTTTTGATATATTACACCAGCGTATGAATACCACTTTATGTACACTTCGATATGTACCACTATGTATAATGAGAATTAACCATTGACCGTTTCCAATGTGTGGAGTCTCAACTATCTAATCCTTGAGCTCCCAGCTAACACCACATCCACACCCGCTTCCTTTGGCGTTTGGATTCTCAGCTACTCTGAAGCTGCTCCCAATGAGTTCCGTCGCAAAATCTATTGTAGAACCATTCATGAGTGAAAGTGACACTGCGTCGACCAAAACATTGGAGGGTTGCAGAGTCGGGTGCGTGAAATGGCTGAAAAAAAAAGTTGAGATTCTCTCGATATATGGACAGAAGATGGTTTCCTACTAGTCGTCAGGCGCATGGCCGGTTGCAAGCTCCATTTTATACTGATATCCGTGGCAGCCTCCTGATTCCACAGCTATACGGAGAGCAGAATTTGGATTGCTTTCTCGCGCCGCTATGGATCGCAGTTGCTGTCCAGGGCTTGATAAGGTCCAAGAAGTAAGAATGTCGACTGAATTCTATTTACCTCGGCAGCACGATCGGTTATGACAAGGTTGATTTCCTTTAATGGCGGTAGGTCCACATCTATCTCTTCTTGTTCGAGATACTCTGCAGACGGTGAGGAAACTAGGACCGTCGGTTTGCCCTCCACTTGTGATGCCAAAGTGGCGCTTCGGAAGAGGGTAGATGAGAATTTACGCGTAAAGAACCGTGATGTTTGAAAGTGAGGCCATGAAGCAAAATTACTGCGTAAACATAGACTCGTTCGTCGTTGAAGGAAGAGTGAAGCCAGGCGAACAGTGGCAGGGATCATGGTGGTCCTGAAGAAATGTCAGCAAGTCGGCACGGCGGCATCGTCAAATCAGCCGAATGCCGTCATAAATTTAAGTTATGGATATGATAGTTCTGCAGACTGGAAAGCAAGTATGTACGTGTGGTTACTCAAGATACGAACATATATAACTAGGTATAGGATAGAGAGGTAGAAGAGTCCAAGGAGAAGGGAGGAACGTTGGAAAAATAAACTAGCAGACCACGCAACAGCCCCACCGCCCCTTCTCTTCGGGCTCCTGTGCTGCACTCTTGCCACTACTCCTCCTTCTGTGATGCTTGATTTCTGAATTGTGGGCGCCACCATTTGATGGGACGCCGTCTCTCATCAGCATGCTGGCCCGAGTGGCGGTCTCGAAAACGTCGTCAACACCTTCAATTTTCAAGGCGGAACATTCTTTGTAGGCCCGGGCACCGATGGCCTGTGAAACACGCTCTCCCTGCTCACGTGTGACCCAGGGGGTGTCGGGGGTAACGACTGGTGGACGGAGGTCGGCCTTGCATCCAACTAGAATTACCGGTATAGAGGGGCCACATATAGACCGTACTTCTTCGATCCACTAACATAGAGTATGATAGAGTAAGCAATGGAGCGGTCACGGTAAGAAGGTGATGTGATTACCTTTGTCGTAACATTTTCTAGCGAATCAGGGGTATCGAGGGCGAAAGCGATAAGGATAACGTGGGATTTGGAATAAGACATGGGTCGAAGGCGCTACAAAGGCAGAAATACATTAGTACCAGAGTTGGTGCGCAGTATACAGCAGCGAACTTCATATTCTTCTTGTCCACTGACCAAAAGTCAGGCAGGAAAGAATCGATGGAAAACGTAAGGACGCACGCAGTGTCCCAGAGAGCAAGTTGAACCGGTTTTTCGTCAAGTCTAATTTCCGCAACGTAATTGTCAAACACCGCTTGAGAGAAAAGTTAGGTTTAGGCTTGCACAGCATGAGGTCGGCACGTACTCGGTTGCTGCGGTTGAACGGTGAGTGCGATTTGAATGAGGTAGATTAAAAGAACGTACATATTCCTTGGGAAATTCTCCTAGAGCAAACGAGCACAAGAGGGATGTTTTACCGCATGCACCTGGGTGGAAGTGGTTGAGCATGCTGGTCGCGACAATTGGGACTGATATGCTACGTGCCATCACCGACAATAACGAGTTTTCTTCGTATCTAGTGGCGAGGATATGAGATAAGAAGAGGATAGACGAGAAAAACATACGGGGTTCATGAAGAGAGGAGTGAAGTAGAAGGTGAAAAGGATAACGAAATTATTGAATAAAGTACACGTGCGACTCTTTTATTGACTTTCTCATAACAAACAATTTAAAATATAGTGATGTCATTGTTCTCCTGCTAAAAAGTTCTCCCATTCCTCTTTGTCCACCATATAGCTCTCTCCATCACTGGGAAACAATCCTTCTCTCACCGCAGTCGTGTATCCTGTAACTCCGCAGTCTCTCGGCGTCTGCAGGTCTGCAAATCGTCGTACAAATTTAGCTTTGTGTCCAGCCCATGTACCCATAGCATCATCCCACACGAGCACCTTTACAGACACATCAGTCCTGTCATCGAGTAGATGCATATATAAATCGTACCTGCCCACTTGTTCCAGGTCCTGCCCCGATTCCTATCGTGGGGATCTTTACCCGTCGTGTGATGTACGTCCCCAGCTCCTTGGGGACTGCCTCAATAACGATCGAGAATGCACCTGCATCTTCTAACGCCAATGCATCTCGCAATACACGTCGCGCACTGTCTGCGCTTCTCCCTTGCACTTTGTAGCCCGACATTGAAATGTGTCGCTGCGGCATCAGTCCAATATGTGCCATGACTGGAATCCCGTTGCTTGTCAATTGCCGAACAACAGGCAGAATCTCGCTCCCCCCCTCCATTTTGACTGCGTCAACTCGGCCCTCCCGTATCAAACGTATTGCGTTTTCAGTGGCAGATGCCGGCGAAACATTGTATGTGCCGAATGGCATATCAGCGACGAGTAAGGGATGAGTTGTGCCCCGAGATACCGCGCGTGCATGGTGTATCATCTCATTCAAGGTAAGTTCGGTAGTAGAACTATAACCGAGGCAGACTTGGGCTAGAGAGTCGCCAACCAAAGTTATATCGAGATTGGGATTCGATGAACATGCCATTGCCGTAGAATAGTCGTATGCCGTCAACATCGTAATAGGAATTTTATCTCTTCTTTGAACCTGAAGAGACTGGATGGTCACTTTCTTACGAACTATATAAGATGTCAGCAAGTCACCAACAGAACATCAATGTCGTAAGTAGACCTTCTGTCGTTTCTTGATCTTTGCGCGGACGTACGCTCATTGATCGACGAGCCAGAAATTGCGAGACAAGACGTCTTCTGACATTGCATTTCAGAACGAGGGAAGACATTCAGAGGCAAGCTGAGGCAAGTGTGGGGGAAGAAAGTAAAATAGATGGAGATCAGCTCATTGTCAATCGTTCGAGCAATGTTTTTGGGGAGAAAAACAAATTGCCCGATCCATTCTCCGGGCCTTGTAAGCGGGGCCAGTTCACGTGAAAAGCTTAACGATCGGATTTGCTGTGCCTTACCATTTCGCCTGGCCGAGGACCTAAACTGAATGAATGTGAAGAACCTGAGATGGATGCCAGGATTCAAAAACTTGGACATCCTCAAGGTTTGACACAAGTTATGAGAGTGATCCCACGTGATCCCACGCTCCAACTACCATGTCGCAAAGCCACAATCGCAAAGACCAGCCTCTGCACGTCCTAGAATTAGATACCAAGAAACAGCTCAGGCGAGATATTACCGATCAAGTTAAAAGGAGTGTCCACCTTCTAACTCCGAAGCCGAGGAATAACCCAGTCAGAACTGCGTTACCATCCTCACTTCCTCCGTCATCACCGCCTTCTGCAACAGCTTCTATTCATGCAGACTTATATCCTGTTCTCCCTGATGACTTGGGCTCAGAGTTTGACGACTGGATTGATACAGCTGCTGGAGCTCTCGAGGCAGATTCACATGGCTCAGACCCTTTTGGCTTTTTTGCTGTAGAACGCAAATTGAAGATCCTCAAAACGCAGCAAGATCGCAAAGACTTGGAAGTTCTCCCTACACCATCTAAAAAACGCCATCAACGCAGAGTTGATATATCGTCCAGAATTTGCAGCCACGAAGACTCCGAACGCGATGCATTGCCAAGCTCACCTTCGCCTTCGAAACCGCTTTCGTTGAAGGAAAAGGAAAGGCCTAAGGATCCACTGGCCGTTCAGGCTCGGGCGAGGACCATACCCGCACTCAGGCTCAGATCCCAAAGAAATACCGCCAAAGTTTTGACTATGGACGCGCCAGCAACTTCATCTCAAAACCATCCTTTCCCACCGAAATCCCCCGCGACATCGAAGAAAAGCATTCGCGAGAAGAGTGTCCGAACGAGAAGCAAGAAACGCGTGCAAAGAACAACCAAGTCCAAGATCAATATTAACGATGAACAGGACAAGGTAGATACGTCTCTTACAAGTTCGTCATTTACAAAAATTTCAAACGCGATTTAGAAATGGGATCAGGAGCGTCGTGTTCGTTTGGAATATTTCAACAAACTAAAAAACTATCAACTACAGAAGGAAAACGTGTATATCATTTGAGGTCTTGTATGCTTGTTGTGTTTTTGTATAACACTTTTGGATATCGCGAATCCGCACTACACACTTAGATTCGCCATCCAGTCCCTCTTCTAGACACTCTCATTGCTGCTGACTGATGCAGTTTTTGCCCTCTCCTCGGTGAAAAACTTGAGGACACTACTGCTATCGACAAACTCTTTGACCATTGTCATCCTCGGCAATTCAAAATCGCCATCGTCTGGCACACCGAAATGCAAGACGACCATGGTTTCATTGTTGTATGGTGCACCTGTGATGGACTCGCCCACGGATGACCCCTAAAAATACGGCGCGAGCGAAGTCAATGAAGAAATGAGGAGAAAGTATTCCATACCCAACTCACGTGAACAGTGATCACATCTCCTGCTTCAATGACCTCATGCAGTGTAAGCTAACGAACGAATCTCAGTGACAAGCATGGGCATATGGCTGGCTAGTAGCTCACATGAAAAGTTTTGAAGAGAGGCATTATTTTCGTAAAGTACGTCAAATACTGCCTTTTGTTCAAGACAGGCCTTCCGAGTGACTTTGGAAGAATGTGGTGCTCTAGTGACTCGTCGAAGAGTGGCGCTATCTTGTCTATATCCCAGTCATTGAGACCATCACGATACGCAAGTAGCGTTTGCAAGTTCGGTGACGGCGACTCTGGGGGTGTAAATGAGAAATTAGAGGTTTGGCTAGGAGTGAACATGGATGAACATATGTAAAGCACGAGTGGAGTCGCAAGACGAGGAAAGTTTAAGTTTTGTCATACACATATATTCTTGACTAATATCGAATTAGGCGCCTAGTAGACGCCGATAGTACACAACGCTACGTTCTCTCTAAAAGACGCTGCATGTAAAACAATCTACGTTTCTGCCTTTTTCTGTTTACGCCGACGTTTTTTCTTGGCGCCATTATCCTCCGTTTGTGCGTGGTCTGCTGGTTCGTCGACTTCGAAATCATGTTTACGCTTGGCTGGTGGTAGTTCTGCTGGAGGAAGAGGCCCTTCTTCATCTCCCCCTGGCGCCTTCAGCCTTAATCGCTCCTTCTTTCCTTTCCTCTTCTTGACAGGCTTGTCGCCCTCTCCGCCATCTCCTGCGTTAAGACCGCTGCCACCCATGCGATTTGCAACCTTGCCCTTCAGCTCCTTCAATCTGTCGTTACGCTGCGAATCCCACCTCGTCTCTTTCTGACGATAGGGTGCGTATTTTTTGATGCTCATATACTCGTTGAGCTCTTGGTCTGTTCCCATCAGGATTTCTACCGGTGTCAGCCCGTAATTTTGGGATTGCACCGGGACATATCTGAAGCGCGTGGGTAAGTCACCAACCTATTTAAATCCAGTATTAGCAGAAGATTGGCCAAAAAAACGGTTGAACATACGAGGTCGTTGAAATCAAGCCCATATATCTCGTCCATATACTCTTCCAACTTTCTCTTCCTCATCTCCTCCGTCCCATCCCACTCCTCGTCATCGTCATAAGTTCTCTCTGCATCGGCATCCATGGCATCGATGTCAACGCCATCATCATCAGTTATTTTGTCCGCCTTCTTCTTTTTCTTCTTCTTTTGTGTCTTAGTTGAGATGTCATCTTCAAGAGGAATATCCCCGATGTCGATGTCATCGTCCCAATGAGGTTTCTCAGCATCAACGTCGCCGTCGTCGCCATACAGTTCCGCCATCTGGCGGTCATGAGCGGTAGGATCCCAGTCCGCATCAAGGTCTAGTTCTTGCAATGCTACGGAGACATCAGTATTATTGTGCACGGCGTTATGAGCGAACATACCTTTGTCCTCTTCTAATGATTTACCACCTTCCCGACCAATTACCTCGAGTCGAGCTCTTATTTCCTTCATCTTGAGGCCTTTGAGGCGCTTTACCTCCTCCCTTCTCTTCTGCAATTCCTCTTCTTTCCTTTGCTTTCGCCGTTCACGAGCATCTTTTCGCGTGGTATCTTCTCGACGAACAAGTGAAGGTAAGTTTCGAGGATATGAAGGAATGGTTGCAGCGTCTCTGAAAGTTGATAAATATTGAGCCATGACAAAACTCAGTAAAAAGAGAAACGTACGGTTCTTCAAATCGGAAGTTATACGAGGACTCAAAACGGTCAATTATCTCTTCAAATTCTTCCTCATCCAGATCAGGATCTGCAGTGGGAAGAGCTTCTTCATCTTCATCATCCTCCTCTTCGGCGGATTCATCGCTTTGGCCTTTCTGGGCCTTCTTTTTGTCCTTGACTTTCGTGGAAGTGATTTCTCCGTAGGTCGGTATACGGTTTGCAGAACGGTCAATCCAACCGCGATTTAAGATATAACTGCTGCTATGAGCAAGTCCAAAATATGAAAAGACCAAAAAACTAACTTTATGAGAAATTCTTGATCAGCATCCTCCTTGGATTTGCCCGAAGAACCGTCTTTTGAAGGGTCGCTTTGTTTGGATTTTTTCTTCTTCCTCTTCTTGTCCTTCTGTCCCTCCTCACCATCAAGTGGAGCTGTTTCGGCGATTGATGGAGCTTGCACTTCCACTAATTCTTTCAGATCTCCTCCAACTTCTCGCTCCAGAAACGTGCGGTAATCCTCCTCCTCTAACTCCTGCTCATCCTTGGTCTTCTCCCTAGGCACAAGAAGGTCATCCTCCCCATCTTTGTCGTCAATTGCATCGTGGAATGCGGCAATAGCCTCGTCGCGCAAGGCGCGTTGCTCCTCTACATGAGTGAGAGGTTCTGGAGATGGGGACCTCGAACCGGAATCGAGAGCAGACTGCAGAGCAACCTGACGCATCGTCACTGGCTTAGCCTTGTCAGGCGTCAGTAGGTTTATTGCAGCATCATAGATTTTTAATGAGATACCTTGTCTTTAGATTTGGCCACTCGTTTTGTTGTGGGGCCTATCTTTTGATGTTCCTCTGGCAGATAGTCAGAAAATGGTGCGCGTCAAATTAACACACGCACAATACCTCCAAAGATGTTTGTTTTGGAGTCGTATATGGCTGGGTCCTTCCGTTTTATTCTGGCCAGGGTTCTGAGGATAGCCGCGTCAACGATTGGGGTCAGCTCTTCACCATGCTCATCTTCGGATTCGTCAGACTCTGAGTCGCTTTCTAGCGCGTCGCTGTCCTCCAAGTCAGATCCATATTTCTCCTTCACTAAAGATAATTAATCAATGTCGAGCAATAGCACGAGAAAACAGTGGCATACGCTTCTGAAGCTCTTCTCGCTCCTTTTTATATTCGAAAGCTTTTGCATAGTGCTCGTTTATGGTGAGCGTATGCAGGTCCTCGCCTTGCGATTTCTCAGATTCTGAATCTGACAACATGGTTGAGGAAAAAATATGCACGTGACCAGATTCATTTGGACCGGATACCGGTGTCCTTAAACTTTTTACCCATTAGGACACAGGGGCGCCTCGCCTTGTGTCTCTTGTCAAGAACATTCCAGGAACTGTGCAATGATGCGTCACGTTTTGCGACCGTGTGGTCCTGGGTCCACTAAATGATAATATTGCTCAGCACCTTTCCGCAGCTTGTTTCTGCAGTTAAATCTCGTTCCTTTGTTCTTCTGCCGCCTTGACATGATCATAACAAACGAGAACTCGAAACTCATGTCTAAGGGCGCAAAAGACGGTGCTCCTGACGCCGGATCTAGTAGAATGCAAGGTAGCTCATCTGCCCCCCCTCCCTACCAGGCTTCCCAGCATACTTTCCAACATGGACCGTATGTTCAACCACAAGTCGTGCTTCTACCTGTTACCACCTATCGCCAATCTCCGAGACGGCGCTTCTGCTCTGCGCTTTTCATGGCCCTCTTGGTCTGGCTTCTTGTGACTGCATTAGTTCAGAGTTGGTTCAGCCTTGAACAATGGACAGGTGTATGTGCTACCCGCCAATCATATCCCAATCCCAACTGACAAATCCACTCCAGCGCTTCCCAAAGGGCGATTTCCCCATACCACTTGATGTCAGCCTCGCGCAGTGTGCCGAGGATTGGTCACATACGCCTTTCGTGTCTCCAGCGGTCGAACCGTTCTTGGGAAGGGAGAGATTTCCTTACTCTTCGAGCACAACATTTGAATTGCCCCTGTCCTACGAAACCTTCTTTTTATTGGCACGCGGAGGTCAAACAAATGGCCAAGTCAATGTAGCCACATCAAATGAAGTTTCCGGCGCCGTAAAAGTTCACGTTACTGTAAATTATGCTAGCAAGGACATCCGCAACAATGCGATTAAGGTCTGCCTACTCAAAAACCAAAAAGATCAAGATGCTATTGGAGTTGGTTTTTTCGTAAGCATTCCTTTCCTCTCTTTCAAATAAATATGAAATTCATTTGGAGTGCAGACCCGCCCGTGGTATCGTTGGCCCTCACTTCAATCGGCGTATGAGATTACAGTCGTCATCCCTACATCTGAAGATCCTGATGTACGCCGACATATTCAAAACTTCAAGACGGACGTAAATAACGCCAACCATTGGCTTGGAAATTTGCAAGATTTAGTTCGTTTCTCTCGTATATCTATCAAAGGCTCGAATTCGGCCATACATGCCCAAGTAAGTCAGTTCCTCCTTCTGTTTGACTTGCATTTATGGGCCTTTAGTCTATCTCTGCAGACACAGCTGTCTTCCGAACATCGAATGGTGCAATCACAGGATCTTATAACTCCTCGCGCTCCTTGACCCTGCGAACGTCCAACGCACCTATTGAGGCCGATGTCGTTGTTTCGAACGAGAAAGAATATGTCTCTGACCTTGAAATGCACACAAGCAACGGGCGAGTTTCAAAGAGTTGTATCAGTGAACCCCTCTCTCATCGTATAACAGGAAGATTAAATCCCAGATCAGTTTGACCTCTTCGACTGGGGACGGACGATATATGGTGACTGCAGGGACAAGCAATTCGGCGCTAGATGTCGCTTTCCTGTCGTCACCCATTGCCTCTACCTTGAGGGTTTCGGCTTCGACGTCAAACGGACCTGCACAGCTCTCAATTCCTCCCGCTTATGAGGGCCAATTCTCACTGTCTACTTCGAATGGTTCACCTTTAATCCGACGACGTGACGTTGAAGACCCATCCGGAAGAGGCCGGGTGCGGAAAGTCCAGACGACTTCGCTCGGTCGCAACACTCTCCACGGCAGTGTATCGTGGTCTAATAAGGAAGGACCAGGCAGAATCGACCTTAGAACATCGAACTCAGCAGTTGCCATCGAACTCTGACCTATATAGTATTGAGCGAAACGAACGTGTCCATATCTCTGTCCTTAATTCAACTATTTTGTCTCGGAGAATTTCGAATTAGCAATCCAGATGTAACTCTACAGCGTTAATATCCGAGTCTGAGTGAGCTTTCAAGTTGTGAGCTACCGCGTGTAGAAGTGAAGTACCAAACCAAGGCATATCACTTTTCTTCATGTAGCGATCAGATCCAACGCAAAAACGACTCCAAAGTGACGATAGTAATCAGTGAGGTCCATCTGTTCTGTCATCACCTGCTTGTGAAATGTAGAGCAAAAGGATCGTGAGGCATAACATGCACCACTTTGGGTTCAATTTCGAACTTGTGACTAGATCTGAATGAATGGAAAAGACTGTGGGTGTCGATCTAGAAGACGTTTAAGGACATAAGTTCAAGTCATATGATCAAATTACTCACTGGTGGGGAACGAGAGATATAGGGTTTTGCGGTCAAATCAAATGGACTAGCAGGAAGGATTGCCAAGTCAAATGTACGGCATTCGTCTGTGTCTGAGCATGATTCGTCGGAAAGGCTGTCACGGGAACTGCCTGGGCCAAACGATAAAAGCGGTTGTGCCAAGCTGTGGTCACAGCACAAATCAACCGGTTCGTAGACAGCATCAGCCCAGCAAGTAGCAGCAAAGGCTTCGAAAGGAGAAGACAAGAGGCGGTGGTCAACCCCTTCAAGGCAGGAGGAATCAAATCCAGCCTCCAAAGTGGTCTGATCCATGACAGCAATTATCTCTGCAGTAGAAGGAAGACTCGCGATTTCCAAGTTCCCGAACGACAGGATGTCACTGATATTGGATTGAGGATATGATTCTTGAACTGCCGCATATTCAGACGAGAACGTATAGGACAAAGCACCGCCTTGCCAGAGTGTCTGGAATCATGAGGTTAATAAACTATGCATTGACAATTTGGCGTAACAAACCCGTTCAACATCAACTTGGAGTACAGGTCCCATCACACTAAGGTGCAAAAGCAATAGAGGTGTTTCGTAACTGGAGGGGACAAAAGCAAAACGTTAAGGACTGTACATCGGTGGATCCTCTTTAATATTGAGGTTGCTGAGGTCCAAGCTCGTAACGTTTGAATATGATTTAATTGTGTTTGCGACGACGTAACCCGTTAATCTAAAGTCACAGTTTTTGTTCATACGTCAGCCACAAATGATTTGATCGTATAGTCAAGACAGCAGATGAAAGCGATAGAAGAGAGGAAAACAATAAGACCCAAATGACAACCAAAAATAACAAAAAGAAACCAGTTTAATACCCTAGGGATAATATCAATGAGGTATGGGCTCGACACCCTTAGTTTTGCGACGCAGTTTTTGCGCAAAATTTTTGGCTTTGGCAACCCAGTTGCTCCTAGCTGAGAAGGAACCGGGCATTGTGAGTCGCGAGGATTGATTGCGAAGAGAGCCAGGGGCGTGGATGACGGTTCTGCCCGTCTCAGGACCTTCGGCAGACTCCACTGTGGCCTCCTCGACTGACACTCCGATTACCACATTAGCGTCCGCCACGAGGAGGTTGGTGGATCGCGCGCGGCTCAACCGCCGGGGAAGATAGTTGCCCACAGTCTTAGAGATACTTTGACGGCCAGCGATGTGGAGCATTTGGGTGGCGTGTTCCTGTTCTCGATGTGCATCTTCATCTAAATGGGCGGACGCCCCTGAGGCAAATGACTTCATGCTGTCGTTCTTGGAACGAAATTCAGTATCACGTTTTAATAGATTGGATAGAAACACTCACTCCGCTTTGTAATTGATAGAAAGGGGACTTGGACGCGATGACAGAAAGAGGAGGTGTGGGCGGTGCGGAATAGGGAAGTTTAGAAGCTTCTTCCACCAACTGCAGAAAGTTCTAGACCAGCAGAGCGTGTCAACAGCGGCTTACTCACTTCTCCGAATCGAGTTATCGAAATGCTCCCTCTCCGGCGACTCCTGACCTGGGCTGAGGTACCTCCATGCTGTAGCTCTCCTAGCTCTGCATTGTCGCTGGCACGATCAGCATCCTCTCGAGCGCGACGTTCGCTTTCCTCCTCCACCTTTTGAAATATCTAAAATAACATAAATAATAGCACGCAATGATGATATTGTAGAAGATACCTTTTCGAGGGGCTCCAAAGAAGCATCCATAACTCAACAGTGATTTCGAAAGTGGCAGGGGTGTCAGGGAATTTCGCATTCGAATAATGCCACTAAGATATTGCGTAACAAGGTACGAGGAAACAGGTACGAGCTACGAATTAGAACAGCGTGGAATGCATCTTTGCGACTCCCATTTCACCAAACCAGCCTCTCCTTTAAACTTTCTGATGTGATGTAAGCAACTCCATCACGTGACTTACATGCTTCACAAACAGCTTGCGATGAAACAGAGCGCCTTCTATTGCGCCCATGTCTCCCTTTGACATCGTAAGTAAAGTCGAAGATAATCCATGTAATTCCACTCATATAGACTGCAGATTTCCATCTGATCAATTCACAGTTAAAGTTAAAGCCAACTGAGTAGTATACTTGCCTAGAGCATTGCATCAAGTCTGGACCACCATTTCTATGTCTCTCCTGACATCCCAGTGCCCCGCAGGTATACAAAGAGCGCTATAGCATATCCTTCATGGCCCCTGCCATGAAACGCATTTCTCTAGACTTACACTTTAGTTCGAACTGGCAATGGATGGAGCACATACATTCACGGATCATTATCGCTCAGCTGTGCTGCTATACACCTTTCACTCGTTTCCGAAGATAGAGTCCCTCTAAAGTTACGCTACCAGAATTTCAGTTTTGGGATGAGTATCGCCTTCGTCTCATCGCTAAACCCCGCCGTTCCCTGCAAAACCAGAAGAGTTGATAAGAACTACCCAAATTCTCCAATGTCATCAGCAGACATGGTATCAATGCTTGACTATCTGCTCTCAATTTTTCAACGAAATTGGGTGTATATTTTGCCGCCAATTCGCTGCGATAATGTCATGACCAATTGCCACGAAATGTAAGTACGATTGAACCTGCACTCACTGGGGATAGGAGATTGTTGAGATCCTGCCTGATGTTAAATTATCCCTAGCTATTATTATGAGGATTGCAGTTGTGAACGACATAGTTCCCTGTATGTCGAAACGCGTACTCACCCGATTAGTCCAGCATGGGTTGCGAGGGATTGTACGGAAACATTGATAGCCGATGTCATCTTCAGTGGTGAGCGTATGGTGTTGTACACAACTTAAGCTTAACACGGCTGACGGACGCAACGCGTTCCGATTGTATATCAAGCATGTAAACAGTCTCAACGCGCGTGCGTGAGCTGGACGACTTAGACTGAGTGATCCGCGCGCCGCACCCAATACATAATCAAGCATCAAGATCCAGAAAAGGCGGGCCAGCGTTAATTCTAAAATCAAGTCCAAACGGTGGATCATGAAAAGTTATCAACAAAACATGGAAAACACACTCTCCGAAATCACCAATTGTGTCACAACTTATTTAACTGGAAGAAGACTCATAGGGCAGATGCGGCTGGGCTACGGAAGAATGTTACTTTCCTGCGCTATTCAGTTTTGGTCAATTCTTAGGCAATGGCCCAACGTGACGACCAGTCCTCCCATTAGAATTCTTGAATGAAAAACTAGTGCGATCAGCCTGCTTCCCTTTCAACGGGGTAGTACCTGGGAAAAGATAGTTTAAAGATATGATAATAAGCAATATAGGACAACCTATTCAACTCACCGTTCTGACCATTTGGCGATGTAGAGGAAACTCCAAGGAGAATCCTAAGAGTATGGTGTACATCGCTGTCCTCAAGCCCAGCAGGGAGTGGGCTCATACCGCCATCAGAAGGCCGAGCTCGCAGACGTTCACGAGCCTGGAAAATAAACACCGTCGCCTTCCTTCCAATAGCCTCGGACTCCTTATCACTGAGGGCCTCAGATCGGCTGCAAAGTTGTCCGTACAAGGGAACCAAGAGGTCCTGGTCTACGCCAAAGCGCTGATATAGCGCAATCCGTTCAATTAATGGAATATCTGAATGCTTCTCGAGCTCTCGAATGGCCAAGTTATGAACTTCATGGAATTCCCATTTCTGAGTGAGCTCAAGGAGGATCGTCCAATCCTCAACTGACCAATTGAAAAGAGAATACTTCCTAGAGGAAAACAACATTCATCAGTATTATAATATTTGAACTTAGGCCTGAACTGACGGGTTATAAAATACTCCGAGCAATCTTTCAAATGATGAGGCAGGTACATCCAAGACGATGGCCATGGATTCGTCGTCCCCACCTCGTGAACCTCCAGGAGTCGTGGACGATTGGATTTGCTCGCGAAAAACGCGAGATTCGCGTTCGAAAAAATAGCGGTGTACGCGAAAAAGTTGGTTTTCCGCCTATACATTGTTCAAGCCATGCTTCATTCACTCAGTAGTGACTGCCAGTGCTGACTTACCAAAAAATAAACATCACCTCCACTGAGGTAATACTCGTTATTCCTCTGCATCTGTTTGAATTCCTGGTCAAGTTCAGGCGAATTGTCTCGTGCCATGGATGTCGGTAGAATGGTAGTTTGACTGAGTTCTTAAGAAGTAGGGAGCTTATAACAAGGAGAGTTAGAGCACGTGGGCTGTATGTCAAGTTAACGCAAGCCATATATATAGCCATCTGAGCGCTAGAACACTTCCAGCGGTCATATGCTACTATCTGGAGTTAGCATTTTTGGTTGTATGCCCTCCTGATTGAGTGACAACAAGCGCCTACCACGCCACATAGAAGGACCTGACTCCAAAACTGAGTTCTATGCCGCTTTTTGAATGACACACATGTTACATGTCGCCTGCCTATTACCTCATGGAAGGTCGCCGCGGATGCAATGGCTGAACTACCACCTGTCTAGAGCGCGGCAGTTGACAGACGAAGCGCGTGCCAGAGTATCGCAACCTGTATGTAGTGTATCTGAGCCATAAAATAATACTTTTTCTTTGACACACACATCTGCCAATGTCCTAGATCATCATCTGGAAAGTCAAATTTCCTTGTATATGTTTTAGGATGGGGCATTCAGCCCTTCACACCTTCAAATTAAGCCTTTATTTCACATCTCAACGGCAAAAAGACACTCTGTTCAATAGAACATCTAACCGATATCATGTTCTCCGTACAGGCCCGCTTTTCCACCGTTTATCTAGTTCCAACTTTGGTGTGGGCAACCTTTTCCTTTTCGAGTCTTCATTCCAGGAGGCCATGATATGTGCGCGAGCATCTGATATCGACAGCGGCCGGCCATTGATACTGGACTTCTCCAACCCAAGGTACCAACTTCCTCTCTCCCCAGTCACTCTGAGGATTAGCTCAGAAGCGTCTCTCCCCTTTCCTAGCGTGCACCTGTCAAGGGGAAACACCACGCCCCGTTTTGCTAAGTTATGAGCGCACTGGACAAAAAGCTGTCGACCTTCGGTTCCAGAAGCTGGAATAATGGCCAATGTGCGGACAAAACGCGTTTGAGCGACTAGCAGGCCAGCCGCGACACCAGCACCAAAGCCCAAATGCGCAATGCATAGACCTATGCGTTGCCAGCCAGGACGCAGAACGTAGTGGTCAGGTTGCGGCGCGTCATTGCCATTGATTTCCTTGGCTGATTTCTCGAGGTCGCTTACTAGACTCGACCAATGGTTATAGGTAAGTTCAATAGCTGAACCTCTGAGATGCAGCATGAGTGATAGTTATGAAAGTCAGCGCGGAACTCACGTCATAAAAAAGTCACAAGCGATAAGAGCCCATGTCCAACGAGCCCACCACGGTGTTTGCCTTTGGAACAGAGGTGATCTTGTCTCAACAAGAGTAGATGAAGTCCCAGTTCGTGTACTTCTTAGACGGAGTAAGTGAGCCAAGCGACTTGCTCTAGCGAGGACAGACTGCATTGGAGGCCCATTTCAGAAAACGACATGGAAAACCTCAAAATTAAATAACAAAAGTAAACAACACGTCAACCTATTTTAGTGGGGTTACAATGGGAGGGCCTTCCAACTCCAATTTAAATATTTCAGCGACTGCCTTTCTGACCTCCTCAGGTTTCTTTCGCCCCCATTTCTCCAGTTTCTCTCTTACGGCCGAAATATCGATAATAGTCTCTACCCCCAATCTCCGGCCTTCGACTACATCGAGCCCATTTGAACGCGAGCATAGAGCATTGAATGCTGACCATGCCCATTGTCTCTTGATTTGGTACCTCTCCTGCAGCTCAATTTTCTCTATTGGATCTATGTCGAACTTTCCGAGTTCTTTGATGGACAGCTCGCGGATGTCTTTGAACTGCCAGCGAGTAGCAAGGTCGAGAACAGATGTCCAGTCTTGAGCTGTCTTTGCTTTGAAAGACCCTATTGTCCTAGGAAAATGTGAATATGCACTGACTGCTCCAAAACTGGCCTTACTCACGCTGGATAAATGATCCATAACAATCGCTCAAAATCAGCAACCTGAACTCCGTCCAGCACTAATGGGTGTTCATCGTCTGACCCCTCGTTCCCTTTGTCCATATCCAGAAGTGAAGCGGGTGCGCTTTTAAAAAACTCAGAATGTCTTCTAAAAGAACCATCCCAAATTTTAAACAGCGTATTCTCGACCTGTATGCATGTCCCGTTTGTTATAAAAATAACGATGAGGGACCAGAAACAGTACTAACACGAATTACAAGATTCCCGTCATCCAAATAGTAATCATGGTGGCGGTCATAAGTTGGATACCTATGCTCTGCAGGATATGGTGGCAGCCCAGTTCGTGTAGTCTCTTCTGCGCCAGTTACAGTCATAGTTGAAGTCGTGGAAGAGGTGGTCACCCTAATCCAGTCAGTCGAGTTACATTTTAAAGATCTGGTTCTGACGTGCGTACGCCGCCAGTGATGGACAGAACAGCAACTGCGTTTAAGTTGGATGGGCGCGTGTCTAATACAACAACTGTGAGAGCTAAATCTGATTGATCTGTCCTCAAGTCGTGGTACATGTGGGGAACAATGATACAGCATTCCCCTCCAGTAAGATATTCTGGCAAGTATACTTTGCAGTTCCAGCAGTGGTGCTGAAGACACAATTTAGTATAGTGAATCGAACGATATCACAGAACTCACGTAAGGTTGAGGTTGTTGACATTAATGTTACTGCAGCGCCCATCGGGAGAGCATGAGATTGAGGCAACCACAGACTTATCTCCACTACCAGAAATGCTATAGAACCGAATGTCAACGAGTGTCGCCGTAGGTGAAAATCAAGAAGCTCACTTATCGAACCAGATATCTTGGATATAGGTGTTGGATGGGTACTCAGCACAAGCAGTCGCGTTCGTTTCATAGCACTGTACATTCGAGAATTAGCATAAGTTGACCGGAAGAAACAGAAAAAGATTATGAATACCTGGTCTATCACCACTGGACTATCAACCTTGCTTTCAATAAAGTTCTGGAAGGTGATGTTCTTCACAAGTCCACCACCAACATTTGGACCAGCCCAAGCTTTGATCCTAGCACCGTTTTCGGCGTTGGACATCTTGATGTTTCTGGATGAGATATGTAAGCTCATTATCTGAGCCATATTAAGATGAGAACATACATGGCGGTGACGTTTTCGACAATGTCGAAGATACCAGGGTATTGACCCAGAGAACTACAGAAATAGGGTCAAATATAGCCAAAGATATGACGGGATGGATACACACCCAACTGATATTCCACTGACAGAGATTAGGTTTGATTGTAAGTCATCGAAGGAGCTATAAAAACAAGTCTTACTGAGATCCGGTGCAGTCCAGGTTTGCAACATAGATATTAGTTGAGTCTGTAGAATAATCAACATTAGTATGAATCCACAAGTGAAGATACGATACTTACTAGGTTTGAATGAGACACAATCATCGCCATTGTTGATGATAGAGTCCACTATCGCTACTCTGTCACTGCGATAAATATCCCAACCATCGGTGTTGGAAGCTTTATGGGAGCTGGTGGAGGTCGAGTTAAGCGTCATGTTCCGATAGATAACATCTTTGCTCTCGTTGATCTGGGAACCAGCGTAAGGTTTGTCCACTCGAAATAAGTGTAAGCATACCAAATTGTGCCATTCTGGACTATTGATCATGTGAATATTCTCGACAACCAAACCTTCGGCTTGGTCAATCGTGAGGATGATCGGCCGCAAGAGCGACGAGTTCGTTGCGCTACAAAGTGGTCACACAAACCCTGAAAAGATACTACATAATTGCACTAACAATGCGTCCCACCAGGCCTATAAAAGCCAACGTTAGAGATGGAACTCATAACAAATAAGCAAAATGTAGAACGTACCTGGCCTGCTCCGTCTAGAGTACCTCCGCCATTCAAGACAATGTTTTGGCCTCCAAGTACCCAGAAAGTGACCTGCGTCTGGTAAGGGAAATAGAAGGCATTCTAAATCCAACGAATCAATGCTTATAAATGACATGGCTGAGGCACCATAAAATTGGATTCATACTCCAGTCCAATATGGGATATCGGGGTTAAAGCGAACAGTTCCTTGTAGATCCTGAGTATCACTAAGTTGAAAGATATGGTCATTCAGCTGAAAAATAATAGAAGACCCACAATAGTTTTGTCACGAAGCCCAGTCATGTTGAGGCGCGTAGAAATGTTCAAAGTCTCATTCTTGGGGATGATGACATTCGAACAAGCATGGACAGCTTCAAGAAACTGAGGAGCGTCATCGCCGCCCGAGGCACTCAATATACACGAAGCCTGATTCTTGTAGGGCTCATGGTGAGGCTCAGATGGCCTTTGAGAAGGCACATGAGAGAGCGCAGCCCCAAAGAACGAGGAAAGAACGAGAGATGAATGAAGGCGCATCTTGAACTACTTTCTCATCGACAGAGCATGTAAAATTCTTTATAGAAGCCTCATCTCCCTGGCGGTCCGATGCAAGGGCGCATCGTTTCCCGTTGGCGGTCCGGGTGGAGAAGACAAGGTGGCTCATGCCGTAGGTCTATGGCCGTTTGGCGGGGAAATTCAAGTTCACGTGCTTCAAGATCTTCTGTGGTTGCCACTGGTCACCTGGATTGCGGCCTTTCCTCGTCCAGGTTTAGATGCCTAAGTATAGAACCGCTTATGATGCTAGCAAATACTCCTGAACCGAGTATCACCTTGTCTTTGTCTTTGGCCATTGTCACTGCTTGTAATGGGCCTTCAGGAAACCACGTTGTATTCATGGACAGCCTTATAAAGAATTTGTTGGGCCTACAAACCCCAGAGTGAACCAATGCCTCACCAAACCTGCAAACCGACCTTGAAGAAGCATCATCACTACTGGATGCGAGAAGGAGATATTGTAATACAGGTAAGAATGTGTGTTCAATCATTACCGTCCTCCAGGCTCTCAGGTCTTTTAGGTACAAACGACGCTCTTCAAACTTCCACTATCTGTTTTGCATGACACCAAATCCCCTGTTCTGGGTACTATAGCGCCCCCGCCCCTGAACGCCTTCAAGGCCCGTCTGCCCAGTGGTTACAACGAAGCTGATCCCTTTGTGTTGCAAAATACGTCTGCACACGACTTTGTACGCCTCCTCTGGGTCCTTATTCCCTCGTACGTTTGTGCTACCTGGGTTTTGAAAGACAATTGAGGCACACTTTATAGCGATACCTACCCCTTCACGGATGCCTCCATAGATGACTGGATGTCAATTCTCAAGCTTGCCACACTGTATGACATAGACCATGTTCGCAACTTGGCTATGGCGCGTCTACATGCATCGCAAATTGATCCTCTAAGGAAGATCCTAGTGTGGCGTGAATACAAGTTAGATTCACTATCACTGGTTCCATCCTACGTGGCGCTATGTCAGCGCGATGAACCCCTCACGCTTGACGTTATGGCAGTCATAGGCTCCGAGAGCTTTATCAAACTTGTAGCAGCACGGGAGACCTACCGCCAACGGATCGGTTGCGAGGTTTGTGCTGCTCATCATATAAGAGAGAAGTCTGTGATAGCGCGAGAGCAAGTAATTAAGTATCTCTTTACGAAAATCACTGTACCTCGAAGTAATTTGTAGGGACTAAATACTTAGGTCATTTCAATTTTGGGTCAAACATCTACTTACTTATTGTCATTAGTTCATGTTAGACAGTACGATACTTTCGTGTAAGGCTGTAGCCTATATAATACTGTGTTAATCTAATAGCTATGCAGTCCTGAACTTCGCTAGTAATGCTTTGAAACTGAAAGTCCCTTGCGTAGGTTGAGGTTCCGGGACCTTTTTTATGAAGGAACTGGTGTCTACGACACAGTCACCTTGCTGAACCCAATGACGGACCACGTCGACCAGTTTCCGTTCACACCATCTCATTGCCATGGATTCCTTCTGCCAAACACCAGTCGTCCATACAGAAAGCGGTCCTTGGGGCCGATTTGGAGAAGCGTCTTTCTCTTTTTCAATAGCGCCTTCCGTCTCATACCCGCATGCAATGACCGTTCGCAACATGCCTGGAGTATTTCTCCACCGCCCCATTCGGTTTGCCATTACGACGTCGGTGAATATACGGTCACCAACGACTATTAGCTCTTCGTCGCGGATTGGAAACCGGAGAGACGAGAAATAACCTCGGACTGCAGTTATACAGGAGTACGCAGGTTTGAAGGTTCTGTGTCGCAGGACAGGGGCGCCGGTATGATAGGTCACGGATTCACACTGGAAATGGAATGCATTTTGTCAGGCTCAAAGTCGTACTTAAAGGCACATAGACGGACCTGAATACCGCCAGGGTCGAGCCAAGTCCCAGCAGAATTGCTTACAATGAGTACGTTGCCTTCTCCAAAAGTTTCCCGACACTCATTCCATGCATCCTATAGTAAAATTAGCAATCTGTTTGCCAAGCCGATTGGAATGGACACACCTGAATTTCGGGTACAAGAGTATCTTTATGAGGTATCGTCTAGTTTGGGCATAAGTCAAGGTATAGCAGGGAAAGGGGTTTGTTCGCACGATACAGTTGTCCTTGTCAAAGACTGCGCCGCGGTAGCCAGCTGCTTTCAGCGCCGCAAAGTCTAGATGGCGAATATCTTGCTGTGAAGAAATGCTCCATAAGGACGACTCGGAAAGAAGAAAACGATAAGCACCTTTTACAATGATACTTGGTAGCACTATACGCGGACAAAAGAGGAGCTGAAAAGGGACCAGCAGCCCCGGAAGATTAATGGGCATGAACTAGAAGAAAGTATGCTCAAGAGCAAGGTTCCCACGATCAAGACCTTGTTACCAAACGCCACCTGCACAGACACTTCGTGACAACATCGACCATGGCCGACTTTTTCTCAGCTGGAGAGGAGGAAATCGACTTTGACCGCGCAGCATCTGCGTTCCCCGACATCTCCCTCGACGGTGAAGGAGATATCCCAATCCCCACCCAAACACAGCCTGTTTCTCAAACCACCTCTGGCTTCTCATTTGACCAATTCGACACCCCAGCCTCGCACGGAAATGTAAAGGTCACGGGTGACGATGAAATCGAAAAGTTTGAAAGTGAATTTCCGGATATCGATGTCGGTCAGGTGTGTACATTGCGCGACGTGGAGGCAGGTTATACATATTAAACTCACTCCCCGCAGCCCCAACCTCCGCATGCTCAGCTGTCATTTAGTGATGCTACCTTTGCTCCTCGTCCCCAGCCCTCTACCTTCTCGTCAACCCCCATTCTGAATCAACAGATAGAAGAAGATGAACCTCAAGTAATCAAGTACGGAATGGGTTGCTTGTTCTACGTGCTCAACTAATATCTTCGATAGAGACTGGCGCGAGAAACAACAGGAAGAGATTGCTGCTCGAGATGAGGCTTCAAAAGCGCGACGCCAAGATACTATTGCTCAAGCGGAGCGTTCCATCGACGAATTCTATGAGAACTATTCAAAGAAGAAGGAGAGGAACATTAGGGAGAACAAGTAAGGGCCAGCGCCAGCATGTCCTTTTCAATATCTCATCTTTGGCATCTCTTAGGGATCAAGAGGCAGATTATCTGGCAAGCCTGTCTGCTTCCCTTTCCACTGGAACCACTTGGGAGCGTATTTGCGACATGATCGAGCTGCAGAATTCTCAGAGCAAGACTATTGCCAGGACGGGTACCGGAACAACAGATTTGACGAGATTCAAGGAAGTTTTGCTGCGTTTGAAGAGGGAGGGCGATGCGGCCCCTGGTGCTGCAGGATACTAGTGTTTTAAAGGACTTTATTTCATAAAGCGCGACTCTCCAACTAGTTATCAAAGATGGTTTTGCTCATGATGCCATCTTACTGTATAATACAGGTATAGATATTGCGTCATTGCCCTTCGTGATATTACATCTTTGACCGTTCTGGTTCTGAAGCCGCACCGCTAACCTGCAAATGTGCCTCTATGAAGGCAATAATATCTGATGCCAGCTGTTCTTTAACACCATCAGGTTCGTTGTGCAATTCATGGTACCCTCCCTACGTGAACTGTGAGACAAATTCAGATATGAAGAGTGAATCCCTAACCTCAAAAAGCTTCAGTTTCTTGTGAGTCGCAGAAAGTTTGTCGTGGAATGCCTGACTGGCCTTGACCGACGTGACCATATCTTCAGTGCCGTGAACAAGGAATAGCTATTGGAATATTTAACTTTGATTAGCAAAAGAGGGTGCGTGGGGCCGTACAGGGAGAGATTTTGGCCAATTCTTATAGCCTTTATTCAACAACCGTTCTCCCTGATATGCCAGTTAGATGCCGGAAAATAAATGACAACATAAATCTCACATTAGACAGCATGTCGTTGAGCCCACGGAGAGAGCCCTCTTGTTTTACCAAAGGATCTTTCAAGTAAGCATCATTGACAGCAGGGTCGTGCGAAAGGTGCTGTAAAATTAAGATTTTAAACTGTAGTGCGCTGAATTAAATGGGCTGCGTTACGAACCCCAGGAACAACATTAGCAGGAATGAGTTTTGTAGGAAACACGTTACTAGCTGCTCCACCAATTGCACGCAGCAGCTTTGAAGCAGGCTTTGTCTGGAGTATCAATGGGCTCGTAGATATTATTCCAGCCAGCGAGGAGGCAGAAGGTTGGCTGGTCGCAAACCCAAGGACTTCAGCTCCTCCCTATATCAGGCTGCTCATGAGTTCCGAAAACAAGAACAAGCACATTTACAGAGACTCACCATAGAATGGCCCATTAAAAATGTAGGTACTCCCGAAAACGCAGTTGTCGCATGCTCTACCGCCCAAGCAATGTCGGTCATTTGGTCCTCCCAAGAAGTCTTGCCATACGCTGCATCCTTGCTCTTATGACCCTCGGTATCAAGAGCCGTCTTTCCAAAACCTCTTTGATCGACAGCAAACACGACTATATCGCCTTGGGAGAGTAGAGGATGAAAGTGGGTATATCTGCCTATATGTTCTGCAAAACCATGAAGGAAGACAAGAGCCGCTCTAGGCCTATTATTAGGCGTGTATGTCCGTGTATAAAACTGTGTTTCTTTGGGACCAGGCAGCCATGACTCTGTAAAGACAGCTGAAGAGGACATTCTGTTCTGTGTGAGATGCCGAACCAACTTGAGACTGTTAAGGCGCATGATTAACTAGTTGTGTTTGGTTTGCAAGTCAGTAACAAATTTCTAGCCAGGCACAGTCAAATGGTGGCGCAATATTTGGGGTTGTAGTCTGGAGGGTCGGAAAGGCCTTGAACAAGATGTAGAGTCCATCGTATGCAGAGGCGAGTAGACACTATAAGTAGTTCAAAGTTGACGAGAGGTCATTTTTGGGTGATTGTTCCCCCATCGTCACGTGCATTTTTTTTTGGCGTAATACTGACCGCGTCATTGTAATTTGTCGGCATCTTGTCTCTCGCAGTTCCTTATAACGGTTGGCTAGAGCCTTGTCCTGGGCCTCTTGCCCTCCAAGTTCATCTGTTAAGGCCTGGCTGGTCCCTGACCTTATAGCCATGCTTCTCATCTATACGAGGTGTCTGCTGAGACCCCACACATTCACCCCCACACTATCCAACTGCAGGCATCCACTGGCACAGTGCTCTGTTACCCGGTCGCATCTATTTCCTTCTGTGTCGCCGTTACAACGATGCATTAGAGATTTCCATTTCAAGGCGCCCCTCAGGAACGATACTTCTGCTTCGAAATCGCCGCCAACGGAGAAACCCTCAATACTCTCGCTTTTGAAACAATCGCCCGAGACTGCATCTTCTTTCAAGAAGATTGTTGCGCTTGCGAAACCGGAACGAAAGCCAATCCTTATTGCTGTCGGCCTTCTACTCGTCTCATCCGCTGTGTCTATGAGCATACCATTTACGATCGGCAAGTTGATTGACTTTTTCTCATCTGCAAGTCCGGTATGTTGGCGTATATATTCAATTCACATGCATATGTTTAAGAGGTAACGTAGCAAATTCCGTTTGGGCTTTCAATTTGGCAAGCATCGGCGGGACTCCTTGTTCTGTTTACGACGGCTGCTGCCGCAAATGCCAGTCGCGCTTTTCTCATGAGAATGTCTGGCGAGTCCTTCCCGTAAACTTCCTCATTCTCTTTGGCTTATCTTTTCATAGGTCAGCGGATTGTCGCCAGGCTACGCGAACGCACTTACGCTGCAGCTCTCAAGCAAGAGGTGGAATTCGTAGAACGCGGGGAAGGTGATGTCATAAGTCGCCTCAGCGTCGATACAAGCATTGTCGGTGAAAGGTCTGGGTTTACATCTATAACTTTGATTTTATTTCATGCTTATGGCACGTAGCGTCACTCGTGATCTCTCCGATGGTTTGCGCTCTATTGTTATGTCCTCTGTCGGATGTAAGCATTCGTTTCAAGCTAGCAGTTTACGAATTGCTCACGAGTAGAAATTTATTTAGTGGGTGCCATGTTCTATCTATCTCCCACGCTTACTATGTTGATGTTGGCGGTGGTGCCTCCTGTCTCGCTGGGTGCGGTAGGTTGATATTCTTTGGTAACAGCACCACCACCTTTACATTTTTCTTTATTGTTAGGTTTTCTATGGCCGTTACTTGAAGAAACTTTCAAATAAGACTCAGGAGTCAATGGGTGAAATGACCAAGGTCAACATGGAGTTCCTTCGTCCGAGTTGGTGCAATTCTAATATCGTGCGATTTCAGGTGGCTTCCGAGTCTTTGTCTGCTCTTCGAACCGTCCAGGCATACAATGCACACGCACAAGAGGAAAAGAAGTTCCACGACCGCGTTCTTACTGTCCTTTCTCTTGCAAGAAAAGAAGCCATTGCTAGTGGCGTCTTCTTTGGCAGCACTGTATGGAGCGGAAATGTTACCTTGTTGGCGTTGCTTGGCTATGGTGACAGACAGTTCTTAATCCCTTTGTGATACATCCCTCACTGTTTCGTAGGTGGCACCCTAGTCTCACATGGTGATATATCGGTTGGAGATCTGACAAGTCTTCTCCTCTACACGGTTTATGTTGGCAGTGGATTACAAATGTTGACGTATGTGCGCCAAACTCTATGTGACCGACTTTCTAACTTATGGATGAATCTCAGCACATTTTTTGTATGTTGTTATCTCGTTCGTTAACATCACATTTTGATTTGTATCAAGGCATCCATAATGCGCGGTATTGGCGCTGGGACACGAATTTTTGAGTTGCTCGATCGAACACCGGCTATACCACCGAACGATGGAGTTACTATATCGTCTGACCGGCGAGGACTAATCAAATTCGAAGGTGTACAATTCGAGTACCCGAGTCGTAAAGGTGTCGAAATCCTGAAGGATTTGAATCTCGAAATCGGAGTTGGAGAGAGTGTCGCCATCGTGTATGCTGTTGTCCATATACCCATTCACCGAAATCTGTTGACCTGCTCGTCATTAGAGGAAAGAGTGGCAGCGGAAAATCATCGATACATTCCCTACTTCTGCGGTACTATGACCCTCTCAAGGGCAAGATTACTTATGATGGTCAAGGTACATTTCAAGTCGCATGTGACGACACTGTGCCCCATGTTCACATACTTTCCAGATATACGGGAATTCTCTACCGATTCTTGGCGTCAGATAATTGGTATCGTCCCCCAAGATCCTGTTTTGTTTACAGGCACTATCGCCAGCAATATTGCCTACGGGAATCCTGACGCAACCCGTGAGCAAATCGAAAATGCTGCACGGCAAGCGAACTGTGAGTTTGTTTGGGGGATGCCAAAAGGATTCGATACCGAAGGTTTGTTGGAAATTGCCCTTTGGATGAAAGACACAAATCAATTGAACCTTTACAGTTGGACGCCAGAGTCTAAGTGGTGGTCAAAGACAGCGGCTTGCCATCGCACGAGCCCTCTTAAAAAAACCTGCTATTCTTGCCCTGGACGAAGCAACAAGTGCGCTGGACGCGACTTCAGAACGTCGGGTGCGCTAATGTTGTTTTCTCATTTGAGGCTCACTTGCTTAAATCACTGGCTTAGGTCAACGATGCAATCGACAAAATCCTCCAGTCTCGACAAACAACAGTGCTCATAGTCGCGCATCGACTCTCAACCATTGCAAGAGCAGAACGGATAGTTGTATTGGAAGGTGAGCGTGTTGCATTTGTGAAGACCTGCAATTTCCAACCGGACGCATAGATGGAATAATCACCGAATCTGGTACATATCGTCACCTTGTAAGTAAAAAATGTTTTCCGCTAGTCTCGTTCAACTAATACATTCTGCAGGTTAATCGCGTCGATTCGCGATTCCGCGCTCTCATGTCTGCTCAGCTGAGCAATGTAGAGAGCGGAATGATCGATGCAAACCCAGCCGCTGCCAAAGGAGACGCCTCATAGAAACAATCCATCTACCATCTAGACTTGTACTAACACATATATCACTAATATTACACTCCCCGGAACCACTCCCTTCTCTTTTGAGGTATCGCACCTCACCTTCTCAATGTGATCCACTCGATTTTGTGAAGTGAGAAACACGTTCAAACCTCGTGGAGACAATCGCCAGCTTCCTCTCATTCCTTTTCAACACCCACGTCGTAGTTGACACGTAATGGCGCCTTTGACTCCGACAACGTCTCCTGAGCATATTGTTCGTCCCATCCGTATCACGCCTCTGGACACTTTTTCTGCAGGAGATTTGGTCAACGACCTAAAGTCGACTTCCAGTGCACTTGGTGTGAGCTCAACGATTTTCTTGGAATAGCCCTCGATGGCACTCATACTTGGCCAGGAAATTTTCGAAAGACTTGAAATTCAGGCCCGGGATCTCGCCTCAAATGGCCAACCTGGGGTAACTCTGGAGTTGAAAAGGTTAGCACACATAATGAGCGTAACAGATTGTGATGCAGTAGGAATGTCTAGATTCCAGCGACAAATGAAGGAGCAGGACAATATTCACAGGGAAGGGATTGCTGAAATTCAAGGTGAGTATGCTTTATCGACATTTCTTCTAGTGATCAACTTGAAGTCGCTGCCCCTCAAGATGCCTTGAACCGCTGCATAAGCACGCAATTGTTCACGCACTTGAAGGAACGAGGTTGGATGGCCTACCGCATTACAAGTATATGCCTGATCTCTGGACAGCACAGCGTGAGATCGAGGCCGAGATGGATGAAATTGTTCAACAACAGGTAGCAGAGTGCCTTGCTACCCTGATCCCGTTAAGCCTTCAGAACGAGGTTGCGAAGCAGAAGGTGGAGTTGGATGAGCTACGCATCAACCTTTTCAATTCGTACGTGACTAGTGTTGCCTACTTGTTATGGCCTGAGCTGTGTATAGTGAGAACCGGCGCGCAAATGCTCTCCTCAGAATGAATCAGTCTGACGGAAGGCTTTGCGAAATCTACATGTCTAATGGAAAAGTCAGTGAGAGGTATCCAACCACCCTACAGCAATTATTTGACCTTGACTGTGAGTCGCATGTGCCCTCAAAAACTCAGGAAACTCACTCCTACTAGCGGAAACTTCGAGAGCTTTGATGATCGACTATGAACTCCCCGATGTGTCCAATGAAAGAGATAGAAATTTGAATCGGTTCATGCAGTTCTGCGGCGTAAGCTATCAGATGGTTGGTCTTTATATTCCTCTTTGCCCTGCCTGAACGCAATCTTGCAGGTTAGGACAGGATCAGAGACGCGACGCATTGAAGTATGAGGCCATGTAATGGGTAGATCCGGCAACTCGGGCTGTATGTGCCGATGTTACCAATCCTCTGTACTTAGCAATCAATAACCTTTCCCTGAACGCGTCGTAGCCGTAAATTATTAAGCAGTTGCCCATCTCTTTATTCTCAGCCACGTTCAGCCAGCTATATTCTTTACGATTTTTCACAATGGCCACCGCCAGTACGTGAGTGCGAGATAACAAGTCGCAGATCCATCGCTAGCCTGTTGATCACAACCCCATGTAGGCTTAACATGTTCTCTGGGTCGCCACTAAATCGTTTGTCCTGGCTTCGCACGTCTCATCCTTTCCTGAATGCTATCATTGCCTCCTCTTCTACCCGTTGGATACTATTCAACGCGGGACAGCCCCTTGTGCTTGCGAATTCAGATTCCCTCCATAAGCAATCTCTTGCATTTCTTGCAACCCAAGATGTGCGACCATTCCTAGGACCTGAACCTTTCTTCGGCCAAAATAAGGAAATCGGTCAACTGATTGTCGAGTCTCCCGAGGTGAAGCATTCAGCAACTGAGGCCTGTCGCCACCATAGCTCCCCAGTGGTCTTCCTTGGCTTGAAAGAGAATTCCAAGACCAACGCGCTTCCCTCCTCTGATTTTACTGACGCCGATACTGCCGTCGCAAATCTTGACGGGACACCGTATTTCTCGATGGATGTTGCGGATCTAGAGCTATCGCCAGGCAAGCTCGATGAGCTTCTACGAGGAACTAGTCCAGCACAGAATGGACAAGTTTTTAGCTGGTCTGAACCAAGAGTGCTAATGACAGGGTTGGATAGTTTTTCAGGTGGTGTCTTTGCCGAGGCAAGGAGTATGGTGGATTGGAATCAACGCAACAAGGTATTTATTGTTCTGTAATGTCACCGATAACATGTTCTAACTGTCACATCGATAGTTTTGTGCAGGATGTGGTGCACCTACCTACTCCATGTGGGGTGGCTGGAAGCTTTCATGCTCGTCTTTGTTGCCCTGGGCAGACAACATTGGACGTAAACCGTGTCCAACAACGTATGGCTACACACCGAATATGCCTTTTCGATGATTTGACACGTCTCTTTAGCAAGGGTCTACACAACTTTACTCATCCACGCACGGATCCTGTCGTCATCATGATCGCAATCGACGAAACTGGCGACAAGGTCCTTCTGGGTCGTGGTGTATGTCTACAAACACCCATTTCCAACTCGTAAATATTGACGGCGACCTATCCCAATTTTCAACAGAAAAAGTTCCCAGGCAGGTTTTATTCTGCATTGGCAGGTTTCATTGAGCCTGGCGAGACTTTTGAGGATGCTGTTGCGCGAGAAATGTGGGAAGAGGCTGGAATCAGCGTTTGGGATATCAAGTATCATTCTGGACAACCATGGGTATGGTTTTACTTTTCTTGGGACTGTTGGTGAGCTGCTGATTAAGGATACAGCCATATCCAGCCAATCTCATGGTTGGTTTCTATGCCAGAGCTGATTCCTCGCAACCTATCCGCACTGACCTCGACAACGAGCTTGTTGGTAATTTTACTGTTTACCTTCTGCCGAATGAACCACGTCTAAGCGTTTCTAGATGCACGATGGTTCAGTCGCTCTGAAATTCTGCAGGTGCTAGGTCATGCTATTGGTGGCAACTTTGGTAAAAACGACTACAAGAAGATGGCGGAGAGTACCGAAGGCCGGAATAATCAGCAAACTCCGCATCTGAACCCGACATATGAAGCGCCCAGTATCCAGCGTGGTGAGCCACCCTTCAGGCTACCACCAGCCACAGCGATAGCTGGAATGTTGATTCGAGACTGGGTAGAAGGGAAGATTGGATTTACTCCTAGTGAGCACAAATCTCAGTCGCGATTACCAAAGAATAATTTGTGAGCCATGTATTAGATACACAGAACGGCAGCGAGCCCGATATTGCAAGACAGACGTAGCAGTGACTTACATTTTAGTGTAGGGTTACATATAGAGTACAGGTTTGAAGAATGGTATATACGAGATCGAAAGCAGAGCCACTGTCAATAAGTCGTCGAATCTTGTAGTCGCCATCGTGCTAGTGGGCCCCACCACCACATGGAATTTTGTCGTGGGGCAAGAGGAGATGAAGGAGCTGGAGGTGGGAGTGATCTAGCCTCTCCTACATGTGCGGCCGTTCGAGTTTCGGACCTGGTGCCGTCTGCTGGCTCTGCGGTGTGAATTGACCATTCGTCCTGATTCCTCATCTCAAACTCCTGACCCGGAGGCTGTTGATCCCGATTTGACATCCTCCAGGCGAAACTCCCCAACCCCCAACCACTATATCCTGCATCAGGAACGCCGTTCCTCTCCATCTCCCGTATTCTCTCCACGCGTTCGACAGCCTGTTGGCGAGCTGCTATAACATGTTCACGGCGTAGCGAGGCATACCATCGATGAATGAATGTGGGAAGCATGCGAGGGAGTGTGGATAAGGTTGCATCGGTCGATGCTACCGAAGGTGAGTCGTTGCTGGAACCAGACAAACTTCGAGGCGGTGAAGACCTGTCAGTTCGTTGCGGTTCAGTTCTGCGGAAAAGATGTCGACTGCGATTGTTAGGGATCAGGGCGCCCGTGACACCCTTGAAGACTTTCTTTGCCCTGTTTTTACTTTCACGTCTTTTGTCCCGGGCTTCTCTCCGCCGTGACTCTCGCTTTGCCTCTTTCTCCAACTTGAGGAGTATATCATTATCTCCAGTTAAACCACCGCCACTTCCAGCACCGACCCACCACCACCAGCCCAGAAAACTCTGCCAAAGGACGACAGCCCAAAGAAGGCTAGGAAGCCAGACATACTCTTCTTCCCTCGGAACATAAAGGAAGTTGAGTCCCGTGCTAATGATTGCGAGGGTAAGAGCAGCGGCACCAAAAGCCGCAGTTCCTCCATCTGTGCGCCAAGCATTCTTCCTGTTGACGAGAAGCCCCCACATGAAGAGGGCAGCGGTGAACAAGAGGGAGAGGGTGGCGTTGCAGACATTGCGAACGGCTGAGGCAATGTTGTTGACGGTATCGCTATCGTTTATGGGTAAGAGTTGCATGACAGCAGCAACGATGGCCAATGGTCCTAGGGGGATGAAATCAGAGAGGATAACCTAAGGAGGGAATAAGGCGTGACGAACCAAGTAGAGTAAAAATCAGGCGACCTTCCAGCCGAGATGGGTATAATAAGGTGAGAAATTGAATATGTGTTATCTGAAAAAAGATCAATGAAAAAATAGTTTTAGGACGATGAGAACGGACCTGGATCAAGGCTGAGGTTGCGGCATTCATGACGAGCCAAGTGGCGCGCTCTGGCATCGGCCAATCATCTGTGTCCTGGTCTCTATCGTATGGAGGTACGTTTACGGCGACGTAGCTGAGCATGTAAGGCCATTTTTCGCTTTCTGCATACGTTGTGGAGAGAATGACCTGAAGGGTTGCGATGAGGGATATGAAGAGGGTGAGGACACCAGATAGCTGGAGAACATAGTTTACTGGTGCAAGAGGCCAGTGATACTGTGCAGTGAGGATAAGATGGATGAGTAGGACGGCGACGAGGGTGAGTACGACGCCTGTGAGGAGGATTTGAACAGGAAGAGAACGAGCAAAGGCAGGACGATATTGCAAATAGGGGTCAATGTCAAATCTATTAGAGAATTAAAAGAGATTGCTAGTAAAACAAACTAAGCTTACTGTGGCGGGTCTTGAGCAGCAACGAGCGATGCCCAGACGAGGAGAGAGAGCATGGCAGGTTAAGTAAACAAGTGTCAACACACGACATGCTACAAACGTTCATGCCGAACAGAGCAGCAAGCTTCTTGCCATGAAGGACCACTTTCGGCCCCTTGCTAGGCATCCTGTCGTATCTCTCTTGTCATTTTTCTTTCTTTTCGTCGCTTTTCTCCTCTTTCTCCTCGTCGCACTCTCAACACCAATCATCAAGCCCATCTACATCCTCGCCATACAGTCTACTCAGACAGGTCAAGTTCAAACAGACGTCGCAACTCGACTTCGTTTCGGTGTCTGGGGATTTTGTGCTTACAGGTCAGTCGACTCTGACCCAATCGACCATCCTTAACTATTCCCATCAGTGAACTCGATCAACCCAGTTGGTTCACAAACAATCCAGACTGCTATGGCCCGCAGCTAGGCTATAACATCCCTGCAAATATATCAGATCTTGCTGGTGTCTCTCCATCTATTGTTACTGCAGTTGAACAAGGCCTTCTGGTGGTCCTTGTCCTTCATCCCATCGCTGCTGGCCTCTCCTTCCTCGGCTTCTGCATATCCTTCTTCCTTGCTTCCCACGCTGTCGCCATTCTTTCTCTCATCGTCGCTGTTATCACTGCCATAGTATCCTCTGTCGTTCTTGCAATCGATCTTGCCCTTGTAGTCATTGGAAGAGACAAGGTCATTGACGATATACCCTACAACCTTGAAATCCTCTTTGGTCCCGCCATATGGATGGTTCTGGCATCTGCAACTCTCACATGGTTTGCTGTCATTACCCTTTCTGCACGTGCATGCTATTGCCTGGGTGTCAGGAGGTACGTCTGTCCATTCATTTCCTTCCCTGGGCTGACACCACCATTCAAGGTACAAGGACTGGAAGCATGCCTGAATCCGCTGTGAACTGCATTTAGTATAAAGTATAGGATGGGATTAACAACTTTATTCCATACCCACTAGCTACATTTGGATCCATACTGTAACGAAATTAACGACCACTTATGCCCACACAACCAGCTTTGGAAATGTAATGTGATGACCCCTAAATTCAAGCGCCCGTGACCAAATTTGGACGTCGTGATATTTAGTAACGATGCCTCGACCAAACAAAGGTCTTGGTCCTGACCATCTCTTTCAAAATGGGTATGATCGAGGTACCTCTTGCTATGTACACCCTTGGTGGCGACCCACTGAAATACTTGATAGGTTATCGCAAATGATCGTCTCGGGCGCAAAGGTGTGTGTCGCAGTCACGAGTCAATCCTCTATTTACTCAACTTCTACTCAGTCCGGGTCAAGTGCGATTCAGAAGACACTGTAGGCGATCTCAAGAAACTTATTGCCGCACAGACCGGCACAAATTCTACTAAGATTCAGTTGAAGAAATGGTACGTATTGTTCGGCCTTGTCTCGATTCACTGCAAACCTAGTTTTTGTAGGTATACTATCTACAAGGACCACATCACACTCTCCGACTATGAGATCCACGACGGAATGAGTCTGGAGATGTACTGAACGCCTCCTATTCTTTGTGCACATGAACGTCGAATGTTTTGTTATTACTTAAAATTATAATGCTTTATCATCTACTTCTGCAAGGCTTTTGCTCCTTTAGATCAAGATCCCATTACGATGCTGCCTTTCTGAATCTTGGATCATTGGAGTACTGCATGCTCATCAGCAGGAGCGCTCAGAGACAGCTATATCGCACTTACGGCTGCTGTACCGCCCAAGTTGTATCTTTCAGCAACAATGGGTTGTAGTTGCGGTGGTATTGGCTCGGGCATGGGAGCCGGCAGTGCTATCGCTGAGTTGGCTTTTAAAAGAGATTCATCGATCGTTGTTGTAAATGACATACCTCCAAGTGTAACTGACGCGATGAAAAGTGTGGTAATCGTAGGGAAGAGCATTTCAATATGTAAAGATCTCTTTACGAATACCCAAGCTTATAAGCCCGGGAGAGTACAAGGTATGCGCCGGATTTGGAAAGGATGGATCTTTATTTTCAAGAAGCCTTGGAGAATACAAGGACTTGGGCAGGGTCTGGTTCGGGCTCAAGTTTACTCCAAGCCAATGTCACAATGGTCTTCGGCGCACTGGTCATCGTAGTGGACAGTGGGGAACGTTAATGTTGTTTACGTAAGGACACATTCACTTGCAGTCAACGTCGTCGCCACCGTCGTACGCGATGAACTCGTACCCTCCAGAGCTCCTCACGCAGCTCGCGCCAGTCATGTTTGTTGGTGGACTCGATGCAGATCCGTCTTCTCAGCCACCGCCGTCCGGGAAAGTCAACGACTTCGTCCTTCTCGCATCTCGACTGCGTGAAGCGCTCCAAACGCAGCGCAGAGTCGCAATCTGGCAGCCAGAAAAGACAAAGACGTTCCAAGTATTCCTCGTTGAAAAGGACATTCGATTCCCGCCGCGCAAACTTGTCCCGCCAGAAGATCCCACATACTCGGCGGCACATTCACCTTTATCGCCACTGACCCCGACTTCCCCTTTGCATCCTGATGGTCTGATTGCTCCCATATGGATACGGAAACACACTTCTCTCGTTCCCTCTGTGTTTGTTCTCTTCTTGCGCATCTATGAGCACCCGCCGTCCAACAGTGCAACTTCTCCTCTTGAAGTACCAGACCCCATTCGCGAACGCGAAAAGGAAGCGGAGGAACGAAGGAGAGACACAGAGCTTGCAGCAGAGGTGGCGCAGCGGAAGAAGGGCACCAACGAACGCTGTATAAAGCTCACTGTTGTACTCATGGCCACCAGAAAGCTGTTAGGTGAGATACATTCGAAACAAATTAGATATTTCGTTGTCAATGCCCTGATGACAGATGATTCCTCCCTCGATGCACGATTGACTTATATCAGAAGGCAAAGCGGCCTTGACTCTCGTGCGGCGTTGTTCGTTCTGAGTCCTGTGAGTCCCAATGAGCTCACTGAATTCGTCAAAAGGTGAGATACATGCAAATATCAATGCCAACCTACCGGTTTAACAAAAATTAGTCTCCAGCAAGCCCTATATGAGCCTGCTTTAGAATACTACACGGCACACTCAAAACGTGTGCGGCGCAAACGCAACCGTCACTCCCAAGCAAACTACCCGAATCCTTTACCAGGCACTTCAAACATCCTACGGCCTCTGCGCTCGGAAGGTTGGACGGTGCGATATGAATACAAGATGGCTTGTTTCGCTGAATTCCGTGGGGAAGATGAGGTAGCTTTGAAGTCAGTTGAGAAAGTTTTTGATCGAGTTTCATTAACCCATCTCATGCCTACCAGACATTACCAGGATGCACATAGTATGCTTGTCGTCATGTTTAGATCGACGGCGATACTACCACCGAGAACCAAAAGATGGGCCGAGGCAAAAGTCCTTGCCGATTGTATTAATCTCAAGGTAAGAGTAATTTACTGGCCAGAAGACCTCGATCTCTCAGCGTGTGATTAATCTCTAGATAACTAAACTCTATCTCTACAACAACGAGCATGCCCTCGCGCTCTCCCATCATAATGCCCATGTACGGATATTCAGCGACTTTTCACGTGGGTGGGGCATTGGAGAAGAGACGTTCGAGTACTGGAGTTGGATAGCAAAACAGTGAGTTTTGTGGTTTCTTCGACTGTAACATATTGAATATTGGAAGGTACCGCGTTTTCGCCGAGTTACTGGAGCAGGGCACTCGATCGACGTTGGTACTTCCGGTTCACCTTCCTTTGACCGCCATTTCTTCAAACCAGCCCAATGGCGGAAGAGGTTCCGGCACAAGTCCACTAGAGGTAGAGACGATTCGATCTCTAGGAATCAATCCCAGTCATGCTTTACAACACTCGGGATTCTATTATTTTATGGCCGCGAAATGTACTGAGACAAGGCGAGAAAGATATCTGGCTGCTCTAGAAATAGAGGTCAGCCCTAATCTTCCTTCTATGTTACGATATTTATCAGTCTGCTGTAGAACTCACTAGAGATTCCCACATCGTCGCCCGGGTTTGCAAATGAAAAGAAAGTCGATCATCTCGCACTTATTTTAGAAGTAAGATCGCCATGCTATCCGACTCTTGCTTGCATATCTCTGATTCTTCGGCGTCTAGCTATATACGAAAGCCTACGAACTATTCAAGAAGCATATTCCCTCCAATCCGCAAAACCCTGCCCAAAACCGACTAACATTATGGATTGCATATCGAATTGCACAAACATACTATGATTCTGCTAAGTACGACATGGCGATAAGGTCTGTCGCTTTCGGTTGGTTTTTTGTTTGTCTGGGTCTTATCCTTTGATAGGTTCTTCGAACGCATTGCGGCGATCTACCGTAGAGAAGATTGGGATTCTCTGTTGGAGCCACTCTTATTAACATGGTACGCATGTGCTCGGGAGCTTGGCAACATTGAATTAAGCATAAGGTTGCTGATCGAGATGCTGGGGCATGGTAGTAGGTTTGATCCACCATTCTGAAGTACAATGCACCTTGACATTATTCCAGTAACTACTAATTCGGAGGATTCGAAGTCTGCTGAGGAGGATTTGCTAGCCATCCTAAGAGTAGGAATGCTTAAAACACAAACATTGATCTTTTACTGAGATCCTGCAGAGCACAGTGCCGTCATCGGACGAAGCTCTGGTTGTCGATCTCTCAGAAACCCGACAAATTTGTGCGTTGAAATTTTCATTGCTCTTGTTAGTTTGCTGATTTCACTCTTAGTCGACCACAGTGTCGTTTTCTGGGCGCCAGAGGCTAACGTTAGTGAACCAGAGGCCTTCCAGTTGTCACTCTCCGCTCGCGAAGGCATATGCGTGCCCTCCCTTCCAATATCGTCCTTGTCCATACAATTCTCGCATCGAAAATCTCCAGTGATCGTGCGTCATCGACAGTCAGAGGACTCAGCCTCTCCTTTGCCATTTCAATTGATTAGTATGGGTCATATATCATCATCCTCAGAAGACCAAGAGATAACGGCCGCGTTGCGCTGGGATGTTGGAGGTTGCATAGTTCTGTCTGGAATGGTATCTTCACAGTTACCAACATCGATTACAGCGAGTGACTCTTCACTTGACTTTCTCTTGTCCAAAAATTCAACCCATCTTTCATAGGTCGACAAAATTCTTTTGACTCTTGAAGAAGAAAAATGGAAGATCGATATACCTATCGATCTTTCAATCCCTCGTCGCCATACCCCAAGTCCAAGATGGTTAACTTCAGTTAACCAACCCCACTTTCTCCACATAAGCCGGGAGAATTCATCTTCTCTTGTGTAGGCAACTCACTGTACCTCAATTTCCACCCCATAATCTGATTTGCATCGTAGCGTCAGGCATCCTCCTCATGCAATGACAGTATCGTTATCCCATGACTCGCCCGCCTACTTGAACGAGGAGTATCCGATTACGATTGATATCACCAACGATGACACTAGACCTCTCGACGTGGTTGTCAACGTTCTTATACCTCCGACGGAAATTGACGGTGCTGGTCTGTATTTTCAAGGCATGTGCACGTAGAAAAATACTAATTTAGTCGTCAAAATAGTCAACACTATAATCCTAGGTGATGAGCGTTCGTCCAACTTTATCAAAGGTGTTTCCTTCGGGGTTCTCGCACCCGGTAATACTGCGGTTAAAACACTCTACTTGGTGTCCGCCGGCGCACCTGGTGACAGGGTTGTTGATATGTCAATCCAGTCACGGGCCACGCATTCTATTGCAGAGGAATTTGCAGAATCCGAGACAGACGACATCACTGAAATGACAAGGGTGCTTGTAGTTCCAACTGTTGACCCGTTCAAGGTCGTCCAGACGATATCATATCGACGGAGCCTAGATCCTTGGCCTGGACTAGCGAACCTGGACACTTTCGATGGAGATATATGGAATCCTATCAGGACGTGCGAAGCCTTGATAAACACAAGAATAGAATGTGTGGGACCCTCTCCTATACAAATAGAGGCGATGTCATTCGAAAAACAGGTATTTGCACCACCAGTTATCTCAAGATAGGACTTTTTCTCACTAACTGATAGGAAAACAAACGAACACGATTTATCGCATGTTCTGCGGACGATACAGAAACCTCAGTGTCAGGTGAGGGTAGACAAGTTTTTCTTGAATTCTGGACTGACTGGTTATGACAGAGTATCACCCTGGGGACGAGCTTTCTCATACCTGTCGGTTTACCCTCTCTACCCCTGATGACGACGACGGCCATGCCCTGATTTCAAGTCCAGGAAGTTATCGTATAACGTGGCGAAGGTTAGATCGCCTAACTTCTGACATTGAAAGAAACTTATTTCGTGCATCACAGAATCCAGAAAGATGGCACTTTCAGCTCAGAGTCTTCCACCAGAACATTACTGCCTCCACTTCAACCTCCCGTTGAAGGCTTGATTGCCCTTCTCTCTATACCCTCACCAGCAACTTTGCACGTACCTATACCCCTTACCCTAACCATCCGTAACCATCATTCTACGCGATCGGCGAACGTGGTTGTTCAACTTGAGCTGGAACCGTCTGATGGTTTCATCGTCGCCGGGTTACGGAGTGGCCGGTTACCGATTCTCATGCCCGGCGATGAAGAAAAGTTCACGTGGAAGCTGATACCTATTGAATGCGGACACATCAAGATACCACAAATCAAAGTCATAGACAAACGGCCCATATTTACTGCTGGGACGGAACCTACGGCAGATATGGTCACGAAAGGCGAAATAGTGAAAGTCGTTGACGTCAGGCTGGCGCCATCTTTGACGGTGACTGATGGTCAACCTGAGCCCAGCCTACAGGGTGGTGTCGGGACGGTCCTTGTTTTACCATAGCAAAGTTAATACGCCACTCTTGGCTGTGGTAAACTTTTTTTCGCATATTCATCTTCTTGTACCATTGGACCAATCATAAATCTCATATGACCACGAATTGACGCCTATGGCGTCATAGGGCAGTTAATTATCAATCATGTTCCACGAATGACATATAAAAAGGCAAGGGTTTCGTTCAACAGGGCCATTACGCAAATGCCGATTCCTGACGCTCAAATCTTTCCCTACGCGACTGGGCCTGCTGAGAAAGTTGTAGCCAAGCACCAGGATGTGCAGGATTTAGTATTCCATGCAGGATGGGCGAGTGCCATTCGTCTTCAATCACCCACCGTCGTGCTTAAACGAACGATGTAATAGTTTTGCCCTTATGTTCAACGTGGATGGATTTCCCTTGAAGAAAAAGGGATTAAGTATCAATATAATGAAGTCAACCCTTACAAGAAGGAAAAGCACTTTTTGGGTATGTATTTATCTCATACACCGGTCACAAACATCCACTTACGAGCATTTAGAAATTAATCCCAAGGGCCTCGTTCCTGCTGTTGAATACAAAGGGAGAGCCATTTACGAGTCTTTAGTCATCTGCGAGTTTCTTGAGGACCTTTATCCAACCCAGAATCCACTACTTCCCTCAGAGCCCACCTCGCGCGCCATAGCTCGAATCTGGATAGATTACGTCTCCAAGTCCATCGTTCCCGCATTTCAACGTTTACTACAAGAGCAGGACGTGGCTAAACAGGCTCAACTCTTGGAGGAGTATAAAGAAGCCCTAAAGAAATACGCAAAGGAGATAAAAGGCCCTTATTTTCTGGGAGAGGAATTCAGCCTTGTTGATGTCGCTATTGCTCCGTGGATTGTCAGGGATTATATTCTTCAGGAGAATCGTGGCTATAGAAGAGAGAAGGTAAGCGAGGAATGGGTTAAATATGCTAGCGTTGTCGAGAGTCGGAAGAGTGTTGTTGAAACTCAAAGCGTGAGCGATATCCGTTTTATCGTGTGGTATGGTTCCTGAAAAAAGTCATGATGCAGGAAAGGAAGCATCTCGAAGAAATTTATGGTCGATATCTGAGAGACGAGGCACAAAGCGAAGCTGCAAAAGCAATACGGGCGGGAAGAGCGATTCCTTGAAACGGTTGTGTATAAGAGATTAGATTAGATGCCACTGATCACATGTGAATTCTATAATTTCTTGTATGGGGCATTACCGGATATACTGCTCTCTTTCCTCAAATGCCTCGAAGAGCGCGAATTCACTATGTATCTCTTCACTCATCCCTGGTGAACCTTCCTATCTCAATCTACGGTCCTCTACTCGAGCGCAACGTTGTACGTGCGTCATCATCCGCCTAATGGATTTCACCACTTACTGTAAGCTTAGCGACCTCAACATCTTGCCGTACACCTCAAGCTCGTCCCATCTTCTAAGGGTCCGAACGACAGAAATGTAGAGGCATATGTCGGGTGGACAGGAATGGCTTCGGCATCTTCTTTGACGCATTTTAGTGCCGCTCAAACTGAAGAAAAGACATTGGAGACCATCGAAATTGACCCACAATATGCCCAAGGCCTCGGACTCAATCAAGGAGATCTAGTACGCGTCATTGCGCGTCCAATTAGTTTCTCTTCTAAATAATGTGTGCTTTCAGGTTGAAATTGGACTGTTGCACGATCTACCTTACGCCCAAAGTGTTGCGACTGAACCAGTAACCTCGGACGATTGGGAAATTATTGTAAGTATATACCAGATATGTGTTCTTTTCTCTTTATCTCACCTCTGTGTAGGAAATCCATGCTTCACACGTTGAATCAACACTGCTTTCTCAAGTTCGTGTTGCCAAAGCTGGTCAGGAAATCGATGTTTGGGTCATGGGAAGGACGCGAGTGCGATTAAAAGTCGGTGCGTTGATACTCACATCTGAGTTTAACGGTTACTCATTATTTGAAACAGTTAGCCTGTCTCCCTCATTGAAAGACTCTGCGCTTCTTTTGACCACAGATACAGAGGTCAGCATCGCTCCAAAGCTTCATGGGTCCAACCGAAGGGCAGAAGCGAAACCAAGGCAAGATAAAGTCGCACCTAACGCTAACAAAGACGCAACGACGAAGGAGACGGAACAAAGGCTAACCTCGCATGTTCTTCGAGTTTTACCTCCGGGAGCTTTTCATTCGGCTCTTCCAGAGTATTCTGGACCTGAGCTTCTGGGATACGTTTCATCTGCAACTCTCGAGAAGTTGTTTAGTTCGGACATACTTCAACAAGACAAACTGCTGTGTTTCAAAACTAGGTTTAGGCGTCTGGTATCGCCACTCGACCCAACGTTGCCGTCATCTTCTTCAACCCCTCCTCCACCAGTCCCTGCAGCCCGAGTTATTAAACCTAGTACATCAGGAAGTAATGAGGTTCTAGATGACGAGACTCAACGGGAAGACATAATATTCGTCGGCTCGTTGGCTGGCTTATCGGATGGCCATATTGTCTTTCCTGCAGTTCCAAAGGGAGTCGAGGATTGGGATCTATTGGTGTATGCATCTATAATCTTTGTATCTTCTGAGCATGTTTCAAACCAATTACCAGGCTCTCAGTGCCTGGCAGCGCCAATCGTTCAAATGAGACGGTGAAATGTACCCTTGCTTCCACTGCCACCTCACTCCCGTGAGTTTTCCCAATCCAGCATATATTTCTTTACCTCACCTGCTGTTCAGTCCGGCAGTTCCCACAACCACACTTGCTGGTGTCGACCAAGTTTTGGAGAATGCAACCAACTTCTGTGTCAGGCAATTCGTATCTCAATCCTCTGCAGATACCTTGCATGGCGGTATGTCTAGATGAAAACAAAGTATTCAGAAAGCTGACGATCTCCTAGTCTGTGCACTCCTCCTTACTGGCAGGTCCGGAACTGGAAAGACAGCCATCGTTCAGCATGTTGCAAAGGCTATTCAAGAAGATTCAAGGATTTATTCATGTACGATATCCTAAACAACCACTGGAATTCTCAACTACATATCTTGCAGACACATTTTCTGTCGACGTTTCGCGATACGCTAACTCATCAATCCCAACCATTAAATCTCTTCTTCGATACTGGTTTGAGAAGGCGATGTGGCACAAACCTAGTATTCTGATTTTGGACAACATTGATAAACTAGTTGGGACAGAACTTGAAGTGCGCTTCACTTTATTAAGGGTAGAATTTTATGTTTGACATAGCCCTCAACAGCATACAGATTCTTTTCGCACTCGGCACATCACAGAGCTTTTCTTGGCTCAGTACTCCTCTTCTTCACGCACTGCTATACGGAATACCCGGGGGATGCTTCTGTTGGCTACTGCCAGCTCCTCAGCTTCCCTCCACCCCCTTATTAACGGGGCCCATATCTTCCAGGAAGAGATAAAAGTGAAACCACCTAATAGCGAGGCTCGGAGAGATGTAGGTTGATTGACGTCGTACGGAAGAGCGTAATGCTAACACTTTCTAGATCATAGAAAGCATTGTTCTGG
Organism: Tephrocybe sp. 9980TJB; assembly: GCA_018220975.1. Lineage (NCBI taxonomy): Eukaryota > Fungi > Basidiomycota > Agaricomycetes > Agaricales > Lyophyllaceae > Tephrocybe > Tephrocybe sp. 9980TJB. The sequence continues at coordinate 193,812 of JABAJU010000014.1, forward strand.
GGCGTCTTGCCTCCGCACAAGATATTCGCGTAGATTCAGACGCGTCGCTCAACTATACCACCCTTGCGACTTGGACAGAGGGTTATTCTGTCATCGATCTGCAGGATCTCGTTGGACGAGCTATTCATCAGGTTGCTATTCGCGCCGCGGACAAAGTATCACCAGTGAGGGTCAGTTCTCTGAATGCAGCGTGGTTTTATCTTAAATTGGATGTTTCTATAGGCACTTCTCTCTCCTGATGACTTCATAGCGGCGCAAGCCAACTTCACACCGCTTTCTCTTCGCGACGTCAAACTACAAAAGTCTGACATAGCATGGTCTGACATCGGTGGTACGAACCTTGGTTAGTGATCTGACTACATGATTCGATGAAGTCACTTTGTTCAGGTCTTCATGAAACGCGACGAATGCTGCGTGAAACCCTCGAATGGCCCACGAAGTACGGGCCCATTTTTGCGCAATCTCCATTGAGGCTGCGGTCAGGGTAAGTACACCATGTATTTCGGAGAGACAGTTTATCAACGACCCTGTAGTCTGTTGCTGTACGGTTTCCCCGGTTGTGGCAAAACGTTGCTTGCATCTGCTGTAGCAAAGGAATGTGGGCTGAATTTCATGAGCGTGAAAGGCCCAGAGATTCTCAACAAGTACATCGGTGCTAGTGAGAAATCGGTGAGCGATTTTGTTTTCAGCCCCTGCGTTTTGTTGAGCTCCGTCTAGGTACGGGATCTCTTTGAAAGAGCAAGCGCTGCGAAACCATGTGTACTGTTCTTCGACGAGTTTGATTCTATTGCTCCGAAAAGGTGAACAAGACTCTCGTGTGAAGCTTGAGTAGGATCTTACCCGGTTTTCTATTTCTAGAGGACACGATAGTACCGGTGTTACTGATCGGGTTGTTAACCAGATGCTGACGCAGATGGATGGAGCAGAGGGTCTCGATGGCGTATATGTTTTAGCAGCCACAAGGTATTGTGATGATTGAAAATGTTCATTGGATGACGCTGAGAAGCCTCTAGCCGACCCGACTTAATAGATTCGGCTTTATTGCGTCCTGGAAGACTCGATAAATTATTGTTCTGTGGAATGCCTGATCTCAAGGAACGTAAAGAGGTATGCATCTTGCTTCATTCATGATATGTCCACCCATTTTGGCCGCGTTTCTCTAGATTCTTGAAGCAGTGGGCCAACGAGTATCTGTTTCACCCTCTGTACAGTGGGAAGAGATTGCTTCAGTAACGGAAGGGTTCTCTGGCGCTGATCTGCAAGCCCTTGTATACAATGCGCATCTCGAAGTCGTTCACACCTCCTTAGTTCAAACTTCAAGCAACTTAGTGTCGAACGCAGGGTCAGGTGAAGAGGGCCGCATTAAATTCAAAGCATTTGGCGGTCAGTCGAATTCCAAAACATACAGCAGAGCGGAACAGTCCTCCTTAGAGAAGAGGGTAAGTCCAACGAGCAGATAAGTCAAGGATATACACCCAATTTCTTTTTACTTTCCTAGCTTCGGCAGATTAGACAAGGTTCACAGGCAAGGCATGGCGCGACACCCTCTGTCAAACAAGAAGCGAAGAAAGTACGTGCTTCCCCAGTTTCGGAACAGCATGCATTTGAACCCTGCATAGCATGAAATTGCCTTTGAACATCTTCAAACTGTTCTGAAGACCATGCGGCCATCGGTGGCCCCTGAAGAACACTACCGTCTCGATCGAATGTATGTACTGCTAGTGATGAATTTTGACCAAAATCTCTGACGACTTCTCTGACAACATCACCAGATATCGTGCTTTTCTGTCGGATCGCAGTAACGATTTTTCCGTACCACCTGAAGCAGGGGGCATTGGTAATCGTGCTTCATTGGGATGAAGGGATATGACATTTGATGTATGAATTGCCTGCCTTGGCAATCTCTTGGAGTACCATTGTTTGTTTAGAGATGGTTATAAAGGCGTTCTGTGTCATATTAATGGAAAAGTGGATGGGTGCAACTACGATTGATTCGTGTAGTATGTCTCGCTCTAGGGAGTACATAAAGCCATGAAGCTACTCTCTAAGTATACGATGGAAAGCAATAATCTATTTCTAGTTCAATGTTTGTTCCCATTCTTTCAGAGCTAACTCTGCCTCTTTGCCAATCAATTCGCAAGCCTGTTCAATATGGGATTTCTCCGTACGGAGCGATCCTACTGCCAAGCGTATACATGTGACGCCGTTGAGTACGGTCTGCGTGAGGTAAATATCACGACGAGCAGACAGTCGTCCAAAGAAGGCCTTATTTAGGTCATTCAAGTTTTCAATGGAATGTGCTAATGAGTCGGGGGACTTCGCTTTAGGATCCAATCGGAATACAGTAAGAGCCAAGGAAGGTGGGGTAACAAGAGACAAATTATCCGAGTTGGCGACGAAATCCACGAAGACCTGGTTCAAAGATATAGTCTGCATACAGTGAGCTTGGAAGCATACGAAACAATCGAGTTCATTGGGCAAATTACCTTGCGAATGAAGTTCCTGAAACCTTCAGCACCGTAACTACGAAGGACGAACCAGAGCTTGAGTGACCGGAACCGGCGACCGAGGCCCAAATGCCAATTACGATAGTCAATAACTGTCCCTAAACCGACGTAAAATCCTTCCTGGCCTTCATAGAAAGCCAAAGCGCACTAACCAGAGTCGCCTTGTTTCGTCCTCAGGAATGGAGGAGTGACATCCAAAGCTTCCGTTAAATGCTTTCGATCTCTGACCCACAAGGTCGAAGCGTCAAAATTAACGAGACCCCACTAGTGGTGCAATGGAGAGGTTGAATCACTGTACGTGGGCATCGTAGAAAGACTCACTTTGTGGAAGTTGGTGCAAAAAGAGTCTGCACATTCGTTTATTGACTTCAAATTACACCTTTCTCGGAACTCAGGGCATGAAAGGGCAACGCCAGCCCACGCAGCATCCACATGAATCCACAGGGATGGGTGGTCCATGGCTGAGGGAAACACGTTAACAATGACATACACATCATATCCAGACTCAGGACGCATACCAACTTCTTGGATCTCTGGAAGGTTATCAACCGCACCAGATGACGTTGTTCCGACAGTTGCAACTTAAACCGCACGATAAACAAAAGGGTACAAGATCAATGGCAAAGCTTACTGAGGATGAATGGCTTCATTCCCAATTTCTCATCCTCCTCTAAAGCAAGACGGAGTGTTTCACCGCGAAGGGAAAAGTTATCCTCGGCCTCGACCTCGAGGACGCGAACGGAAAGACCGAGGACGAGGCTTGCCTTGACACCCAAAGAATGCGTCTGCGTCGTCGTGTAGATCACAAGCTTCGTTAAGGGAATTTCAGGATGATCGCGCTGATATTTGGAACGAGCGGCGACGACAGCGATCAATGCTGATTCGGAGGCGGTATTCTATACAAAAGACAGATAGAGCACGTCTGGAAGTCAGGAAAAGGTTGGACACACCTGCAAAGCACCTCCTCCGACCCCTGAGGAGTTCAAAAAGTCTGGACTCAATCCTAACAATCTACAAGCCCAATCCATTACAAGCGCCTCGAGCTCTGTGCATGCCGGACTTGATGTCCACTTTTAAAGCAACGGGGTTAGCTATTTCAACCGTGCACTAAAAGAAACTTGCGCTCACATTAAAACCAGGATTAGTAACTGAGGTGGCGTAGAGTTCCGCAAGAATGCCTTCGAAAGTGCAGGCCGAGGGGAAATATGCAAAGAAAGAAGGATGCTGCCAGTGAGTCAACCCTTTGAAGGAGTGATTAGTAACAGACACCTCTCACAAAATTTCTTATCTACCTGGTATTATGAACTTCTCATAGTCATCTGCAATAACCTGGAAGTCCTCGCCTTGCTCGGGGGCAGTGACTTGATAACTGGGGGTGAATTCTGAGAGACTGTAGCAATCGCGTTGCATACTCACGGGGAATATGTTGTTTCAAGTAGCCTGGCTCGACAGCTGATATAACAGGGACTTTCTCCAGTGAATAGTAATAGTCACAGATGCGATCAATGGCTTGGTAGCCAGCTTTCCTAAATCTTGAAGGTAGGTCCTTTAGTGATCGTAAAGTACAGTTAGGATGTTAATGTCGACATACTGCTCAATATCCATGGTGTCCTTGCTTAGACAGTGGAAAATGGAGGTACGTGGAGAACAAATAAGGCTGCCTTACAACAAGCGGGAAGGCGGCGGGGTAATTCATAGCGCCATGTCGGATGGCCATCAACCCGGTTGATCTGGAGGTGAAGTTTTCCTAGTACATATGCTGGTAGATAGATGGGTAGCATGTGCAAATGTGCATGTGACAAACTTGACGGGTACAAAATACCTGAAGACCTCAATTCCAAGAAGCTATCAGAGTTAAAATCACTGCGCCACGAGTTGCAAGGCTAAACATCTAATTCTTCAAAGCTTCACAATTGAAAACTTATGATAACGGTAGACATCGTCGACATCCTCTGATCGTAACACTTACAATCATTATGCACAGCCACTCGCCAACATATACCAAGGCCTACAGCCCATCACAGACCTCCATTCCTTTTTCGAAATGGACTTGGAGCAGCTTAAGCAGCTTCCTCTGACTCTTGGTAAGGTCAAGTACTGTATTCCTTGAAGTGGCTTTAATGTATTCTTCTATAGCCGGCGACCACCCTTGCCTATCAGCCTTCGTCTTGTTTTTGGGCTCTCTAAGCATTGCCCGTCTTGTGTACAAAACGCTTTCTGTCTTCCTCCAAATATTTGTAATACCCGGGAAGAGTGTGAGTAATTACGCGTCGGAGGTCGTTTTATGCGCGTCTGACAGTGTGCATATCTCAGCTGAAGCAATTTGGAGCCAAAAAGGGCGCGTGGGCTGTCGTTACAGGCGCCTCTGATGGAATAGGCAAAGAATTCGCATTTGAACTGGCCCATGCCGGTTTTAATGTTTTATTGGTGGCTCGTAATAAGGCTCTGCTCCAAACGACTGCGTCTGATATTGGTATGCGAATCATTCCAATAAATAATGAATCATCTAATCCCCTCTCCCTATAGCCAAGAAATATCCTGGAATATCTACTGAAACGCACTCCATTGATTTCTCTAAAAACGACGACGTGGCTTATCAAGGTCTCTCTACCGTTCTAAGTGACAGGGACATCGGTATTCTTGGTGCGTGTGCCATCTTGCGCTTGGTGTTTGATATCCTGACATCTCACTAGTAAACAATGTCGGAAAGTCACACTCTATGCCTGTATACCTCGTCGACACACCCAAGGAAGAAATGGCGGATATTGTAGCCATCAACGTCAATGCGACACTACGTGTCACCCAAGCCGTCCTCCCTGGCATGGTTCAAAGGTGTTATTCCTTGCCAGGCGAAAGTGGCTTCTTTTACTAATCGAATGCCTCACAGGAAACGCGGTTTGATTTTGAACATAGGCTCATTTGCAGGAGCTGTTCCTTCACCTATGTTGGCCACCTATTCTGGTACCAAAGCGTTCCTTGCAACCTTTACTAGTGCGCTTGCCGAGGAGGTCAGAGCTCACAACATTATTGTGGAACATGTGAACACATACTTCGTCGTATGTATATTTTTTGCATTGGTAACTGACCTAGTCGATGACGATGGATTTCAGGTTTCGAAACTATCGAAAATCCGTAAAGCATCCGCACTTATACCAGAACCCAAGCCATTTGTTCGGTCTGTTCTTTCTAAAATCGGATTGGCCTGTGGAGCCGCATACAGTGGTCGCCCAGGGACATCGACGCCGTACTGGTCGCATGCATTGTTGGACTACGGAATGACGGTGATTGGGCTTCCGAGCCTGTTCATCAGCTACACGCATGGGCTTCACAAGAGCATTCGGAGGCGTGCACTTAAAAAGCAGGAAAGAGAGGTGAAGCGGGAGTAGGATATATTGTAAATGCGATACTAGTAGACAATGATCTGTACACGTGGGGTTGTTTGTTTGTGCTGGAAATGCGACTGCAGCGTGTTGCCATCGTCAACGACGACGATGCCCGTGAAACTTGATATCTCTCTTCTACCACTATGAAGCGTCAGCCGTCGAGGGCCCCATCGCCCACACCTACTGCTTTCTCTGGCATATCCAACTACAGAACGGACTCATATCGTCCTATCAGGGACAAGAATGTTCCCGCCGTACCTCAGATTGACTTTCGGTCCGTTTCAAAGACACACTTCGACGAACTATCTCGTTACCTTGCTGCGTATCTTGCCAAAGGTTAGTGTATGAATAAACTTTTTTGAAATCGACTCACACTGCGTTAGCGGCACCCAACTCTCGTGCAACTGCGCGTCAGAAGCTCACTCGCCTCACATCCCAACAATTTCATGAACTTTCGACTGATGTATTCGACGAATTAGTGCGAAGGCAGAGCGAGAATGAAGGTGGGACTTTCGTTTCTTCTCATCGTCTTTGTTGACGTAAATTACTTGGCCTCTGTTTAGTACCCTTCCTTCCACTGCGAAGTGACTTCCATCCAAAGCGAAACCAAGCGCGCCAAAAACTTGCAACTTTGCCCGCATCCCGGTTTGAAGACCTCTCCAGTGATGTTTACTTCGAGTTGTCTAGACGATATCCGGAGTTTAAAGAAGATGTGAGTTGTTATCTGCCAGCACCCTTCTTCGTGTAGGGTTCTTATTCTTTTCAAGCCGTCTGGGAACGGCTCATATGCCGACTACTCCACCTCCGACTTTCAAAGCACTTCACCTCCTCGAGCTCCGCCTCCTGGTCGCGTATCCGGGCGAACGTCTGTAGATAGGCCGGGAGACAGTGGATACGGTGGAAGTATATCCAGTCGGAGACCTTCAGAAGATCGTCGCCGTCCCAGCGAAGCCGATATTATACCTCCCGGTCGCAGGAGTGAAGACAGTTATCGAAGAAACGATGATTCTTACGGAGGCAGAAGTAGTGCGGACGGCTATGCTCAAAGCTCTATGTCTCGTCGAAAAGCCTCTCAGGACACTACGCGCGATTATCGGCGCCCTAGTGGTGCTGTCAGTAATAGCGGAAATAGTGATACCACCATCAACCCCAATCAAAGCACTACTGCTACGAGTGGTATGATTATACCCAACAAGAGCACCATCGAGGAAGAGTACATCAAGGTACCCTATGGAAGAGAAAGGGAGAGTGGGAGTATGAGTGTGGATGAACGTGATAGGAGCGGAGAAGGTGGCAGGCTGACAGATGGTGAACTGGATAGCGCCAGTGACTACCCCCTCAGTCCGCACAGCCCGCCAGCAGGACTTAGTGGGTTGAGTGCGAGGTTGAAGGATGTCAATGACGATGATAGTGATGATCGCGAGGTTGTTGGGATGAGAGGCAAGAGTGGCGATGAGTATTTTGACGCAGATCGGTCAATTGGTGACATGGGTTCTCGTTCCACAGGAAGGGCAAGTGCCCCCGAGGATCAAGACAAGATGCGACGGGAGTATGAACAGAAGATTGCCATGATGCAAACACAAATCACCAACCTGCAGCGGGATATGGGTGATGCGGAGGAAAAAGAAAGGAGATTTGACGATGCAGAGTCGAGGGTGCGACAAATGGAAGAAGAACTCGCCACTTTCAAACGGGTAAGCTACATGTTTCTTTGGCCTTTCGAAGTGCTCACGTCGTTGCAGCGTGCGGAGGAGCAGACTTCTACTATACGAGCTTTGCAAAAGGAGCTTGATGAACTGCGAGAAACTCGTCAAAGGGAATCGGAGCGAGCTGCCCGTCGCGCCGAGGACGATGAGGAAGAACTTCGAATTCTCAGAGATCGTTGTGAAGTTCTGGAACAAGAACGGGAGGATCGCCATGGGGAGGTTTGTTATTTTATCTCGGCTCCTTTGCAACCTCTGACGATTTCTTATAGGCTGATTCAGAAGTTGTAAATCAACTCCGGGCGGATATGGAAGGGCTATTGTCAGAGGTTGGGGACCTTGCTCGTCGTAACGATGAGCTCATGACTGCCAAAGACTCTGACCTTGTTGTCATTCGCGATCTCGACCAACAACTTAAGGAATACAAACGCAAGTATGAGCAGGCAAAGACGGAGCTTCGCAGTGTCAAAGGTTAGCTGTGCTTCACTGCCCCGATTTCGTTTTCTCATTGGTATTTTTAGCGACTTCGCAACTTTATGTGCAAGCTCCCAAATTTGATCGAGCAGAGGATCAGCTACCCATCTCTTCAGACGGCGGCGTAGTCGATATTCATGTCACGGCGTTTTTGTCAGCGATCGACGCGCTTCTCACTGCTGGCCGGTCGAACGCGCCTACCCGAGTGCTTACGCCCATGAAATCCGTTGTTAACGCAGTGACCGCAATTGTCGATGATGTCAGAGCATTCGAACGCAGGCCTCAGCGGGAGCGCTCTGATGTCGATCCAGAAGCTCTTCGCTCTCTTCGCGAAAGAGCTGAGGCAACTCTTACTAATCTTGTGGCTGCATCCAAAACACATGCTACAAGCTCGGGTCTGTCTCCTGTCAGTCTTTTGGACGCAGCGGCCAGTCACGTATCAGCGACCGTCACTGAAATTGGGCGGACATTGTGCATTCGCAAGGCCAGTAAGGCTGAGCAAGATCAATTTACACCGCCATATTCGACAACCGCAACGAGCAGCTTCTCGCCCTCCTTACGCTCTGTTGAAGAAGTCAGGTCACCACACCAGCGCAAAGGCAGCTCTACTTCCTTCACGAGCCGAAGTAGGCTCGCGGACATGTCGTCGACCTCCCCAGTCATCCGAGCAGTGGACAGCAGAAGACGCCCGCCATCAGACAATTCAAGTTCTGAAAAAACCAACTCTCCTCCACCAATCTTTGACCAGCCAACAAACTCCACTGGTGTTCTCTCCGACGATTCAGCTCAAGCCGAAGGATCAGAGGATGCTTGGACTGAACTGAAGGTAAGCAAGCGTGTGACGCAGAGCCCCTACCTTGATACTAATTGGACTTATATCAGCCCTATCTTGAAGCGCAGACCGAATCTATCGTATATGCTATCCAAAGCGTCTTGTCGGCTGTTCGCAGTCCAACTCCCTCGCCTTCATTGACTGAAAATTTGACCCAAATCATCACCATCGTATCCAGCATCGTTGCCGTTTGCAACGACAATATCCCCTCAGCTTCTTCACAACAAGGACACGATATCCTCCGCGAACTCAGTGATCATGCGAATAAATTGAGCGAGGTACAGGCCTTGCCGGAAGTTACGAAAGAGTCGCGGCAAATGATGGCAAAATCTAGCTTTGCCATTGCCAATGCCATGAAGAGTCTGACTAAATTGTAGCTCTTTCAGGATACCAGATTTCATCTTCATTAATACCACCGCATGCATTTTCGTCCCTCCAAACCACAATAACAAATCATCTTATAATTCTGTCGGTACATGTTTGTTTATTAGGAATTTAACGATTTGCCAGCAAACTGGTTGTTGCCCGCAGACTACAGTACTCTTGAATATTCTAAGAAACGAGTGACATCTCCAGTACCAAAATATTTATAAAAGAGGCACTGGAAGATTTGCACTAGTTGCCGCATGTATGCACAAGGATAGTCAATAACACCATAATGTTTTTTTACCTGGTACTAGTCTTCTCCATCCTCAGAGGTATGTCATATCTCCAACAAGCCAGACAATGACTTGACGAAGATGGGTATTGAGAACGCTGCAATCAAGAAGAATCCAGTAGAAATCGCCACATTCCAAAGAGAATGTTGACAAGGAATCCCACAACTATCCCCATCTGCATCCGTCTCCTATATGAGGTTTGAGATCGAATAAATAGGCTTACTTTGCCAAATTTACTTACGAAAAAACGACATTTGCAGGGGACTCATACTCGGTCCCATCATCCCAGAACACGGCAGGCGTAGGATTACGCATGAAGAAGAATGGAATAAGAGGGAAAAAGAACCCCAAGAGAATTCCTTGCAGAACAGTAATATTAGCGGGTGATGACTGAGAAAGAGACGCAGTCCCCGCATTATCGATTGAGTCAATCCACTGCTCCTCCAAAGCACGCGCATGTTCATCATCTGAAAGAGTATGAGACTTGTTAATTGTGTGCCAGAACTATGCTCACATTCTTCTTCTGTCTCAAAATCGACGTCGAGATAGTTTGAAGATGATTGACTGTGAAATTGGCGGCGGAAATTCGCAATGTCTGCCTCAGAGAAGCCTACAGAGGACAAACGATCAAAACCTCTAGCTGGTTGTAGCTGAGCCGTCTGTTGAAAATTCGGTTGTTCAGGCTGTGAAATTGACTAGTACTGCTAACTTACCTGGATCTTTCCTTCCTCGTCCTCGCCCAGTTCGAGTTTTGGCCCCACTGAGCAATGCACCCAAGTCGTCGAAGACGGGGTATGACCAGACTGTTCATTCTCGGTTTCATTAGGAATAGCACGTTTTTGCTTTTCTTCTAGGGAAGATAGCCATGAATATAGGAAGGTTCCTTCTGTCAGCAGGCGGCCAGCATGTATTAACCGAAGTCGTCGATTTCTGAGCTCCGGGACCTCCTCACGAATCTATCCAACCAGCACGTCTTTAGATAACATAAGTTGTCACAGAGCACAAAAGCACACCTTCCTCTTCACATCTCGGACAGCATCTTGCTGGCCAACTGCGATGAGAAGGTCGGGGAAACCTTCAGTGAAACGAATGATAAGGTCGCGGGCCTGTGGAGAACTAGTTTGGAGCTGCGACGCGGGCAAATCTTCATTGAGAGGTTCAACAGCTCTTTGCTTGCCTTTCGCCTTCTCGCTGAGCATGATCAGGGCAGAATATGACCCATGTTAGTGTCAAACATAGCAATTCGATCATTACCACGTGCTCATCATATTACTGGATATCCTACTACAGTACAAAGAACAACACATAGCATTCTATCAAGATTCTGTTGGCGATGAGTAAAGCGCTGTGGTTGATGCGGTAGTGGGCGATGAGGTTGCTTTTACTCTCTTCGCCTTGGGATTGAACTTGCCAAAAGAGTTGTGAACCGTTGGTGGAACGACGACGTCAAAAAGGATCTTTGGAATTGGTTCACCCCAAGGACCAAACGATACGTTGAGGTCCTTCACTTCTCCACTCTCCTCATCCACGACTAGGCCATGCACAAAGACTTTGAATTGCAATTCTGGATTCCTGTTTCTTTTGTTGTAAGCCTGAAAAAAAGGTTGCACGTTGTGGTGATTAAATGAGATTGCATACAAAACACCTACAGCTGCCAGTATGCTCTTCGTCTGCAGATTATTCACCGCAGCTTTGACGTTCTCTTCAACAAGGGCACGAAATGCATCTGAAGAAAAGTTTAGTCGTCTTGCCTCCATTAAAACTACAGTAACTACCTCCTTCTGCGGCGGCCGCACCAGCATCATCATGGAATCTTCTCGCTCTAACCAAGCTCTTGATTTCAGGCCTAAAAAGAGTGAGGATACGAAAGGGATGTTTGCAATTACCCTGGCCCACCTCTTTGAACGGCCCAATAGATCAGCTACGGGTTGAAGCCATGCCTGCGAGGTAAGGCTCATATGCTCTGGGCTCATAGCCGCATGGACACTTCTACAGCCGTAATGCCCCAAGATAACTATGTGTTGGACGTGTGCATTGCTGACAGCATATGAAACTGCAGCATCCCTATGTCCCAATTCTAATGAGTATCCAAGGAAATTTGATGGATGCAACTTCACGTACGCGCTGGGATCCTTTCCGGTGAATTGATTCGCAAGGCTTAGCTGGGCTATCATGCTGCCAGGAGACATTTGGAAAATATCTCCAGGGCTGAACCTGAACCTGTCGTCAGCCTTCTTTTAGGGACGATAATTTTCCACCTTGCCTGTTATCGGTGCATCCAATGAACATGATCCCAGGTGCTAAAGAAGAGTATGTTCAGTACAGAAATTGACCTCGTGCAGTTCGAGAAAAACGCACGTTCTTGTGTATTCGTATCCAACCTAGACTCCCGAAAGTGCTGGTTACCCTTCAATAATACCTGCCAATCAAATGTACTAGTATGATTTGTAGTAGGTGGTCCATTGACGTTGCGTGTGGAGGTGCTTGATTCCGTTGTAGTGATCGTAGAAGAGACTGACGCTTGCGCCAATCTAGCTCTTAGAAGACTGCGGTCCAAAGGATGGCCAAACGCGAACGAGGCCAATAGTAGACAGCAGGAAAAATAGCTAGAAAACATCATTTCACAGATCACAGCTTCTTGGCACCAGGCCAATGTAGACGACCAGCGCCGAAGGTAAATGAGGGGAGCAAGGGGCTGTTTCGAAGAACGGAGAGATCGTTGTATATGTCCTCTGGAGCCCAACGGATCATTTATGATGCTTGCTTGATCTTATCATATGATAATTTTAGATGCAGAGGTATATTACATTCGGTATCTAATGCAGAGGCACAATGTTACTATTACACACAGAGATCGGTCCTTCAATTGTTGAGTGGAACCAGATATTGCAACGACAGCTATTCTAGATGATGCATGCGTAAACGTAACAGCAGACGAGGGAACCAGACAAACTCACAATACAGAAATTTACACAACACAACCACTGAACAGCGCCTGAACGTCCTCTGCCAGTTTCACATGGTCCAAAGACGAGGGGTCAAACATTAGACTGTCTGTCGATCGTCCGGTGGCTACACCCATCGAGTCAACCATCGTAGAGCCGTTCTGGTCTTGCAGTAGAGGCTTGAAGGTCTCCCACAATTCCGTAAAGTCCATGTCCAGAAGGCCGTTCTCCACCATGTCCAGACTAGAGTCAGGAATCAAGCTCGGATTAGCATCATCGGACTGGGCGTTAATATTGGTGAACTGGTCGAAAAGATCCGATTCTGCATGCAGGCCGCTCCCGAAAGGCTGCTGCTCAGCAACAGGAGGGAAAATCGACGCAAAATCGTTCTTGAGGTACTCCGCCATCTCGTCATCCGTACATGTCGACGGTTCATTGGTGTAAAAAGATTCCGAATACCCCTCGGAGTCAGTTGGACAAGGATCAGCATCTGAAGTTACAGCTGGTAGCATGGTGTCGTCAGATTCATCCAGAGGCATGAGGAGCGGGCTCGTAGGAGGTGGTGGAGAAGACGGGGGAAGCCCCACCCAATGTTCTTTCTTTGGAGCCTCTGCATCCGTATCATCGCAAGTATCTGAACGCATATTGTCATCCTCAACAATAGTCGGCGATGTTTCGTCCTCCGGTTCCATGCTACTGCGAACGGCAGTCAGGAGATTAGACGACAGTTGATCTAGTTCAAACTCTCGATTCAAGGCTTCCTCGAGGTCATCGTCGCTTTCCTCTCCAGAAGCATCATTACCATCCTCGTTAGTTAGTGCCATAGCCTTTGGGGTGGGTGTCTTCCTATTCCTGTTTGCCGATCCAAAACCTCTTGGAGTCTTTGCAGAAAAGTCTCGGCCAGGCATCGGCGTAAAGAGAGAACCATCCTCCCCTGGGCTGAATAGAGTTGAGCTGCGCTTTCGAGGTGGCGTACATGGTGGTGAAGCTTTGCCAGATTTAGAGGATTGAGGCTCTGGTGATGTAGAAGAAGTAGAGAAGGCAGCTATCCGGTCTTGGATGACTGAGGTCACTGTTGCAAACACAGGAGAATCACCCGCGACTGTAATAGGCGGAGGCTGGCTCGCTGGTGCTGGCTGCCTTGGACGATCTGTTGCCACCTGTCGAAGGGGGCTTGTGGTTTTCACCACAGCGGCCAGTTTATTTTCTTTTTCGCCTCGCAAAGCTCCCCCTTTTTTCTTAGCTTTCTCTTGTTTTTTATGTTCTTCGGCAACCTTGAGGGCTTGGATAGCTCCTTCTGATAATCGGGGCTGGGTCGCCGTTGACGTTCTCGCCCAGGCGGGAACGACATATGGTCGACGCGTCTTTGGAGCTGTCCTGACAGGAGACGAGGCTGGGACCTTCGGAGGCTGCAGAGGATTATCAATGGTCATTGGTTTTGGAACGGAATTTTCATCAGATTGACACAGTTCGAAGCTGGGTTTTACTGGTGATGTCCATACTTCCACGGGCGTTCGGTAATATGAGCCAGATGCCCTCCTGATGTGTTGGGCACTATCTGAAGCAAGTCGCGGATAATACCTGATCGAAGAAAGCTCATCCCTCCTTGGCGAAGATTGCGCATACCGATGGGCATCGCGCCGCTCAACCCACTCTCTTTCTCTAGCCTTCTCTTTGCCTTTGTTCTCGCGTTCCCGCTCGTCCATAAAGTCACTAAGTGTGCGTTTGCGACGCATATTCGAGTTTGATGGCGCAGGTGTAGGTGCAACTGGAGCTGTGGCGATGTTTCCATTGTGACGAGAGGATAGGCTGCGGACAGTAGGCAATTCATTATTCAATTGACCGGAAGATGCAAATGCAGTGGCCGGGCTGACAGTAGACGCCGAAGGTTCAGCCTCCGATGGTTTACCACTTCTCTCGCTGCGCCTCCGAAAGACGGACGGATTGACGTTCTCTTTATCTAATATAACAATGTCATCATCCTGTGGGTGGGTGCGATTATGGACATTGGCTGAAGAAAGGAGGTTACTCGGCGTTGAGGGAGGTGCAGGCTGCTGTTGCTGTTTTTGGGCTGTGGCAGTTATCAGGTCTCGCAAGCAATGCAAAAGCAGAGGGGTAGGAGTTTTTCCTGTTAGTCCAGTCGCCTGACCACCAGTAGAATCAACGGCACCAAGGGCAGCTAATAGCGCCCTATTCTGCACATTTGGGTCGGAAGAGGAAGAAGATGTGGATAGTAAAGCAAGGACATCAAGCAGGCTTTGAGGCTCTGGATCTCGTGGCGCGCGGATCAGAGGCGCTTTTGTGAATGGGTTGGATGGCGTCTCATCCGGCGGTTTCGTCGACGACATCGTCTGAGAGAGATCTGAGGAGTTGAAATGATGGGCAGTACTGCGGGATACGCTAGAGTCTGCAATTTCCACGGCATTGCCTGTCGCAGCAGAGGAAAGTCGGCTGAAGACGGCTGACGATGATGATTGAAAATGAGTCCTGGTGGATGCCTTGGATTTGGATCCAGATGCAACAGCATTTGGTGGTCTACCTGCCTTCTTTTTCTCAGGGCCTATATAATGAGACAGCATGAGTCTGTCGGCTTCACTGTTTAGGGGATCAATTGACGGTGCTTTGGCAGGTTTCTTCGCTTTAGCTTTGGCACGTTTATTTTGGGAACGCATCTGGATGGCTGCAATTGTGGCGAGAGTTCCAGCGTCAAGCGGGGCCTGGCCGATATAGGAAGGCGAAGGCGTCGAAGCTGAACTCGACGCGCCTGTAGTTCAAATACGTTTGCTCAGTTACAAGGTCTTTCCGGAAGGATTTAATACAAACCTGCGTCGGAAGGAGAGCCAAAAGTCGAAACATGTAAAGGGTGCCGCGATTTAGGACGTGATGTAGATGCATGAGTGGGTTCAGAAGGAAGTCCCCAAGTGCGGAGAGCCGCGGGAAGGGAGGCCTTTTCCATCGTAATAGTCTGTAAAAATAGATTGAGAAGAAGAGGAGCCTAATGAACAAGCTTCTACCTCTTTCAAAGAGAAAATAATTTCCAAGGCTTCCTGACCAGTCGGTAGCTTGATCACTGTTCCAGTCACCGGTGTGCTATCTTTTTCTTCGAGCATTAGCGCCCAAGACATAAGTCCCAGGGCAACTGCAACTCCACGAGGCTGTTCCGAGGCAGAACTCGAAGGCTGGGACGTAGATGGTGCGTTGGGGACCTGTGGGGGAGCCGAAGTCGACTCAAGTGGATCAAGCACATAGACGGAAAAGTCGCGACGCTTGTCCTGGAGAAGCTCTGGGCTTGACGTGCAAATTACGTTGAGACATGCCTTGAGGGGAGCTGTTGCGAATACGGGTTGTTCATCTGTGGTGACCTGAAAAGTTTTGTCGTAGTACGGAACGATGGCGACGGCTACTGGAGTAAAAGAGCGAGAAAGGATGTACTGGGAGCCACTGACGGTGTAAAGGATGCGCAACGGGAGATTTCGCGTCTCCATGTCGCTTATCGCTGGCCAGACGTCCGCGTCAACGACAAACCACTTTCTACTGCTGACTAATTCACGCGTTTAAAAGTCACGTCGTGACATGACGCGTATCTACGCGTTCAACTTGAGCACGGGACCGAATAGATTCAACATACTATCTACTTAAACTTCAAAAGCAACAATAATAGACGATCGCCGTTCCATCTCGTTCGGTATTCGCACAAGAGATCGGCTGAGTGACACAGGATGAGATGGTAAAACGGCAGAGGTCTCAACGGCGGCAGCTAGAGGATGTGGCTTGCTCGTGCATTGGCAACCGGGAGTGCATAGATCCGGATGCATCTCATGGGGTTCAACATCAGAAACCAAGGTTTGGGTAGGTACGGAGGAAGCTGTGTGTCGAACAAAACAAGGCAACAAGTAGCTAGCAATGGTTCTAGCCGGAAATGGCGATGGCGATGAATCAATGTCACGAACCCATACGTCTGCATCGAATGCCGTATAAGTGACCAGAGCAGTGAAAAGCAGGCATGCCGTATATGTCAAGTCTAACACGAAGTCAAGTTAGAATAGCTCGGAAAGGGGAGGGACTTTAATAGCCTCACGAATTATCGTATCAGTGAGTATTAACATTTGAAGAACGAAGGGCATGGAATGTGGAGTTTCCCCTCGCTCTAAAGGAGACATTGCTGTAACCAAAGTGAGCACTAGAAATATGTTCAGCAAAACTTTTTACTATGATTGATATTCCTGACCTAGTTCAAATGGAAGAAGACAGAATAAGCTGATGATCTCAACAGCGACTGACTGATGATGCTTCAGAAGAGCCTTCTGCAAAGCTCTGAAAACAATATGTGAAATAACAATCCACAAGAAACATAACGACTGACGACCATGAGGACCGGAGTAAACAAGCACTTTGGATAGTGACGATTATCCAGAAAACATTTTGATGCTTCAGATATGGCACAATAGGTATAACAAGTGCAACAGATAGAGCCGACAGAACAACGATGATACCTGCAGCCGATAGGATAGGCCTGAGTAATGTGGAGCAACTTTAGCGAAGAGGCTTACCCAGCAGGACTCTGCGGAACGTGTTAAAGCGTAGAGACATCGAGGAAGTTAAGGAAGTTCAGCTGAAATTAGGGGGATACATCTTGGCCGAAAATAAGGAGAGGGCTGACCATTCATCTTTGTGGTATACTAGTCCTTAGAGGGCAATCGGAAGCTGGCAGGACATAGATCAGTGGCTGTGCCGAGTCCCAAACACCTCTGACTTCAAAATTTTGAAGCTGCCCCTCATGGCCTCCACGAGGGTTTCGACCACTTTGCTTCAGTCTGAATCTGTGCTTGGAAAGCGCCCTCGCAGGGCCTCACTTGTTTTACACCTTGCTTCTAGCCCTGAACCACAATATAATCCATCTGATTCCGAATTTGAAGACCTATCTCACAAGAAAAATCTCAAGCCATATATCCTTGTCAATGGCAGTTTAGTGGCGAATACAAAGAAGCGATATCGATGCACTCATGATGGCTGTGATAAATCCTACTCCAAACCTTCGCGGTTAGAGGAACACCAACGTTCTCATACAGGACAGGTGGGTTAGGACAAGTATCCTACCTCAGAAGACTTTCTTATGGTTCATCAGCGTCCATTTGTCTGCGATACGTGCAGTAAATCTTTTCTGCGCGAAACGCATCTGCATGCTCACTTGCGAAAACATCTTCCTGAATCTTCACGACCCCTGGTATGTCCTAAGGACGATTGCGAAAAACGCTTCTGGACCCAACAGCATCTACGCGTGCACATAAATTGGCACGATGGAGCTAAGACATTTCAGGTTCGTTCGAAATTTTTAGATTGTATCGTTGAGTAACGTAACATTTGTAACAGTGCACGGAAGATGGATGTGATGAAGCTTTCTCAAAGCATCATCAGCTGCGCACTCATACATGCACTGCACATGCGCCTCCTGGAACAAAGCCATATCGGTGTACGCACGAAGGATGTATCAAATCTTTCAGTGCCAATCAACATTTACGCACCCATTCCAAAGTCCATGACGGTAAGCTCCTCCTTTTGTTCTCCCTTTCCCATTTCTAGAATGAAAAATCTTTTAGAACATCGCTATACTTGCGTACATGTGGCATGCTTACCACAAACCGGGGCGTCACCTATCTACTATCCAACATGGACTGCCCTCCAGCACCACATACGTACCGATCACCCTCCAACATGCACTTACCCGTCTTGTAATGGACGCGTATTTGCTTCTCAAAAAGGACTCCGTGCTCATCAGAAACTGCATGAACAACGTGATTTAGAGGAAGAAATGGCACCTTCGGATGCAGAAGATGCGAATCTTTTGCAACCGCCGCGGAAAAAAAGAAGAGGCGGAGAGATCGGTAGAGATTGGAAGTGCGATACGGATGGTTGTCAAAAAGATTTCAAATCAGTGAGCACTATTGTCAGCGTTACGATCTTAAAGCACTGACTCCATGCAGAAAAAGGCTTTGGAAACTCATAAGAATGTCACTCATTTGGGGCGCCGTGATCATGTTTGCCAATACGATGGTTGTGGACAGTCATATGGTTACAAACACCTGCTGCAGCGACATCTTGCAAGGGCTCATAATACAACATCGGCCGACGATGGCACACCGAGCGACGACTCTGACGAATCTGATTGGACTCCTGGCGATGTGGCTCAGACGACTACCTCGCTTGATATTGACACAATCACGGGCCACTCATACGCGCAACGTGCACGTGCAAAGGTCGCCAATGCCTCCGCCTTACTCTGTCCATATCCACATTTGGATACTAGTGTACTTGTTGCAGGAGAGAATACAACTCCTACGCCTATAGTTCGAATTCAAGCAACTGCAACTTCTTCCATCTGCGAGTACGCCTTCAGCCGAGCATATGACTTGCGACGCCACCTCCAAGCAGCCCACGGTGTCAACGTCATTAAAGAACGCCTTGACGAATGGGTTGCGAAGCAAAAGCGTACCAGACGCCTTGCAGTAACCTCGTGATTGCTCACACCTACCATTTTTACCCTCCTATCATTGCACCTGCATGATCCAATTTGCCAAACGTCGCATCTTTAGACGTTTCTACCATCCGTTCGCATACCCCTCGTTAAGCCTTTACACTGGTCATGTTTTTTGATGTGGCGGTGATGACCATATGGTTGTGCAGTTTTTGAGTAAAATAGAATTCAGCTGTCATTTCAAATCTGGCGCAGTCAAGTTTCATTGCGAGCACACCTACCAGATGATCATTTGCTTTGGCAAGCTCAGGGGATAGACGATCCTTAACAACTTGCTCTACCACGTGGTTAGGCGGGTGGCTTGAACTTGGAGGGGTTACAGACTAGCGACTGGACCCGTTGAGAAGAGGTCCTCATATGACGATGTGACGCCGATGCAGCGCAAGAAAGTGCATATCGATGATTATCTCAAGAGACTATTTAGGCAGAGCACACTCAAAACCTGGTACAGATCGCTGCATATGCACCGCAAAGTCCGAAAGACCTCGGTTGTGTCAGCGGACAAATACAATCACGAAAATCATACATAGACTTGCATCGAAACTCCCGATCAAAAATGGAGAAAATAAGATGCCTTCTTTCCCCACCAATTATACACGGGTACCTGCACCATTGCACATGTCGATATCCCTTGACAAGCGACGCGCGAGATCTATAATCGGTCCTTGGTCTTGTCGTGAATCACGGTCATGAGATGTCCATGCATCTCAAAAGGTCACGCCGCCCAGCTCTATTTCTGTCTTCCTGTCTTTTCTGTGCCACATGGACGCAACTGCGAGCTATGTCATGAGTCTGTCTTTCCGTGTGGCTTCTTGCACTGGGCAGAAATCATGTACCTTTCTGAATATGTATCAAGTATTTAAGTGGAACGGGTTGTTCGGACGAGCTCCATTCAAATTTACGTGTCATAGCAACTTCTCCTTCTCATTACTATGCGGTGGTCTATCCTCACCGCGTTTTTGCTCACTGTGACGACGGGTGTCCGTAGCCAGACCACATCAGCCTCTGCGTACTTCGCCACAGAGACCCCAATCGCTAAGACCAATCTCCTCGCCAACATTGGTTCGGCTGGCTCCAAGTCGCAGGGCGCAAAATCTGGTATAGTCATCGCCTCCCCTTCGACCACCAACCCCGACTATCTGTACACCTGGACCCGTGATTCAGCTCTTACCTACCAGGCCCTCATTGACCAGTACGTAAAAAGTTGTTAATACCCATGAATAGTTCATTGATTTTATGGTTTCTAGGTATACTACCGGCAAAGATACCACGCTCCGCTCCCTGATCGACGACTACGTCGCGTCGCAGACTATCCTCCAGCAGGTTTCCAACCCGTCGGGAACCGTGAGCACTGGCGGCCTTGGCGAACCCAAGTTCAACATTGATGAGACAGCGTTCACTGGATCCTGGGGAAGACCTCAACGAGGTTTGTGGTGTTTATTCAGACCATGTGCACTGTAACTAAAGGCCTGCAGATGGACCTGCCTTGCGCTCGACAGCACTTATCACTTATGCCAACTGGCTGATCTCACAGGGCAACACATCCTACGTCACCAACACCTTATGGCCCATCCTCAAACTCGACCTTGATTACGTCGCGAGCAACTGGAACCAGTCAACGTAAGAACTACTTTATCCAATCAAATAACTATCTTGTTAAAATTCATTTGCAGCTTTGATCTCTGGGAAGAGATCCAATCTTCTTCCTTCTTCACCACGGCTGTACAGCATAAGGCTCTTCGCTTGGGTGCCACCCTCGCCACTGCAATCGGACAAACCAGCGTTGTGTCTACTTACACTACCCAGGCCGCAAACCTCCTCTGCTTCCTTCAGGTGATAACAAAGGTTTCATCAGCTGAGGCGAAATAAACTAACTTTTTCTAGTCATACTGGAACCCTACTGGGTACATCACAGCCAACACCGGTGGCGGTCGTTCTGGAAAGGACGCCAACACGGTGCTGACAAGCATCCACACCTTCGACCCTGCTGCTGGATGCGACGCAACGACTTTCCAACCCTGCTCGGACCGCGCATTGTCGAATCTCCACGTATACGTACAAGCATTCAGCATCTATTCCCTCAACTCTGGTGTCAGCACCAGTTCGGGTTGGGCGACAGGACGCTACCCCGAGGACAGCTACTACGGCGGTAACGTACGATCTGTTTTATCGAAACGGAGTTCTACGTACTGAAAGCTGTATCTCTAGCCATGGTACCTCACTACCCTCGCCGTTGCGGAACAGCTCTACGACGCGCTCATCGTCTGGAAGTCCCAAGGCTCTATTGAAGTGACTGCCGTCTCTTTGCCCTTCTTCACCACCCTCGTCTCCGGCACCACCGCCGGAACCTATGCCTCCTCCACCTCCACCTTCACCACGCTCACCGCCGCTGTCCAAGCCTATGCCGACTCGTTTGTTTCGGTGGTCGCGAAGTACACGCCC
Source organism: Tephrocybe sp. 9980TJB (assembly GCA_018220975.1). Taxonomy (NCBI): domain Eukaryota; kingdom Fungi; phylum Basidiomycota; class Agaricomycetes; order Agaricales; family Lyophyllaceae; genus Tephrocybe; species Tephrocybe sp. 9980TJB. The sequence goes on from JABAJU010000014.1 coordinate 215,289, forward strand.
ACGAATGGCTCGCTCTCGGAGCAATATCTCCGCAGCGGCGGCGCGCCGACGAGCGCGCAGGATCTGACGTGGAGCTATGCTTCGCTTTTGACGGCTAGCAACGCGAGGAATGGTAACTCCCCTGCCAGCTGGGGCGCTAAGGGTCTGTCCGCGTCTACTTCGTGCCAGACAAGCGGCAGCGGCAACACGATTCCTGTGACGTTTAATGTGAACGCGACTACGGTGTATGGAGGTGCGTTTCTTTTGAATGTTTCTAGTCCTTTTGACGATGATGCTAATGTAATGAAACTGGGCAGAGAACATCTACCTCACTGGCTCGGTTGACGCCTTGCAAGATTGGTCAACCTCCACTGCGCTCCTTCTGTCCAACCCTAATTATCCCATCTGGACAAGTAAGTTGCCAAGATGCTCAGCAATGAGTTGTGATCTAACATGTTTACTAGTTACCGTCGACCTCCCCGCAAGCACAGACATCCAATACAAATACATCCGCATCTACAACTCGGCCGTCACCTGGGAATCAGACCCCAACGACGAGTTCACGACTCCCGCTTCGGGCACGTATACCCTCAACGACGTCTGGCGATGAGCAACGAACGATTGATTTTAGAAGTATAACAACAAAATAAAAGTTCTTCGTGTATGTAGGTTGTCGTATAATGTTACAGTGCAATTGTTCCTCGTTCCTGCTATGAGATCATACCTGCTGTAAGAGAAGGGCATTGGCCTTTATTTGAGCTTGGTTCCGCTCGACCTCTTCCTGTACACGTTCGATGGATTTGAAGTACTTGACTGTCTTGACGTGAAGTTCTAGTAGCAAACGGGATCAGGACAAGACCAGCAGTGATCGGAGAGGACACGGACCAGAGGTGGCGTCTTCGTCGACGACGATCAAAGCCCAAGGATGCATTTGAAGGGCAGACACAGTCCAAAGATGGTTAACGCCTTCCTCTATCCGAGATTTGAGCGACAAGTGGAGAAAAAGATTTACCGGATATGAACGAACCGATTGCCTTGCTTAGAGCCAGGGCCTTGCGGAGGCCTGTGACGATGATGATAACTTCGCGGCTCTCCATGACAGTGGCGACGCCGACGGTGAGAGCCATACGAGGGACGGCATTGATGTTGTTACCGAAGAAGCGGGCGTTGGCAAGGATAGTGTCGTAGGCCAAGGTTTTTATTCGTGTTCTGGAGGCAAGAGAGGAGCCGGGTTCCTGTAGTGGATGAGATAGGGGCACTATAGAAAATGGAAATCGATGACGTACATTAAAGGCAATGTGACCGTCCTCGCCGATGCCACCGAGGAAGAGCTCGATGCCTCCGTAGGACTTGATCTTTGCTTCGTAGGCATTGCACTCTGCGACGAGATCGAGAGCAGTTCCGTCGAGGATGTTGACATTTTCGGGTGGGATGTCAACTTGGGACCACGGTCAACAATGTAATATTGTTGAGTAAATGGAGATGGAACTGACCATGTGCAAAGAACTCGCGGAACATGAAGGTATGATAGGACTCGGGGTGCTCGCGGGGTATTCCGACGTATTCGTCCATGTTGAAGGTGACAACATATTTGAAAGAGAGAGAGCCGGCTTTGACGAGGTTGATGAGGGCCTTGTAGGTTGGAATTGGAGATGAACCGGTGGGTAGACCGAGAACAAAAGGACGATCTTTGGATGGGTTAAAGTCATTGATGCTGTTGTGGATGGTGAGGAGATGAAGAGTGGATGAGAATGGGTACGTACCGCTTAGCGATGTATTCGGCGATGTAGTGGCCTACAGTTGGAGGGTCCTCGCGGATGATGAGACCTGTAGAGAGTTAGATTAGAAGAGGTGACTGAAAAGGGACTTACGCATGGTTTGAATGAGTGAACATATCTTGCTGGTTTTCACTTTTGAAGCAGAATCGGAACGATGGCCGGAGCAACGGAGTGATGTATGACTAAGCGAATGCATTTCTCCTCGAATCGCATTCTTTTCCGCAAATCAGCGTTCCAAGCACATGCTGTCTCTCTCAAACACAAGCATGCTTTCAATCAATCTCTCGCTCAAATAACCGCTCTTCCTACCCTCAAACGTGCTTCCCATTGCATGTACGCATACCGTGTCGGCAATGACCAGGGCCAGAGCGACGGAGGTGAGAGTGGCGCAGGTGACCGTCTGGCCCGGCTTCTCCAACTTTCAAACGCAGACAATGTTCTCATCGTCGTCTCTCGCTGGTATGGCGGCGTCCACCTCGGCTCGGATCGATGGAAATGCATTTCTGACGTCGCCAAGCAAGCTCTGAACAACGGCGGATTCATTCTCCGGAAATAATACCCTCTAGCCTGCCTAGAAACTCTTTCTGTATCTCTCTTCCGCGTTTTGTCCTTGCCCCATACAGTAAACAATCTACCGCTGATCGGCTTGTCACCTCTTCACCCTCATCCATCCTTAATTCCAAATACTCCCATCTCCAACGTCTCATCAGCTCTCGCATTATCCGGTTCTGCATGTAAACTACACCATCGTCAAGTAAAACCCGTTTTTGTATCACACTCACACACCTTGTGCATTGTAATACAACGTCCACGGATCGCTTTTCCGTCGTCCATTTAGCTCATCCTTATACACCCAGACCTTCCGGTCCGAGCACCATCCGTCCATCAGCCAGCTGCTGTGCCATATAACCACTTGTCGCTGCTTCAACTTGAGTCCCTCCAGCGCATCCAATGCCCCTATGGCCGCTGGGATAAACGCCGTCAACGTCGCGTGTAGTGCCGCATTCACCACCACAGAACCTGCAACATACACCGGTTGGCCTGGGAATGTCCAGTTGCCTCCGGGTCTTTTCCCGATGACGTATGTCGACACCGGTGCAGGCAATGGCCCGTGGTTTAGCACCACCACGTCCGCTTGGCGCGCGTGTCGCAACCAGTACGCGTTATGTACGCGCACTCCAGTAAAGGAATCGACGATGGGCTGTGTGTATGCGCGGTCCTTGGGGTCTTTGGATGCGTGCAGCGTGTGCGAGCGCACGTACCGTATCAGCGAAGAGTTAGTTGCGAGCAGTTGGTCTCGATGAGGAAACTTGACGCCTTTGGAAAACGCTTCTGGTCTGCAAACGTGATGAAACGAACAAGATCGACCGTCGCAGGGAATGGACCGATTTTCGTGTGCTTCGAGGGCACCAAGCCAGAGTGTATGCAGGTAATGGGTTGTTTCTGGGCCGATGAAGAGGACGTGTTTGCCGACGAGAGCAGAACAGAGGTTGGACATGTTGTAGGTTGATGCAACAGAATATTGCAAATGATAATTGGTATCTAGTCTGATATGTGAGACTGAATTGTCGAGAATGCGGTCTACAGTGGACTTGAATTGACATGGAATAAGCCAATAGACTAGAAAAATAAGGGCGAGCGGTACGAGGCAGATGAGACGCATGAGAGGATCACATGACCTCAACAAACTCTCGATGCTTCCATTTATTGGGCGCCTGTCACTGCGAGAATACTCTGCCCTCGTCGCCGGCCTCAGCTTTGTCGTCTTCGAGGCCCTTTTGCACGTCGTCGTCGCTCTTCTCCCAACACCCATCATTCGCTGGTTCTACAAACGCTCTCGTTCCCTCTTTAACTCCCTCACCACCTCAAAACGTCCACCAAAGGCCCCTGCTCTCAAGTCAGATGAGGTGAAGGCTGCAGAGCGTATCCTCAAAGCACGCGACTTTCTTGATCTCTGTGCAATATATGGTTATATACCAGAGGAACATGTCGTTCTCACCAAGGACGGCTATCTACTTGGCCTTCACCGCCTGCCTTGCCCCAAGGGGGAGCACAGACTTGGGCCTAATATGAGCACCGGGAAACCTGTAGTCTATCTCCACCATGGCCTCCTCATGAACAGTGAAGTCTGGGTATGCCTCACTGACTCCCAGCGTGCCCTCCCATTCGTGCTTGTGGAGCAGGGCTATGACGTCTGGCTCGGTAATAACAGAGGTAACAAATACTCCAAAAAGTCTATCCACAACAATCCCAACTCTACCGCGTTTTGGGACTTTAGTATCGACGACTTTGCGTGGCGCGATATCCCCGATTCTATAGAATACATTCTCAACATTACAAAGTCTGCCAAGTTGAGCTACATTGGCTTTAGTCAAGGCACTGCTCAGGCATTTGCTGCTCTCAGCATTCATCCTCAACTCAACGAAAAAATCAATGTCTTTATTGCCCTAGCACCTGCACTCAGTCCAGCTGGCCTGGCTGCTAATATCGTAGACGGCCTTATGAAAGCCTCGTAAGTGACCTTGTTTTTGATCTCCCTGTATTAAATACTCAACTGAACCACATAGACCAACTCTCCTATTTCTCTTTTTCGGCCGTAAAGCCATCCTTTCCTCGGCCACAATGTGGCAATCTATCGTCTACCCACCTCTATTCGCAAAAGTAATCGACCTCTCCCTCGTCTTTCTTTTCAACTGGCGCAGCGTCAACATCACGCGCACCCAAAAGATCGCAGCCTACGCGCACCTCTATTCTTTCGCAAGCGTCAAGTCTGTCGTCCACTGGTTCCAGATCATGCGTAACGGCGCGTTCCAGATGTACGACGACGACACCCCCATGTTCCACGTCCGCTCCGCCGTCTCCGCGTACCACCCCGCGTGCTTCCCCACACGCAACATCGCGGCGCCCGTCGTGCTCATGTACGGAGACAGCGACTCCCTAGTCGACATTGACATCATGCGCACGCAGCTCCCCGCACACACCGTCGTGCATCGCCTGCATGGGTACGAGCACCTCGATGTGCTGTGGGGACGCGAGGTGCACAAGGATGTTATTCCGTATGTCCTGGAACATCTCAACAACTTCCGGGATGGCGGTCTGGCGGTGTATCCGACCCCGCCGTCGGTCTCTGCTCTGCTCGCCGATAGGCTCTGCAAGGGGGAGTCATTAACTGCGTCCGAGTCTGCGTCTGAATACGGAGTTTTGTAGCCACGCTTGGCATGGGATTGTATGTGTAGTATCACTGTAATAGTATAGTATAGCCCCGACTGCATACGGGTTTAACGTTTAACTTGGTTGTTGACTGAACTGATGCGTTCTTGAGATAGATAATAGTCAAACCTCTATTATATTCTTCATATTGGCCACCCTTCACACCACCTGCAGGAGCATGCCTCTTATATGGCATCCAGAACAATGGCCCATCTACCTTGAGCGATTTGGCATTCATATCTTTGTATTTCGTCAACAGTGTACATATTCTGGCAGTCTCGGCTAGTTATTGCATTCTACGACTTATCTAGTAGCATTACCTCTCTCGAAGTAACCATGTAACGAGCTCTTCTTCTTCTCTCCTTTCACTCCATGCAACGGTCCCCTACTCTAGGAGCGTACCAGATCGATAATCCAAGGAAAACCGCCGCACCGATGAAGAGTAACATCAGGAAAGGAACCACTCGTTCGCGCTGCAGAGTCCTTGTTGGAGGTAATTCCTTGTCCCAGTGAGCCTTACTATTCAGAACAACTTCAATGTGGCGAATTGCCAATGGGACGTCACTGTCTGCAGCAAGCGAGGACGCTACACTGACAGTGTTCTTAATCTATGATTTTTCGTCATTTACTGAACCAATCCAAAGCTAATTTTTCTCATACCTGACGCCCATTGAGCTTAAATTTGGCTAGGTGGTTGTATTGTTTTTCGTCAAATCCAATTTGATTGGGCGGCTTGAGGGCTCGTTCCACAAACGTCCTCCAAATAATCTTGCGAGAATTGTGATCCAGGTCTGGGTAGCGAATAGAGAAATGGATGCGACCTGTTAGCCAAAGTTGATGAGTGATTATCAAGAACCCTGCGAAAAAGGAAACTTACTTTCAAAGGCAGGGTCGAAATCCTCATTCATATTTGTTGTCATAATGAGCGCGCCTTGATAGTACTCCAGATGCCTTAGAAAAACCGCAACCAACGCATTTTGATCAAGGGCAAGTGGGGTACGCTTATGGAGGAATACATCTGCTTCATCGAGGAGGACGACTGCATTCCATATGGCAGCGAGTTCGAAAATTTCAAGGAGCCTGCCATCGATGTCCGGAGCAGATGTGCCCAAGTCGCCGGCACTAACGACATATAGAGGCTTTTTAACTTCCTCTGCTACAGCCTCAGCTGTTAACGTTTTCCCAGTGCCAGGTTTGCCGCACAGTAATCCAACCATGCCTTTGCCTTTGCCCGAAATCACATCGTCGAAGCCCCCATTCCCATTAGAGTGCTGCTTAATAAGAGCACGGACAACCATTTTGTTTTCGTTCTCAAGTACAAGAGAATGAAAAGCCGTATCAGACCATTTAACGGGTTTGAGATTTTCCATAGCGAAGCCCCCTACGTTAAATCAGATACACTCTATCACGTTCAATAATAGTGAGGTAACCTTACCCCACGTTTTAGTTCCGAAACAGAATCCAATAACTACAGGAGAACATATACTGCGGTCGTCCTCGCTCAAGTTATCTTGGTTCTCGAGTCGTCGATGAACGGGGAGGTTGATAATATTGTTAGGCTGAAATATGCGGAACGTCTCGAAATCAATCATAACTCGCCCCTTCCCCTGTATAATTGTGTTAATCAGAACATGTCAACAGACTTGACAAAACCACATACCATGAAGATTTTTAGCTTCTGTTGAGACTCTTCAAAAGCACGACCATTTGTCTCAAAGAGCTTTTTCTTTAATTGCGAAAAGTCGAAGCCCCTCTTGACGACAACCTCATAGATTGTCTCATGGTCCGGATGGTACCTGAGCGGTAGAAAGTCCAAATCCTGGATTCTGGCCGTATTGCTGAATACCTTGATGCTATCTTGAACGCGGGCTAAACCAAGGTGGTTGCCGTCGTTTGATATAATGTCACAGCTGATCGAAAAGTATCGTACACCTTGATCAATAGTCAACCTTGCCTCCCGATAACGCATAACTTGATGTCGATCCAGCAGAGGGTGCCGACGATAGACTAGACATCCTGGTGGAAACAGCGTCCACAGAAGGTCAAATGTGATTTGGCCCTCCGAGATCAGGCCTTCTACATGGCTTGCCGTAGGCCCCCATTCCTCCTCGATTACATTGACCATTGTTTGAAGCTCGAAAATGAGAGATTCGTTGGATTTGTCGTTAGATTGCGCCTCAATTAATTTTTCCTTGAAGTGTCTGCGAAAGTGAAATAAAACTTGAGAAGAAATCTAGCAGTGCTCTGTCATCACGACTACCACGATGGAAGACTGATGGATGGTAATACCTCAGGTTTAACATCCGAAATATCAACATGAGTGCCATGCATACTCTTTAGAATCTTCTGTAGCGCTGGGCTCATAACATCGACAACAGTTTTTTCCAGCTGACCCCGATGATCAATAAGACGGCGAACAACCAACACAGGCCTCTTGCGATAGACTTTATTCGCTTGACCCCCTTTCTTAGTCTTCTTATATTCTCTACAAAATGTGCGCCTGTATTTGTTAATGAATAGGAGCGAAAACTGAGCATGATGTAGCGACTTACTGACTAAAGCTAGAGATGGTGGTTCAACAGGGTTAGATCAATTCTTAACCACTATGAGATGGGTTTACTATTCGTCGTAGCGAACGACGCCTACTCTGGCTTGCTCTCCGGATCCATTGGTTTTGGTCGGAAGACCGTTCAGTGTAGACCCCGCGTTCTGAGCTTCCGAGGAGTTCGCAGAGACAGAAGAATCCATGGGAATGTGATGTCGAGTACTTCAGGAAAGCCTGGTATGATATACCTACCGGACACACCTTTTTTTCTTCCTTAGGAAGAAATTGGCAGTACAGAGAAGCCGAGTATTGGATCACTGCACTTGACAGATGGGCCAATAGTCAAACGGGACAGGCGGCACAGGATTAGCTATTATACCTGCCTGGCTTTGCATCATGCCTTCGGCATGGACGTTACTAACAACAACAGTTGAATAGAAATCCTTGCACTTGGCCGTAGGCAGTGCATTGCTCGATGTTTCTGCGGCCGTACAGTGGTCATCATAATCATTGAATCCACTCTTATGTAGCATGGACAAAGTCACTTCTGACATTCCTGCAAATTTATTCGGTAAAATTAAACTTCACTGCCTCTGGCTATATGCACGCACCGGAAATGTAGTTATATACTGTGATCTGCTCAATATTCGAAAGTTGAACCTGAGGTTGCTGAGTGCCATTGATGTGTTGAAACTTCAGGCTGTGGTATTACAAACTCCGAGGATCAATCTGTTAAAAGTATGGTCATGGCCTTGATTGCGTTGTAGTTTTAGAAGCCCGTAATGTACGTTATAGACCTTGGTTCAAGGTAAGTCTAGTTCACTGAGCAGTCATGGTGAGAGCATGCCAATCATACTCGGAAAGTGCCGAGATTGTTATTGACTTCTTGGTTAAATATGCGTTGTACATGAGGCTAGATGCAAGCTACATATCGCACAGTAATAGCTGTACGAATTGCTTCTAGCCCTAAGTGCTCCACAGATCAAGTTCTTCCTGCACAGTAAAAGCTATGCTCGAATGGCCCATCAGAATCATTTGTCCATCGAAGCGTTCTCAAGGTTAGCGTTGATTCCGTTGAAGGTACGTAAAAAGTTATCATGCTGGCTTTCAATTCAATCTAGAGGCGATGGAAGGTGTGTAGGTCTGAATATATCTTAAAATGCTGTACATATCTTATGGGGTGGACATTTGACTTCACAGCGGCTCTGCTCACTATTTAACCTCGGCTCGCCCACAGCCCAGAATCCCAATATCAAGGCAAGTAATGACTGGTGGCATACTAACTGATGCCGGTCCTACCAAGTAAGATTTACCCTCTCTGAACCTCTTTATTTTCACAGCAAGAGTCTAGGGACGAACTTACAAGTTCAGTATTTAGCGATGCGCTGCAGAAGTATTTCAATGACCTTGCACCCAACAAGCAACAGAAAGAGTTCATATCGTCGTCTTATCCCCCACAACAACCTTTCTCTGCAGAGACTGTTCAGAACTTACTTCACCAGCTGGAGCACCGAAGCGACCAGACGAATAGTTCAAAGATTTCAAAGGTTTTTAAGAGGGTGTTTGAGGCCATCAAGGAATACAGCGGTGTGATTGACACTCTTGGTACGTCATTATGGCTAATCTCATGGGCTAAACTAACAATTGTTATGCTTCCTGTAGTCTCTGCGGACCCAATGCCATCTGCACTCATATGGGGTGGACTCAGCATCATCATTGACGTAAGTTTGCGTCACGGTCGTCACATATAGTATATTAGAAATTAACTGATCATTATTATAGTCTGCAACTCGACATTACGAACTTTTGAGCAACGTCCAATCCCATCTACAACAGATGAGCGACATCCTCAACCGTTTGGCCCAGTATGAGCAACTGTATAAACATCTGAACAACCCAGCGCTCCAGGAGCTACTTTGCGAGTCATACATCTGTGTTTTCGAACTTCTCAGCAGGATTCACAAAGATATATCAAAAACAAGTTTGTATTTTTTTCATAGGCATCCACTCTCATTCTCAGTATTGAATCCGAGATTCCAGGGTTTCAGACGACCATATCCTCCACCTCTCCGAAGAGTATACAAAGGCTAAATGACCTTGTAGACAAACTCAGACGCAAAGATGAAAGCGTCAGGTCTCAGATTCAAATTCTGGATAGTGAACTAATTCGTAACATGCAGATCGGTAAGCCTTCCTCCCTTGATCCTGATAGCTGAAGTAAGGCTAAACGCTTTTCAATCAGAAATCAAAGTCACTACATGGTTGAAACAAGGCGTTACAGCTGCTTGCCGTTCGCGACAAAGCGGACTCGAGCAAGATCGACACCCTGGCACCTTTTCATGGATCGATGAGCATCCTCAGATTTCCACCTGGCTTTCGGAGGAGCCATGTGACCTCCGATTCCGTGTCCTACCCCTGTATGCTTCTCCAGGATGCGGGAAATCGACATTATGCGCTCACATTATAGGCACTCTCTTGAAAGCGCGTCCGTCTACTCCCGTTCTCTACCACTACTATCGCTTCGACGAAGCATTCAAGGCGGAAGATATATTGCGCCACTTTGCATCCCAGCTTTTCAATACATTCGTAACCTCAGGACTATGTTCATCTGCTATGCTCCGGGGATTCAAGAAGATCATTGATGATGCAAACTCTGCTGAAAATATGGTTAGAGATCTAGCAGCACACTTCCCAGCCGTTTGGATTTTTCTCGATGGCCTGGACGAGGGAAAAGAACAAAAAGAACATTGGACACAAACTTTGAACGTTGTTCATTTCCTCCTTGACCTAACGAAAACCACATCCAACGTTCGCCTTTGGAGCAGCAGCCAGGACATGGGTGATATTCGGAATGTATTCAGCGACTACAAACCCATAAACCTTGAAAGCAGGATGAAAGAGGATATGACAAAATTCCTGTCCATGAAGGTTATGGGCCTAAAGATGCCTGAAGATGGGCGGAAACTACTCATAACCAAGTTTGAGGAGGACGTATATGGTTTCTTTCTTGCGGCAAAGAGGTTGATTGAAGAACTCGAACTGGCTCATTCTCCAGATGATATGAAGAAGATCATTAATCAAGGGCCTTCGCTAGACAAATATTATAGCCGATATTTCAGGCGCATAACGGAGAATGATAGAGTCGATGCTAGGTAAGTAAGCAAGCAACAACCCGTGATGAATATGATGTTGACAGTCACCCTATTGCAGTAGGATGTTTGCTCTGGTGGCCTATGCACGGAGACCTCTCAGGATTGGTGAACTTCAGGAGGCCATCGCTATTTTGAAGAGTTTGGAACCTCATCAGTCCCAGCACGTTGTTCAAAACATTCCACAGAGTCAACTCCCTTTCATCTCATTTATCAAGCGAATCGGTCCCCCATTGATTGTCTTCAAAGCAGAGGATAATCAAACTGACGAGAGGATGGAAGTCTGCCACTTGTCTCATTTTACCGTTTTAAGATTCCTGGGAAAGCATCCAGACATATTGGGCGTCAAGGACAATGAAGGAATTGTACCTGGGGTAATTGCAGACGCATGCATCACATACCTTTTGCAACTCCGATATTCCAGTAACTTGAAGAAGTGTATCATGGATGGGAAAGAAAAGTGGACAGACGCCGAGGGAAGCGCTATTTCTGACCATCGATTCCTGTCCTATGCCGCCAAATACTGGGATAAACACAGAGATATACTCCCCGCCTCAAGGAGCCCACACGAACAACTCGAGATGTTGGAAGCCATATCTCTTCCAATTTGGGGGAACGTGATGGATTTCCTCAAATCAGACAACTTCAGGACTTGTCTGCAAATCCAGAGCCTTCTCATCGACATGCAGTTTTTCGTTCCCACTGGTTCAAGGCATCGGCCCGACCAAAGCTTTTTGTGTCTAAAGCGTGCCCTCCCCAACTGGTGTCTGCATAAAGGTGGTGCTGGCTATTGGAAAGAGTACGAGGAGTTCTGTCATGAATGGATGACTGTGCTCTGCCCGACCTTCATGGATACCAATGCACAACGATTTCTCCAGTCATGTCTTGGTGAGATTGACCGTTGCTGGTGGGGAGCTCTGGCACCGGATAACTTTCTTAGGCGACTGGATGGTAGGCATCCAAGTTTCCGGCTCGAGCGAACAAACAAACCTCGTCCAGGAAGTTACTTGTGTTCTATGGTGTTTGACACAGGCACACAAGTTGGTGAATTGCATTTTTCGTAAGTCCTCATAAGGGGTTCTAGCGTTCGACCGGTCTAATTCTTTTTGACAGTGTGAATGGGGCAGCTGCTTCCATTTTTCTCGAACGATGGTCGCTTGATCGGGGTAAATTTGAGCTCGTCACTAGTGAACAACATACAATCGACAAGAGATGTCTAAACCTAGAGCAATACACAATATGCGAGGAATGCCTGGCTCCAAGGGACGATAGGGCAAATCTGGTGCATTTCGATTGCTCAGGAAACTGTTTTCGCATTGGGACTCAAGTATATCTGAGCCATACTCAGAATTCCTTCCTCCAAGTCAACATCCCAGGTTTGGAATACGTTGAAGAAATAGCGTCGCGTGGGTCAATTATCGCTATTGCTGAACGGAGAAAGCCTTTAAAGGGCTGCGATGTGCAGAGCTTCAAAGGAGAGTACAAACACTCTTGTGGCCAAACCGTACCCCTCGGCGGCGATGAATTCGATACAGACAAACACGTTCAAAGATTTTACAACTTGCATGGATTCGAAGCATGGCCTCCCCCGCTGAAGGACACTTCCACTTACAATCCCACGGCACAATCCTCCAATGACGATGGTGGTAGCTCGGAATCGTCGATCGATATTACCAGTGACAACGAAAGCAGTGGCGACGCATATGAATCTTGGAGTGAATGTAGCTCTGATTGCGCAAGGAACAGTTTTGAACGAGAGGACATCGAAAGACGTTGGCTACAACATCCATCCCTCCCGCACCCAATTAGTTCAGGGGAGAGCGAAGACAGCGACAGCGACAGTGTGCACGTCTCATCAAAGGCCTCTGATGAACTTGAGGATCTCGACGAATTTGACGACGCCGATTTGGAGGTCTCTGAAGATCTCGACGAATACGACGAGGCCGATTCGGAGGTCTCTGAAGAATCCCACGAACTCAACGAAATCTCCGATTCGGATAACTCTGTCGGAGTGTGCTCTCGCGAGCTTGGGGGATATCGAATTCGGCCAATCGGTGAAGATGTTCTGTCCTCGGACGAAGAAGACGCATATTATGAGAGGTATCGGGCCAGAATGCCTCGAGGGAAAACAAAAAAAACAGGCACACCCTTTCTAGCTCGCCTTCGCGTCTATAATGCTCAATCTCATAACGCTCAATCTCATAACGCTCAATCTCATAACGCTCAATCTCTCCAAATGCCCAAGGAGGTCTTCTCTTTCTCCACAGGATTGCAGCTTCCTTTGCACGGCTCTCCACCTGCAATACACTCGATCCATAGCCTGGTTGTATGGCCGTTGAGCGGGGGAAAGCTTTTGTTTGGTGATTTTGAGACAGGCAGCTACTTTATACGCAAGTTGAAAACGTCTACTTCTATCAGTGAGTTCTTTCCTGATGTAAAATCAAGTCCTAAAAACTTACGATAGTGAATCAGCGCGACACATTTTTATGAAGTGTCATTTCTCAACATGCGGCAAGTTTCTTCATGTAGCGGCCTTGGAAGCCATGACAGATCGGAATGAAGCTACCTCGGAATCTCAGTCATTGGCCATGGTCGCCTACACCTTCTCACTTTGCTCATCACAGCCGACACGGTCACCGCCAACATTCGTTCACCAGGCTAGAGTTGATCTGGGTCAATATTACACTGAAAGTTCTGTGGATGATCTTCCTTTCACGTTGACATGGAGCGAAAAGATGCTTTACGTGGTAAAGCGATCTTTGACACTAGAGGTCTATCGAATTAGTCTCTTCCCCGAAACTACCGCAGGTCGAGGTGTTTACCCTGTCTTTCGCCCTGAAAAAACGATCGTATTACCCGGTACCTCACTGAGGCGCAACGTGCACTTTTTCCCCTCCAGCCAGGACGGTAATGGCCACGCACGGTTGATATTGAGCGCTCATTCTGTGTATCCTCAGGGCCTTCCAGCAATAGGATGTTTCTTGAATGAAGAGGTTGATTTAGGCGAATGGGTGCAATCTGGGATGCAAGACGTACCGGAACCTCACGGAGACGGTCACTTCGTCCGCCCAACGGAGAGATTTAATCCAGAAGAAGACTGCGATCGTAAGTTCTGCTAGAATTTATCCTCTTCACAGCTGTCACTAATATTCCCTTATAGTGCAGCCGTTTTCATTCCTGGAATAAACGAACTTTCACGGAGGAGCATGAACCTCATAGATAGTTGATGTGCTGGGTGTGTACGAACTAATAGAAATTCAACGCGTCGCTCTTCGACTACTAATATTTGCCCAACACGCATGTGGAGAGAAAGTCGACTCTCACTTCGCTTCACATTTGGAAAAATGACCATGTAGATATAGGTACTGATAGTAAAAATGCAAGAGTGTACCTTTGCGAAGTCGATTTTGGATGAGGTTGCCATACATTCTCGACAGATACTGAACTCAGAGCCACTACTTATACAACGCGCTGAGATTATGTAGTATCGCTACCAAATGCAATCTCCGTCGTCTCCGTCAATAGCACCCGTCTGTATCTGATCACGGAGTTTTGTAGCCATGATTCTGCAGGAACTATCACTTGTACTACATCCTTAATAGTACCCCATGCATACACACATACTACCTGACCATGTCGCAATCGCAAGAGCCACTGCAGCTGAGCAGGTTGCTGTTGCTCAGCACCGAGCTCATCCTGCTCATTTTGGAGCATCTGCCCCACAAGACCCTTGTCAAGGTCGCCAAAGTTTGTCGGCGGCTCCATAATCTCGCCATCCCCGCCTTTCTCTCCCGCTATGGTATCGACTTCGACCGCCCACCCCGATCACTCTTTCTTCAAGATAAGACCATACAGGCACTCCCAGGTCTCCGCACCGCTCTGTTTATCACCTCTGTCGATGATATTTCGTGCAAATTCGAGGGCCCTGAAGAGACCTACTTCACATGGGGAGTAGTACATCTGTTTCGCTTTGTCCATGGGCTTCGCAGTGTATCCCATGTCACCCTGAACGTCGGAAACATTGACACGCGCTGGGTGGATGGCCTTGCGACGGCAGCTAGCAATACGTGGAAGCCACAGTTCATACGGCTGCTGGACACGGTCCTGGAGCGGGGCTGCAAGTCGTTGACCATCTCTCATGGTCACTTTTTGGTTGCCTCTACGCTGCTAAGGAAGGGATCCAGATTGGAGGGGCCAGAGATCGTGCCTGCGAGGACGTTCCTCGGGTTATCGCTACCTCGACGGAAGATGGCGGTACCATACGAGCAGACCCTGCCACGCAATGAGCTCACAGAGTTCAGCATCCACTCAAACATGATGCTGTCGTCGCCTTTCTACGAGTGGACGATGCGGACCATGCAATGTAGCCCTATCACATCGCTTTCACTCCGTCTGTCCGGCATCCAAGCAGCAACATGGGCAGTTATCCTCGATGACATTTCTCTTCCCGGCCTCACCTCCTTTGCTGCAGAAACAGTAGACATCACATTCCCCACCATCCTTCTCTTCCTTCGTCGTCACTCCACTGTCAACACGCTCAGCCTCCACCCTCATTTCCCTCATCCAGGCATCCCCCGCCACTCAAAGCCTCAGAAGAACAACACCTTCACCCCCCGCCTTGTCAGCCTCGGAGGTAGCTCCGCCAATGTAGCCGCATTTCTGAGCCATCTCCATCCTGATACAGCTTGCCGCATCCATACGTTCACTCTCACCATCATTATGCATCAGCGCGTTCTCCTGCCTGCAGACTTTGATGCGCTTAGTGTACACATCGCGGATGCGCTCCGAATACGCACCGTTAAGCCTACCTCGCTGGTATTGCGTTTTACGGTACCTTATGAAACAGCGCAAAGAACGCTCGTCGAGGATCAACTGATGGACAGAGCAAGGAAGCTGCTGGGCTATGTAGAGGAAATTGCTTTTAGAACTGATGGTCACTTTGCGTTTGGGCGCTGGGTCGCACCTCGTATGTCTGCATGGCTTGGTGTTAATTTTCCCAAGTTGCAACGGGTCAGGTTCGATGCGGAATGTACTTCGGGCCTTGACACTCATGGACGGAAGAATCTAGAACAGTCAATTAGAGAGTCGTGCCCGGCAGTGAGAACCGTTGACTTTGAAGGGTAACTGGCTTTAAGATATGTTTCTCATTTCAACAAGAGTGGCAAAGATGAGATGCAGAGTATAGCATTCTAAAGCAGGGTATCGCTGACTGGGTACATCGCATCATGGACTCGACTTCTTGCGGTCCTTTTTCTCCCTCCGAAGCCGCCTCCGCTCCTCCTTCGACTGGGCCTTATCCTCCTCCACAGTCTCATTCTCAGTCTCTGTGTCCTTGGATCGCTTGTCCTTTTTACTCTTTCGGGAAACAACAGGCTCGGGCCCATCACCGTCCTTCACAGCTTCTTCACTTTCCCCATCCTCTGCCTTCCGACGCTTCTTCTTCTCCTTCTTACTCCTTCGCTCTTCCTCCTCCTCTCCGTCTCCTGCCGATTCCTTCTTTCGTTTCTCCTTCTTTGTTTTCGGGGTATCTGAATCCAGTGGTGTTGAATCCTGCGCTGATTGTTCGATGGTTGGCGTCATTGTCGTGGCAGAGAGAAAAGCTGATGACATTAGGGAAGAAAACTTGGACAAGCCCACCCGTTGAATTTCCGCGTCAGCCTCGTCCGCATTGATGCTCGTCATACGTGAGGCACCCAGGCCACCTCTCGGCGTGTCATAAGAATCATTTTCCTGGGTATCAAGGAGGGGCATGGAGGGCGTCTGGGTACCAGATTTGGATGATTTGGCGAGGAGTTTCTCTTTGAAGTAGTCCGCTACACTTTTAGTAGAAGTTGTGAGTTTTTCGAGCGAAACGGTGTCATCGAGTGGAGTAAGCTGTCCGCCAATTGGGGTCCCAGAACCAGAAGCAGCAGACGTGGAAGGTGTGGATGCAACGCCAAGAATTTCAGCTATGTGCGCAGACGACTTCGAGGCAATCGCCTTGGATGCTATAGCTCGTGCACGATGCCTGAAAGCGTGTAAGTCTAGACGAGTAAGAAGGATGAGATATTACACACGCTCTATTGCGAGGGACAAATGGTTTTGTAACTGCAGGCTGCTCAGTCGCCTTCGTATCTACCGCGAGGCTTTCACGGAGATCCACATCATCCTTTTCGTCTTCGGAGTCCTTTTTTCGTCGTTTCTTCGCCTTCTCCTCAGACTTTTCCCGCTTTTCTTTTCTTTTGCGCTTCTTTTCCTTGCCATCCTCATTCCCATCGACCGGTGTCCCACTTTCCTCTACCAGGATATTCTCTTTCGTTTCCTCTTCGGGGCTGGATTCGGCCTGGACGCTCTCGTTGAGCCTTTTCAGAAGGTTTTCAAAGTCCTTGTTTTGTTTCCATGCAATGCCGTTGGGATCTTTCTGGTGTGCCGCACCAATACCGAGCATATCTAGTTTTTGCGTGACTTTAATATGAGAGGTGCGCCCATCGCCCTCTACGCCAAGGCCTTTCGAGGCGTCCCATCCGAACTTTGAAAGGTAGTTCGATCCAAATTTCGCAGCATCTATTGGACGCTAAGTACCCTACGCCATCAAGAGTGATTCAGAGGGACGAACCATCTGCCCATGCTAGATTGCGAGGATCTGCAGGGATACGTTGTTTAACTCTCCGTCCAGAAAGACCCATTCGTTTTGTAGTAAGTTAAAACCTTTAAATTATGGAATAGTTTTTAGATCAGTTGCTGAGTCAGCAGTCCTTCAAGTTGCCGAAACTGGCTGGAGTATTTACAAAATAGAGTAAATAAAAGTAAGTAGTACAGATCTTTGACGTGTATCGTAAAAGGCGTTAAAATATGCTGAGGGAGTGAAATCAGAGTCCAGAAGAGCACCAGCCAAAATTATAAACGAGACAACTTTAATCCCCCTCTATACATCAACGCACCAAATCTCCAACTTTCCCTCAGGCTTTCCCTTTGAACTCTCTCGCGCTGTTTCGATGGCAAGCTCATAGTCAGAGTCGTCCCTCAGAGAGACTTTACCACCATCTTCGTCTTTGAACTTGAGGTTGAGCCCGTTGATACCTTTGCCAAACTTTGAGGTGATTTTGTCCATGAACTCTTCGAAAGGCGTGTCAGGAGCTAAAGTCATCCCTCGGACATCGTCTTGATAGTGGACCTAAAGTATAATAAGCCTGGTGCTCTTTTCAAAATAAAAGAAACCAGTTACTTTAATTCGTATCTTGACCAGCTCGAACGGAGCGTCATCATAATCACCACTCGCGTAGCCTTCCTCCTCCTCCTCATATGTACTTGGTCCGCGGCTCCGAGCAGTCGGGCGCCTGGTGACTTTCCTACGGAGTGTGCCTCCGCCGCCAAAGGAGCTAGAAGCATAGTTGCTTGCAGGAGCGCTCCGGGGGGCAGACCGAGCGGGTGCAAAATTGTTGTTTGCGTTTGACTGAGCCCAAGCGGCGACACGGTCAGGAGGAGCAGCTAGCGCACCAGCACTACGAATGGGCGGAAGGGCAGGCGCATTACCCTCATCATATGGATCAAGATAATCGTCATAGAAGTCTGTGATACGATTGTCTGGTTCTGTTGGGATGAAAAATCAGTTCTTTGATTCAGACTTGCAGTCTTTCGATTAACCTTTGGCTACAGGAGGGGGAGGGCGTTTGATACTCAAGCCTCGAACTGGAGCGCTGTTAATTGATGGTCCAAGTGCGGGCTTGGTAGAACCTATCACTGTGTTACTTCTCGCTGGCGCGGAGTTGGGCGGGGCCTGCGGCGATGTCGGAGAAAGTCCCTGTCTGGATGTCAATTCGCGAGCATTAGGAGGAACATTGAGAGTGGTCTTGGCGCGTTCTAGCATAGCAGAGCGCGGAGGTTCGTCATTTGCAGATCCTGTAATAGCACAGTTTTAAAAACTGTAAGGAGGTCAGAATAAAACTCACGAGCTGGAACAGTTGCGCTACGACCGAGGTTGTTCTCTGCATTTGCTGTGTCGAAACCCGGACGATCGATGAACACTCCGCTGGGCGAGACCCCTTGTTTCAACCGCGTAACGCCAGTGAAGGTGGTGAACGCATCTCCTGGATCACTAGCGGCGACAAGTCTCTGCACAGTTTCAGATCTTGTTCTTTAACGACGAGTCATAGATCTTACGGCTTTCCCCATGTAGTCCTTCGTTACAGCGTTTTTCAGCTTCTTCTCGGATGGCCTGTACAGTACTCCGACCGGCTAGAACAACCTGATGAGGATTATAGGTCGACAACAGGGCGTAGAAGACTTACGATGCTGAAAACTGTGTAACCCTCGCCCCGATCTTGAATAGCGTCATCAATAACATTATGTTCCTCAGTTGCCTTCTCCCGTTTCGCCGCCTCCATGTCTGTTAATCCTTCCTGCATGCGGCCAAGGTACACTTGAGAAAGGCCTCTGTTGAAGAGAACCTCTGCTGAATAAAGTCGGAATTTAAGACCAAGCTGTTCATAGTTGCTGCGATCAATGTGAGTAGGCGAAAGGGTTTGCGTCGATTGAGGCCGTACATATCCTGGTTTCCTCTCAAGTACAGGAAGGCTTCCTCGAAGTCTTTGAATGCCAGATCATACCGGGTAAGCAAAAAGTTGGATACTCCACACTGGAAGTATCTGATTCAAATCCCAATGTCAGTTATGGATCAACGGAAAGAAACCTTATTAACTGACGCAACAGCGAGATACTGATCAAGGTCGGTGGCTTCGATAAAATGTTTAACAGCAGCTTCATGTTCCCCAAGGGTCGCATAAATGAGGCCCATGTTCGTTAAGATTTTGGATGAGTCGGCGATCCGCTGCGATACACATTATTAGCGTCCTGCAATGGCGAGAGAAACGAAAGAAGTATACAGAGAAGAGATCGAGCGACTTCTCAAAGTCCTCCTCATCATATGCCTTGAGAGCAGCGGCCCAGGTCTCGAGTTCGGCTTTCAGTGACATTGCCATCCAGTGGTTTCCGTGAGGTAAAGAGAGTGGATAAAAGAAGAAGAGGAAAATTAATTAGAAAAGAATAATGAAAAGAATGGAACGAAATGAGACGCAGTCTCCGAAAAAGCGAGGATGGAAAAGGGAGTAATGGTGGTATAGGGATGGCAGGTATATAACCAGCTTGTCTATGATCAGTCGTTGCTAAGTCCGAGAATGGCACAAGCTTGTAACGAACAATTCAGACGTCAACTCGGCGTACATGCATCCATCACTTTGATGCCTTTTCTCCCTCCTAAGAGTACGCCGCCCTCGCGACTCGACAACTCAAGTAGGCTTCAAGCTCATCTCGATCCTTGATGCGGTAACTAGCCATACAGGGAGAACTCTATCTACCCCAAAGATCTATTATATGCAAAGTAGTAGTCAACATCTACATGGACAACAACTATACGCCAAAAGATCTAAAATCACAGATTGTTACGCGGGACAGGCTGCGGAGTGGTTACCGAAACCCATCGTTGTTTCATTTAATGCAAGGAGTTAAGATACGGAGTGCCATATAAATTACAGTGTCCACACAAAGAGTGCAAGAGTCGCCTAGTAGCCCGTAGGTCGTGAATGTGATTTTGAAGTGTCATATGCTCGAATTATCTTGGCTTGATCTTGCTTGCCAGCATTCTCTGTCTGACTGAAAGCAAAACCACGGTTTCTTCGCATACGTTGAGTTGCGCGAACTTTTTTAATCGCCTTTTGGAACCTTGAAAATTTTTAGAGGCAACACAGAAGGCGTTTAGAAAGACTTACTGTTCTTGCCGCGGCCGATAATCTGGAATGTTGTACTTTTGCAGTTCCTGAGCAATGTGGTACGAAAGAGGCCAGTATGTTCTCCGATAACTGTCCGACAGGTAAGAATTGCGTTCCATACAAGAAATGGAGTGACGAGACGTACTATTTCCATGCAAAGTCGCGACTGAGGCAGAATATAGGGACGAGGATAAGTACAAAGTAGAATACACTATTCGTCCAGAGACGGGGGACGATGCCAGCATATTCAGTCGAAAATCCGATGGCCGGCGCAATGACGGCATAAAGAGGTAGGAAAAGCATTGTGAAGACAAAAGATCCGGGTATAGCTGGTAAGAGCAGTTAGATAGGATCCCAGAGGTCAAGTGAGTGCACACTTACCAGCAACAGTGTACTTGGTCCACAGGCTAAGGGAGTGCTTAGTAAAACGTTCACAACTGGTAGATAGAGGTGACGAACTCAGAGATGAGAGCAGCCTTTCCTAATACTGTAAGGAGGACAGCAAGGTACAGTGTCGTACCCCAAAACCAATGGCCCGAATCAAAACCGTCAGAGAGCTTCAGATCTCCCCAGAAGAGGATGACGGAGAATCCAAAAAGAACCTGCCAACAGATGATGTTACAAGATGAACGTCTCCAGCATATCATACAACGTACCACGCTGTGGTAGAGAGCATTCGCAACCCAAAGCCAGAAGGAAGTTTTGGTAAAGAACGTGTTCTTCTGACCTAACATGTACAGTTGCGGGTATCGGTCGAGGATACGAGCGGACACAAACTGATCGAAAACGCCGATCACGAGGGGAGGCAAAACCGTAAAGACAACGTTGTACAAGGACAGTGTCCATGATTCGTATGCAATTTGCCCGGAGAAGTTGTTGAAGAAAGAGTACTGTACAAAAGTCAGGTAATGTTGTGACAAGGAATAGAACGTGGAATCGTACCCAAAACTGTGTCATGTACAGAACAATATTCTTGTAGAATGAGTCTTGCATCGACATTAGCTACACCAGCAGAAAGAGCAGAAGTTGTATGACATACATAGGATTAGGGTAGAGAGTCGTCGATAACTCCATGCACCATGAACTAATAACAGTTTCTTCAAGTAGCGGAATTGTGAAATCGCGACATCCGCGGAACGAGCTGCTTGCAAACCCTGTAGCACATTTGAGGTACGTCCAACATAGACAGATGAGCTTACACTACCTCGACTCCAGATATTCCAACTCCAACATGAGCTGCTTGGATCATACTTACGTCGTTAGCCCCATCACCAATGGCAAGGAGTAGTGCCTTCTGGTTCTTTTTTACGAGCTTAACCACAAGTGCCTTCTGTAACGGAGAGACGCGACCTGGAGTGTGGGGCTGAGTGAGGGTGTTTCACCATGAGACCGAAACGTACAGCAGATGACAGCTTTACACATGATTGCTAGTTCCAGAAAAATTTTCGAAATGCCCTTTTCCAAAGCAAATCCTAAGCTCTTGCCATCTGTTCCAAATGATCATTCAGCAAAAAACTCCTTAGAAATCAGTGGCCGTACCAATAATGAGCGCTAGATCCTCAAGTTCGCCAGAATTTCGTTGGTTTTTTATCGCATTAAGCCGTTTGCTTATGAATTGTTCCGTTTCACGAGCATTTTCTTCATTGACAATAACCTGATGGAGTGGTGAGATAATTTCAAATGCAAATTAAAAAAAAAAAAACCAGGTTCATAGATTCCGAAATTAATCTGCAAGACATTCCGATGTTGATAGCTGTCTCTTGACGATCTCCCGTTAGCACCCAGACCTGGACATAATTTAAGTCGTAGCTGCAAAGAAGAACAAGAACAATAGTTCACCTTGATACCAGCCATCTGCAGAGTGTGAATGGTGTCGGGCACGCCATCCTGCAGTTTGTCTTCTATAGCTGTAGCTCCGAGAAGGAAAAGTTCCTTTTCGATCAGTTCAGCTGCCTGGTCAAGTGCCTCTCCTCGTCCATTGATGGTGGCAGCTGCTTGATTATAGATGACGGACCACTGACGATATTCTTCTTCTGATATATCACGATAAGCCAAGCATAGCGTCCGGAGGCCCTCAGTGGCGTAGGTCTGAGTCAACAATTAGTTCTTGATATAAACCCATATCGGAAAGTTTACCTCAAGGTGGGCAAGGGTT
The DNA here is from genome assembly GCA_018220975.1 of Tephrocybe sp. 9980TJB. Taxonomy (NCBI): domain Eukaryota; kingdom Fungi; phylum Basidiomycota; class Agaricomycetes; order Agaricales; family Lyophyllaceae; genus Tephrocybe; species Tephrocybe sp. 9980TJB. Next base: position 237,848 of record JABAJU010000014.1, read on the forward strand.
TTGTCAGTGTAGGGTTGGTTCTTGCTTAATCGCTCCAGAATGACGGTATCGGCACCTTTCGTATAAATCTTAATCTTGCCATTCGGCGCCCGTATAACAGTTGACATCCGTTTCCTGGTAGAGTTGAACTCGCACACATTTAAGATCTCGAATTCCTGTGATTGTCCTTGAATGTTAACAAAGACTGATTTTGGCTTCCGTGTCTGCGAAAAAGTTAGTTATACGTTATGCGACAATCGCTGAAATGAGCCTAACGTGAAATTGATATCCCAGTAATTCGGCGCCAGCCACCAAAGCTGCTTCGTCAGGGCTACTTGCTTGAAAAATCGTCTTTCCATCCCTCTGCTCAGGAATAACGGTGTGGCAGACGGCTAAAAGCGTCAGAAATTCTTCTAGCACTTCTCGAGCCCTCTCTTCTGAGGCATCCCCATCAGATCCAGATGCCGTATCGACGAACGGATTGGAAGTACGCTCGATGAAGGATTTCATCTCAGCAAAAGTCTTCCATCCATCGCCTTCTTCGGACTCGCGCCTGTTCTCGTCTACGACATCCGCATAGGCCACTCCACCAATACTACAGCAGCGGAATTCCATCTCGTTACAAGTGAGTGTTCCAGTCTTGTCACTGAAGACATATTCAATCTGCCCCAGTTCCTCTACGAGAGACGACGTGCGGCATAGCGCAGGAGTGTCTGTTCGTGCGTAATACATGTCGAGGTCGGAGTTAATCAGTTGTGCTTGTTGGAACTTGACAACTTCCATTGTGACGATAAGGGAGATTGGAATCAGATTGTTGTAGAGAATGACGAAGGTTAAAATATCTGGATAGGGAATTGCAATGAATATCACCGTAGAAATCAAAACATCTGCAAACCTTCAATGAATCCCTTCGCTAAAACCAGCTTCAGCAAAGATGAATGGATATTGCAGGGTTTGAATTCACCTTTACTGGTCAAAGTTGAGGACTCAAAAAGATACCACTGCTGAGATGAAAAAAACCATGTGCGGATGCTGCTTCCAATTGTTGATCCAATGGAAAGACCGAGAAGAAGAATGAACAAGAAGACGATCTGTACATTGACCTGCCTCTCCACAGCAGTTCTCTTGATGGGTGTAGCACTAGCAAAAAAAATTAGATTCAAATTATAACTATTCAATACAAAGGCTCACGTCGCGTTTCGCATCAATTTAGTCTCGTGGCCAGTGAAGACGGTCAAACCATACACCCATGGCGTATTTCGAATCTGTGCTCCACGTAATAACATTTGGTCAGGACCTAATGGCACTTGCTTCGGAAGGCCTTCAGATGTGATGAGATCCAGAGTCCCTTCATATGTATAAAGAGAGTTGTTAGGCTGTTCTGAACGGAGTGAGCCGCGCAACGCGCTGACAAGGGAAGGCGCTATAAGCGGTGCTGTATGGGACGACGCCTGCTTGATCTTGAGATTTGTCTCCCTGCAACACATCAATTAAACGTCGAGAAGTGACCAAATTCAGACCGACGCACCCGTCGAGGTTAGATGTCTCAATATAGCATAGTCCCTCCGGTTCACTTGAGCTTATAATGACCATGTCGGCAGGGATAAAATCGTCACTCTCCAAGCGAACAACATCTCCAACCTCGATATTCGTCCACTTCTTCTCGGCGAAGGTAGATTGGGCAGTAAGAACCTTGGCCAATCTTGAATTAAGCTCTGAGTCAGATTGGTGTCGTTTCTAGCTGCTCATGAAAATGGATAGTCATTCCAACGTGAGCGAACATACCAGGTCTTCCTGCACCTCCTTGAATGCTGAAGCAAGAAGAACAACTGCCAGTGGAGCAATTGTAGTATACCTATTGGTGGGAGACACGCCAGGAATTTGTTGGATACATGCCGTGAAGAGAAAAAATAAGTTGGCATATTTAGAGAATTGTTCTGCCGTGGGGATAAATCTTCAAATTTAAATCAAACAGGAATCAAACACGTACCAAAGAGAAACTTGGGTACGAAAGAAGCAACGTTGTATTTGGATGTGGAGATGAAATTGGAGGAAAACTCGCTGTTGGCCGCACTGTTGTTGAGTGCAATAATCCGTTCTCCAGTCAGTACTTGTTCCTTCTGCCATGGCCATTTCCATTTCCATTTCTTTCCTGGAGGCTTTACAGGTTTTACGGGGGCTGCTCCAGCTGGCTGGAAATCATCGTCATCGAAATTCCAGCCCTGTGGAACTCCATCACCCAAGCTTAACTTGGAAGGTCCCGAACCAGCAGGAGGTGCCGCAGAGCGAGCAAGAGGGAGGCCGCTTTCTTGAGACTCCATTGCTTTAGGTCTACCAAACGCGGAGTCTGGCATATTGTCATCGTCATCGTCGAAGAACGGGTCCATTGCAGGCTGCGGAGAGTGATGGTCAGAGTAGGAGCCCATTGAGGATGACGGAGGGTAGGCATTAAAGAGGTCATTGGCGTGCTGATAACGAGCGGCTGGGTTTGCGGTGGACACCAGCCGTCGGAAATCGTCAGTCATGGTCGTTGCCGCGGAATGTCTAGACATCCTGTTGCCAAGAAAGGACAGAATCCGCGTTTGTGTGGCACCATTATTTGATCCAAACATTCTGGTCTAAAATTCCAATTAATTTTAGAAGTAATGCTTTAACCAAAGCATCATAGCAACAACCACAATCGCTTGTAGAATTATGAGTGCATGCCCGAAACACGCTAAATTGATGAGATCATGACTATCTGAAATATACATCTAAGTCTGGAAGAGGTGTGTCCTGTTCGTGACTCTGGCCAACGAAGCGACAATCATTTCCGACCGCACGTTTATAAGCTCTTTGACAGCGACATACGCCGGTCCCTAATGCCTTGATGTCATCTTGCCGCAGAAAGCCGCTGCACCGCCGTTCCTGATGAAGAACGAAAAGCAAGGATTACACGCCAGGATACAGAAAGTATTGGTTTGAATATTGAGGTTACAGGATGTCCCCCAAGAATGGCGGTGATGGTTTACAGAAATAAGTATGTAGAGAGCAATCATTACATCAAATTTCGACCCTGTATACTATTTGTAGTGCTTTGCACTGCTGATCGATACGCGCCCAACTTTGATCAATGATATAGATATCATCGAGTCCTACAGTTGAACACCACACCACTGTTGTCAACTGATATCTTTCCTGCCTTCCCCGCCAAAAATGCAGAGACACAGCTTTACTGCCCTTAACTCCACTTTCGTTGTCGATTCTGAATATCAGTTCGTCAAGGAACTAGGCCAAGGCGCGTATGGGTGCGTAGTAGCTGCGACACATCGTAGATCAGGAGAAGGATGTGCCATTAAGAAGATTACCAACATCAACACCAAGGTCTATTTCGTCACTCAAACTGTCGAGAGTTACCTTATCTTTGTCTTCTAGCGTATCCTCACCAAGAGATGTCTGCGCGAAATCAGGTTTGTGTTAGGAATGACTATTTAGACGCTGCTGACCTGTAAAGGTGATTAGGCTCCTGCATCACTTCCGCGGCCACAAGAACGTATGTTTCATGTTTTATCCACGATTAATCCATGGTCTCTGACTGCGCTCAGATTACATGTTTGTACGACATGGACATCGTCTTCCAACCAAATGGGAACTTTGATGAAGTTTACCTCTATGTAAGGCCCCCTGTGTGGAGTAAAATACGTTATTTTATTAATTCGCGTTTAGGAAGAACTCATGGAAGCAGATCTCCATGCGATTGTGAGCAACCATGCTCTTACTTTACCTTTCCTCCTGTTTAAACCCCATGCATAGATTCGTTCGAGACAGCCTCTTACGGACGCACACTTCCAATCGTTTTTATACCAAACCCTTTGTGGATTGAAGTACATTCACTCTGCTAACGTTTTGCACCGCGATCTCAAGCCAGGCAACCTTCTTGTCAATGCTGATTGCGATCTCAAGATCTGTGACTTCGGACTGGCTAGAGGTTATACTCCAGGTGGTGGAACATCCCGTGCAGCAGGAAACCAAGGTTTCATGACCGAGTATGTTGCAACTCGGTGGTATAGGGCACCTGAAATTATGTTAAGCTTTGGTAACTATGTGAGTTGCATATACGAGCTACATGAAATCTTTTCTAATGAGGTTTATCAGACCACGGCCATAGATATTTGGTCAGTCGGTTGTATCTTGGCGGAGTTACTTGGAGGGAAACCTATCTTCAAAGGCCGGGAGTAAGTCTCTAGATCTAGACATAGTTCCAACCGAAGTGACCTATGTTCCAAGTTATGTCGATCAACTGAACCAAGTACTCCATTACCTTGGAACACCATCTGAAGACACCCTGCGCCGCGTCGGTTCCCCCCGAGTATGCCCATATAATTTCTTTCAGATTATCAGCTAATTCTTGATCATAGGCTCAAGAATATATTAGGTCCCTTCCCATCAAGCCCAAAGTGCCATTCTCAACTTTATTCCCTTATGCAAACCCCCTGGCGACCGATCTTCTTTCGAAGATGTTGTGCTTTGATCCAGCTAAGAGGATCAACTGTGAAGATGCTCTGAATCATCCGTACTTCCAAGTGTGGCACGATCCTGCTGATGAGCCTGTCTGCGAATCCGCAAGTCCATTCCAAGCAGATTTGTTCTCGCGTTTCTGACATGTTGTGTACTCCAGAAATTTGATTTCGGGTTTGAAGAGGAGGACAACATCGACGGCATGAAGAAACTCATTGTTGAAGAAGTCAATGCCTTCCGGGCGGAGGTCCGAGCTCAAGCTAGGGCATCTGGTCAGATGCGTCGTCAAGACAGGTTTGTCTTCGTTTTTTATATATGATTACTTTCGCTTATGAATGTAGCCTCCCCATACCCTCACGAGAGGAGATCCTTAGCTCGCCTGTCCAGGAGCATGGACCTATGCATGGTGCAACGTCTTCATTCACAGCGCCAAACAATCGTCCTGCCAGCCCCATTATGGATGATCCCAGTGAGGAACTCGAGAGAGAACTGGCTGGGACCCATCTTGGCGGCAGAGCATAAAATTATTGATACAAACTTGAGATACGGGGGCAGCTGGATATATGATAAAAACATTTTGATTTGTTTCCCAGAAGCAGTTACCTACTTTTTAAAATTGTAAAATTCAATGGTAGTTTCCTTTATGATGAAATCTGGAATGCATTGCTACAGTACAATGACAGTCTACAGTTCGCCCTGTTCTTAGGAGGATGCCTTTACTTCTCGAATAAATGCTACAACTTTATCAAGGTCTTTGCCTGGGCGCTCTTGATTTTCGACCCCACTGCTCACATCCACGGCCCAAGGCTGCACCGTTTTGATCGCTTCCGCAACATTGGTGGGCGTGAGACCACCGGCGAGGATGATGGGAAGGGGAAGATATTTGGAGGGGGATGTACCAGACGCCGGTGAATCCGACTCCTTCGTGTTATCGGCTGAAGACGCGGAAATGGGTTGGTATGAGTGGGCAGTCCTTACAATTTCCCCTGCATCGACGATTCTTCGCGCAAAGTCCCAGTCGACAACTTTTCCGGAACCGCCACTCATATTGCTACCGTCGTTGCGCAGGCTGTCGAGTAGTATGAACTGATGAGCACCAGGCCTCGTAATACCGTCTGCACCAGATCCGTCACCGATGTGGAAGACACGGATTACAGGGACGGGAATGTGATTCGCAAATTCTATAGGCTCAGAACCATGTAGCTGAACGACATCTAGCTGCGCACAAGAAACGACATGCAAGATTTCCGCTAGTGGTGCGTTTTGGAAAACGCCGACCAAGAGTGGCCGCGCTGCAGAGGCAGAGAGACGAGAGGCATGGGCGCTGAACCACGGGCTATTGCCGACATCCGAAGATGAAGGAGATTTTGCTGAATAACGGAAGGTCCGGATGGCTGCAGAGATTTCTTTTGCAACTTCAAGATTGATGTGTCGTTTCGAGCCCTCCACAAACATGAGGCCAAGCATATCAGCCCCAGCTTCAGCGACGGCAAGAGCCTCGTCCCTAGACTGTATACCGCATATCTTCACCAAAGGTGGACTTTGCTTCCAGGAAAGCGTGGAAACAGATGGATCCGGTAGTGAAAGGAGATGCCGGATGAACGAAGCGGGGTCTTCTGCACGCATGAGGCTCTCTCCGATGAGGACCGCTTTGACTCCATCAGGAGCGTATCTCTGGACATCCTCAGGGGACGCGATACCGCTGAGGGCGCACAGAATTATATCTGTACCCTTCACCATGTCACTTAGGCGGCTGGTAGTTCCCATATCAACCTTGAAATCATGAAGATTCCTGTTGTTAACCCCTACAACTCTTGCTGGAAGAGAAAGAGCGATCTCCATCTCTTTCGCGTTATTGACTTCCACTAACGGCTCCATACCCAATTCCAAACTGTATTTGTATAGATCACGGAGCAATGCTTCCGGAAGCATGCTCACAATGAGCAAGATGGTATCAGCACCCCAGATACGGGCTTCCAAAACTTGGTATCGGCTGAGGATGAAATCCTTGCGAAGAATGGCAGGCCTGTTCGGGAGGTGCGCAACGCTCAGACGAGCATGGAGCATGTCTTGCAATGATCCTTTGAACCATTGAGGTTCTGTCAGGACAGATATCGTTTGTGCACCAGCAAGTGCATATTTCAAAGCTTGAGCAGCAGGAGACGTCGAGAGAGAGATGGGACCTTTGGAAGGCGATGCGCGTTTAATCTCGGCGAATAAGGCTGGTGTATCGGACTGTGTCTGTTTAATGCGGGATATGAAAGGAATCAGCGGGGGTGCGATGTTGAGATGGTAAATGGTTTCTAGATCTGCCATTGTCGTCCCAGGAGTCGCCTCCGCCAATGCAACATCTTTGCGACGTTGGGCGTAGATCCTTTCAAGTATGGTGGGTATTTTAGCAGTAATTTTCGAGTCTGATGACAGATCTTTCGAAAGAGCCTCGACAGGGAAGGGTGGCAAGGAGCTGTCGAGAACGCCTACATGAGGATTTTCCTCCCACAACCCACCTCGCAAAGAGAGGAAGTTCCGCATCAAAGCATCACCGCCGACGCTGAGAATACTCTCTGGATGATATTGAACGGCTTCTAGAGTATATCGGCGATGGCGAACCCCCATAATGACTCCAGATTCCTCGGAAATCGAGGTAATGGAGAGATCGGGAGGTAACGTATCTTGGGACGCGCTCAAGGAATGGTACCGCGTAGATTCTATCCCCTGGGGGATGTCTTTAAAGCATCCCCTGTTGTCGTGACGGATGCGGCTGATTTTGCCGTGCATAATCTCTCCCGCATACCTGGGCATGCAAGATAATGCTTAATACTAGAGATAAAATGCTCCCGAAGCACCTGGCACGCACCTAATATCTCCGCCATATAGGTCCACAAGGCATTCCAAGCCCATGCATACGCCCAAAACGGGAACTTTGCCCTGGAAATACTCGATGGCCGACTTTGATATTCCAGAGTCAGTTTGCGGATGTCCTGGGCCTGGCGAGATAATCAAGGAGTTGATCTGTAATTGAGGAAATAATTCAGGTGCGATGGCATCGTTCCTAATAACAGTGACGTTGGCTCCAAGAAGCGATAACTGTTGGTAAAGGTTCCAGGTGAAGGAATCGAAATTATCGATCATGAGAACATCGAGCTGGCCAGTGAGAGCTGGGGGGAGAGACGTCTGGGGCGTAGCCATGGCGAGAGATAGAGAACAAAGAGCAGGGAGAGACGGCTTTTTTAAGTCGAGGTTAAAGAGCAATGGAATGGAATGATTTTAGGTAATGACTCAAGAAAGGCAAAATGATCGTGACTAATCTCATCAGATCACCCCTAATTGACTACTTTCTTTGTTCAACTTCATATTAATACATGATGCATGAATGTGCTGTGATTCTTCATCACCCCTCAAGAGGACGGAGAATCTTGATGCCCCAGCAGATAGGATATTGTGTTGAATGCAGCCCAAGGAACGAATTCTGCACAACTCTTAGCTCAGTATTCGTGGGCAGTCGAAAAGCCTGAAAAATACATACGGGGTGTCATATGGCCGCTAAAGTAAAACTCAACATCTGGAAAACGAATTTCGGAGTAAGTGGTAGATTCGTATATGCATTGGCAATACCACCCACATGTGAGACCGCGTTCAGTGTGCATATTTCCATATACTCCCATATTCTTGACTGTGAAGCTCTCGGGCTCGATCGGGGTTTGGAACCCTTGAGCGCCGTCCCAGGTCATGTTCCTAAAACAAACGAAACGCTTAGATACCTCGATCATTACACTGGGCCCAAAATGCAAATGCGTACTGGATTGCAATGCGAGTCCCTTCCGCCACGAGTATGAAATCCTATGAAAAGATCATGTATCACTTAGAAGGTATCTACAGGTGAAACTGCGCACCGCCAGACCGTGAACAATTACAGTTCGCACCGATTTCTCGATCACGTTTGGTAGAACGCTGAGAGTGGACGGGATCGATTGATCGTTTCCTGGGCCACCTGTTTTCGGGTTAATATAAACACTACCGCTCGAACAAGTGCTCCAGGTGATGTGAGGTGCGTGAATAGCATCCTGGACCTAGGAGACCGGGTGGGTTTATAATTATATATGCACGTAGCATTCGAGGTCATCTTTAATAAAACTCACGTCCGTTCTGCAGAGAAGGTTAATACCAACAAAGTCGAAGTTAACAACCACGCACCTGTTGAAGTAGATGAATTCCTGTGTGGAACGCGGGAACCCGAGGACACTCCCTGAAACCCAACGTCATGGAACAACTTCAGTTCTGTACTTCGTGACTTACACAAGTTGGGCCAGGTGTCAGAAACGCTAGTAATGCAGATTGGTATAGTAGCATCAGTTTTCCAAGACTTTTAAATTGGATATTTACCGATATACATCAAAAACTGGGTTGAGGCTGTGGCAAAGGAAAAATGGAACCGTGAGACACGACAACTTTCGGAAAGAGGACGTACACCCCTATGGCGCGTTGTATGATATTGTGTATACGGCAAGCTGGTATCACCGAAAAGGTGCCGTTGGTGGCGACTGGAAGCGGAAGTTGCCCCTGGGGTGGATATGTAACAAACTTGGTGAGATAGTCTGTATATCCACAAGCATCGGATATTGACTGAAGAGATGCCCAGAATGAACTGTTGAATGGGAACAGATTCTGATTCGCCTATGAGAGCATAGTCAAACTTAGCAACTTTGAACCTAGCAAAATCAATATTGTACCTGAGCAAAGCGCAATGCAGGAATCTCGTCTTGGACGACATCATACGAAAGCGAAGGGTCAGCAATCCAAATCCCTTTCAAGTTGAGGTCGAGTCCAGGATGTTCATAAATCCAGTTGGCAATGTACGGAACGTCTATCAACACTCCTCAGCATTGCATCTGAATTTGAAGCGACTAGAGTTCGCTCACAGAACCCTGCGTACTATTCTGCATATCAACTCGATGTCATACCACAAGGCTGAGAAATCTCTTACGCTTTCTCCGGTCACGTAAAAGTCTTTCCCTTTCAGTTCACTAAAGACTTCCAAAAATTGCTCCAGGAATCCTGTCACCTCAGCCGCTAACTCGTCGTCGTTGCTGATGTTTGGAGTGCCTTGGCTAAAACCAGTCTGTTTCGGCATTTTATTCGGAGTTGGCATCTCAGTACTGTGTGTAGCACATACCCCAACTGGTTGCTCAACCCAGAGAACATGGGAAAGGTTGGTCCAGGACCACTGGTTACTTGAGATAGATACACAATCAAGAGAAACGTCGACATCAAATAGTCAGTTCACTTACGGAGTAGGTTTTGATTGGCCCCATGACCATGCTTTGAAAAATATCTAATGAAAATCAAGCCTGCATTTAAAATCTCATGATGCTCACAGATAGGACCATTTTCCTGCAAAAATCCCTCGAGTGATGAACAGCCTGGACCGCCTTGATCGCATACGACATTTCAGTCAATAAAACCGACTAGCAGAAGAGGCCAGACCATTCGTCCAAAATGTCAAACGGTCCGTACTAGCTAGGTTGTTCGTGGGCCAGAACCTTTCAATATATTATCACTTTTGGGGAAATATGCAGAGTCTCCAGAATGACTTACCAGAAAAAAAGCTTTCGTGTCTCATTTTTGTCACCAGATATGGGCATCAATCCAGCATATGATGGTCCAGCGTCAAAATCAACTAAGGCGTGAACGAGAGTGAGTAAGGATCAAGACAAGATAAGGCGCCTCACCATCGGGGATTTTCGTTCCATCAACAAAGAATTGCTCAGCAGCAGGGTTTTTGAATGTTATAGTAGGCGGCGGAGCCTGAGCAGTAGATGTTGCCAATAAATCATTTATTCGCTGCGCTTGTTCCTGCTGGATAGCTATGGCCTCCTCCATGGCCTGAGAAGCACCACCAATGGCAGTGACATCCTTAACTGCTGCGACAAAACCGATAAACAAGGAGAAGTAATGTCTGAATGTCATAATAGTGCGGGGCATCTGACTAGCAAAGGAAATGGCTCCTTGGTAGGCTTTATGTTCAGCGAATCATGTACAATAATAGAAACAAGGCGAATGCATGCGTTTCAACGCGAGCATCCACCATGTAGCGCATGGTCGAATGAGATATCTTAGTAAAGTGGCAAAGCATATGCCAGCCTCAGCCTCTATTCGGGAGGCGACAAGTTTGGCTGCAGCATCCAACATTTAGAAAGGACTTCGCACATATAATGAAATAACGTCGAATAGGTTGAATGTTTGTTCCTTCTAGCAAAACAGCAAAGAGAAAAAGAGGCAATATATAAATAAGTTGTCGGCATCGCACAGTAATACATGTGGAGGGATTCCATGCCAAGCAAGCATAAGATATAAGAGATCATGAGCCACAGAGGTGCATGGAAATGTCACAGATCACCACAGCCTAAGTGCCTTTGCAGGCAACATGCATAGACAAGATCGATTCCTGCGTCATGAGGATCAAGACTGATGACTGGGCGTTTATGACAGCTTGTACAACGAGATGAGCGAAAAACAGGCTCAATTAAGAGCCATGTGTGGTGTTATAGTGGAGCCCATTCCCATGGGTGTGAGCGATCTGCTGTTCCTTGCTGTTAGTCTTACGCACATTAAGGTGATGGCAGCGTGGAGGGGTGTTCTGTCACACTCACCTGCCACTCACGCGTCATTGGCACTTCAATGTGACCGGTCACTGTCTAGATAGTGATGGATTTGTCCACCTTAGGCGGGTTGCCCAATGCCCAATGCCAATGAACGCTTAGGCTTCTCTGCGACGACGCTCCCTAGACGCCATCTATGACTCTTGAAAGCCACTTACCTTAATTCAGATCTCTTTCATTCGTTTACTAATCATCGACGGGCGACAGCTTGTACAGCTTTAAATTCCACCCACATTGGCACCTGTCTTGCTTATCTGCAAATCATCAACGCCTAAATATTACCTTGAACGACTCAAATGACTTCTAAAGCTACATGTCCGAAACAAACTGCTGAAAAGGGTCCCGCTTTAATTCAAAATGGAGATATCGTGTTACAAGGTAAGCTATCAAGCTATGATCCATCGACTGGTATGCATGGTAATCGGCTTCCAACCTCTTCAGCATATCAAGTATGTTTCATTATATTGTTTCTTTCTTCTTGACCTATTGTTCTCTACAGGTTGGATGGCTTGTATCAGGCTTTTTCGCCATCGTTGCAACAGTGGTCTCGGCATGGCTGGTGAACAAGCATTTGCAGTGGTATACGATCGTAAATTTTTTGTTGTCAACCTATGTTAAGTATAACTAATTGTTACCTTCTAGAAAGGGGAACAGCGATGTGCGTACCTACCATGTCTCGATCATCCAGACGAGAAGCGACCTCTTAGTGGGATCTTTTCTCAGACATTGTACGAATACTTTTCATGGTGCCCATCTATGCTCTAGTCAGCTTAGCCTCTTTTCTTTTCTGGGTAAAATTTCTATGATATTTCCCCATGTCTTTGCTGAACATGCGTACTCAGGATTACTCTACAGTGTTGATTCTCGTACGAGATGCCTATGAATCAACTGCATTGACGGCCTTCTTTTATCTTCTACTTATGTATATCTCACATGATCCCGGGGAACAGAAAGCCCTGTTCTTGAAAGTTGGGCTCTCCCGTGAAGCAGACTTTGAAGCAAGGAAGAAGGGCGAGAAACCAAGGAGATGGATGTTCCCTTTAGGTTTTATACACTGGAAACCCCAGGTAGCCTTGCCATCTATATGCTTTAACGAGTCGAATGAATTTTTTTTTTCCGATTTATAGGATGGCTTACACTTCCTACAGGTTGCCAAATGGGGGGTCCTCCAATACTGTGTGATTCGGCCGACGTAAGCGCCACTTCTTTCAAAATTTAGTTTAAAAGCCAACGAAAGCTCATTGATAGGACGACTCTAGCCGCTGTGATCCTCAATTACATGGGCTTATACTGCGAGGACTCTTGGGGACTTGATTGGGGCCATGTCTACGTACGTTCCTCTCCCTTTGACCTCACATCCTGCTGTTAATTCGCGACACCCTCAGATAAGTGTCATCACCTCAATTTCCGTCACGATTGCCATGTACTTTTTGATTCAACTGTACATAACTATCTCGGCACATGTCGCTCCCCGCGGCCCGTTATTACAGCTCTTTGCTATCAAAGTAGTCGGTCAGTCTAACCTACACCTCGATTCATCCCTAACTTATAGATCCATCTACTAGTGTTTCTGACTTTTTGGCAGTCTATATTCATTTCTCTTCTCACCATGCTTGGCGTAGTTAAAGATGTACGACCTCAATTTTTCTACTATTCGACTTGTACTCACCCCTTCGTTAGAGCAAATACATGACCTCTGACGATGTTAACGTCGGCATCGAGGCCATGCTAGAGACCTTTGAAATGGCGTTCGTTGTTTCCTTCATCACAACTTGCCATATCTTACGTTTTGAAAGGCTCATTGCATTCCTCCACATCCGTGCCTATTCATATGGACCCTATGTCCCATTTCCTCGATCAGATAGCCTGGAAATTCAGCTTCAAAGGACTCCTCGTCTACAGTCGCTGGCGCATTCCATGAACTTTATGGAGACAATCCGCGAGTTATGGATTGGTTGGATCTATATGTGGGACAAATTTCGTGGTAGGGAACCAACACATGACGTTGGTGCTCGAAGAACGGCCCACTATGCAGAGGCTTTTGGCAGATCCAGGCACTCACAGCCGCCACACGAGTACAGCAATAGAATGCCTCCGGATCAAGAGGCGACTTTCCCCAGAGTGGAGATCGAGGTTGAAGAAAGGGTCGATATTGAGATTGAGGGCGAGAAACAATGGCTGGGCCTTGGAGACGATTATGCTTATGGACTACGTTACGCTGCAAGAGAAAGAAGTGACAGCTTGGGCATACAGATAGAGAAAGAGCTGGAAAGGCGAGGGATGATCATCGGCCCATCCAATCTATCGGTAGAAGACTTCAGCGTGGCTCATACGAGGAAGCAACAATCGTGGTGGCGCCGACTCTATGACAGATTTTCAGAACATGGGTCAGAAAACGAACAGAAACAGACATCAGGACGGTCGCGCGATCACCATTCTCAGAATCAGATCGCAACACATGTCACCGTTGACAATCCTGCATCTCAGGGCTCACACCGGGCGCGAGAAATGAGAAACAATGATGGTGGTTTCTCTGCAGTCTACGAAGGCCTTGATCCACAGGTATCATCGCGATCTTCACCACGAAATGTCAGGAAGACATATGCATCGAAGGTACAGGCGGTTGACGAGCCGTGGCCAGATATCAATGTACCGTATATGCCATCCTCTGCGAATCGAGCTCAGGATATCAACGATAATGGCTCATCTTCCGTTCAAATGAGCGCCCAATCGCAGTATCCAGAGCAGAGTCATTCCCGTCACTGTCGTGAATCTGCTTTTCATCTTGCGCAGGACATCTCTGCTGTTATCTCGCAACCCCTGGCCACACGAGCGCCGCCTCGAGGGAAAAAGAGACGTAGCGACATCCAGGGCTTGGGTGTCTCAGGCTCACGCCTGCAGCCGATCCCCAGTGGCCCTCACAGATTCAGAATATCGGGCATGAAACCCTCTGGCTCATTCAACCGTAACCGATCTGACAATATAATGGCTGCATCTCGACGGCCTCGCGCCGCTGAAACATACAATTTTATGCCAGAATCTTCGGGCTATTTCCCCCCGTAATCCCTTACGTTTTCTTTTGCCCACGAACTTTACGAACGAATATTTTTCATCATGACATTTGGATAGCATTGTAGAGGTCTACGATAATCAGGCGACAATTCCGCCAGTCTTCATGTCCCATCCTAGACAGCCATACGTCCAGCCGAAAACAGTTCCATCAGGTGCATGGTATTTCAGAAGAGATTTATGCATTCCTGGTTGGGTATGCATACTGTCTATTTCCTCCATGTCTTTCTCGGAAAGGGGTAAGATCTAATTGAAACATTTAGCGCCGTATGGCAGGGCTAAACTGAAGTTGAAACAAACATGGAGGTTGGCAATCATCCTTCCTTCGTCTTCGCTTTTAGGAATGACGACGGTGCTGCGTTGCACAGCCCAGCTCAGGATAACTTGTGCAGGAGTCGTGTTGATCCTTTCCGCGATCGTCTTTACAGTCGGATCTGTGAAGAACGTCGTAGACCTTCCTGCCAGTTGAAAACGTTTTAACCTTCGACTTGACCGTCAATAAATAATAAAGAACTGACCGAGAGGAGAATAAGCTGTGAGCAAGATGCCCTTTTCATGGCAAAACTCCTTGAGTTCAGTCTGTGGGAGACAAGGGTGCATTTCCACTTGATTCGTGGCTGGGATCACAGTACAGTGTGGAAGGAGTTCCTTCAGAGTCTTCACAGAAAAGTTGGAGACACCAATACTCTTTACTTTCCCTTGAGCACCAGTCATAAACCCGTGGAAAGCATATAAGATTTCGAAACAAACCGGTTTCCAGAAGCTTTTCCATTTCTTTCCATGCGAAAATAAAGTCAGGCTGCTCTCCATATTTGAGAACAACTTCAGAGCCATCCTCTGACCACTTGACGTCAAACTTGGCCTGGATTTACGTGAGGGTGGCAGATCTTACCATTGATGACTGAATGTTGGGGCCAATGCATAAGATAGAGGTCAACATAATCAAGTCCCAGTTCTTTGAGAGAGGTATCGAAGGATTCGCGAACATCCTTCCAGTCGTTACTGATAGGATTAATCGTAAGGCGTACTTGCTGCGCTAGACTCGATACTCACGGTAATTTGGTGGTCAGAAATATTTCATTTCTTGGGACACCAGACGCACGGATCGCAGCTCCGACCTGTTCCTCGTTTCCTAAAGTATCGTCAGCTGGGATCGAAGATTCTGTGAGATGCAGTACCATATTTAGATGCCTGTTTAATGTGTATATTGATTAGATGTTGTTGAACAGCAAGAAAGAGGCTTATGCAAACTGTATCAAAATGACGATAGCCGTTCTGCAACAAAAGTGTTCATTTCATTTTCAACAGACTCTTATACAAATTTACTACCTTGAGTGCCTTGATACACATGTCATAGACGCGAGTTCCTCCTCCAGGTTCTCCCATCCAGCAGCTAAATATTGATTGTTGAATTAATCGTGGCGCAGGGAAAGTATGAACGGATTGGAAAGGCCTTACCCAAGGCCGACAGCAGGAATCTTGACACCGTTATTGAATGTGAAACTTTGGATGTGACCACTGGACATCGCGTGAAGAATTGGTTCAAGTCAATCTATAGGGATGGACAATTATATCTTCAGCCCTCAGCAGATCAAGGAGTGCCGACGGCCCTAACCGGCCCTGATTCGGGCCGAAATCCCAAGGTAGTTTCTTGAGGCTCCAAGGTGCTCTCTCAAGTTTTCTTTTAGAGGCAACGGTCACTGGTCTAATCTGCAAGTCTGGACGTCCCTAGTGATGAGAATGTCGTGTATCTACAATATCTATTGAGGTCGGTCACCAAGGTCCAAAACGAGGTTGATATATAGTACATGGTAGAGTGTAGAAAAGTAGACGTGTCGAAGGTATCAATGTTCAGATGAATGCGTAATTCTAGTCAGGCCCAAGAGACCTCTTTCCAGTCGCATGACATAGCCGTTGAATGGCTCTAATTCCATTATGTTGCCAACAAACTCTGAGTGGACGACCCTGCGCGCATTGATTTTTTCAAGGATCATCTTTGTTTCTATAGCCCTCTCTGAGTCCGAAGAAGTATGTTCATCGTCCGAATCGTGATTATTCTTCATGGAAGAACTGGAGCCGCTAATGTCAACTCGCAGGGCGTTCTTAAACACGGCTGGATCTATAATAGGTGCGGTGACGTCTAAAAGCTCGCTGTGTCGACCAAATGATTGCGAAAGGCTCTCGTGTTGTTCTGGCGACGTCGGGTTGAACAGGTTGACGCAAAAATCAAGTGATTTTTGAAGTTCTGTTTCGGAAAGTCGTTTCCCCATATCAGAAGCCCCTTGAAGAACTGTCCGTTGTTAAGAGTCTTCTATATGGTTATGGTCCAGATTGTAGCTCACCTGGACGAAGCAATGAAAAGGCACGATCGTAATTGTCTTCATCGATGTCGCACAAAATGTCCATGTTTTGTGCACAGATTTGTTTGTATGCACTCAAAACAACGACTTGAAACCTTGAAGGACTGGTATTCAGGTTAAGAAAGCGATCGTTTAAATCCACTGACCTGGTGTAGCTGGTGGATACACGTTTAGAATGCCACTCAGCTGCATCTTGTTCAGAGCAATGGCCACGAATTGAGGCGCAAATCGTAGCGGACGCCGAAAGAGCGGATGTGAATGCAAGGTGTATCCCACTCGAGAAGAACGGGTCAATGAAAGCTGTTAAATTTTGAGTTGTCATCCATCAGGTTGCCGAGTTCAGAGAATGACAAACCCCCCGCGTCGCCCACAATTCTAAAATTATTGCCAGCATATGAAGCCGCAGAGTAGCTAAAGTCGCTGGCTATTTTCACGCTCCCTTCGTTCAAGATGCCGACTGTGGATATTAGTTTAACAACTCCTGGAGCAAGGGAGAGTGTTGAAAGATAACGGGCTAAGAGCTTAGAGTGGGTAGCGTTGGAGGTGCTAGGATGTGAAAAAGGAGAAGGCGGAAGGGTGTGTTTACTATCAAAAGATTTTTGATTGATTACCACCCCAACAGATACAGTCCCATCGTGAAGAGGAATATGCCAGGCCCAGCCAGATTCATCTAGGGATCGAAAGTATGAGATATGGGGGGGAAAAGCGAAATGCAATGGCACACCTACCTGTTAAAGCCTCAAACCACGGAGCCCCTTGTCGAAGGGTACCAACACCGTAAAGATCGGTATTCCTCCAATATGCCCAAACAGCCACATTCTTCAAGGAAGCGTTGAAATGTCGGTTCTTTAGGTATTTAGTTGAAAGTAAACCTGAGCGTCCTGTGGCATCGATCAGATAGTCAAAAGTTGTTGTTCCAGTCACTGTAGCCGTGCTAATAGTCGTGGAAGGAGGCAGTCTCATGCCGAGAAAAGATGTCGCGAACGCGAATAAGGAAGAAAGAGTTGAAGTGGTGGGTGCAGGAGGATAATACTTCCAAGTGACAGATACAGGTGTTGAAGGATCAGCAAGTGAAAACGAGACATCAGTCACTTTGACGAGTTCGTGGATAGATGCACCTGATGAACGAGCATGATTCATAAGCAACAGGTCGAATTCAGACCTGACCTATTGAGTGGATCAGGACAATACAATTGAAAGAAAAAGGAAACTGACAACGTTCCACGCATTATTATTGCAGCCTAGTGTCATGAAGTCTGTGTCTACATTCATTTAAAGATTAAGTCAAGCTAGATTCTGAAAGGTCTTTACGCGTACAGCCCTCGCGTTTGAATTGGTTAAACTTGATTGCGGAGCCAGGCTACACTTCACGGTTAACTATTGTATGGGTAAAAATTGATGATTACCTTGAATGCGAAACCATGGTTGGCCAAAATGGACTCGGCGCCGATAAATCGAAAATATTGTCGCACGGATGGGATGAGGCTTTCACCGACATGATAACTAATTGAAAAAGATCAAACCATAGCTCAGAAGATTGGGAAAAAAAAAAGGCAGACCGAGGAAATTTGTCGGCTTCGAGGACAGTTACGTCTAAGCCTTCACGAGCAAGAGCAGAA
>JABAJU010000140.1:0-54393 GCA_018220975.1 Tephrocybe sp. 9980TJB
TTGGATTTCCCTCTGCCAGGTGAGTAGCTACCTCTCTAGTTATACATGCATACTCAATACACTTTGGATTTCCCTCTACCAGCTGTGTGACTGTTCCACAGCCCCCAGAGGTTGCCCTTACAGTTGCCTCTTTGAAAGTCTGGAATGAAGCACATGAGTTGACAGGTTAAAATTGCAAAGAGATATGTGAAAATATATTACTCACTTCAAGGACAGTCGTTGTCATCTTGCCTGGCCTGTGTCGTGTCGTGGTCCAGCTGTGAGGTGAGGTGGTGGTAGTGAGAAGAGTTGGGCATGGTGTGACTATTGTCATACCAGGCTTGGTGGGCTGAATTTCTGAGCCATGACCTAGGTATAGGATTCAAGATATGGTATCCTTAGCAAGTTCATCTAGTGTAATGGTTAGAGTGTGCATAATGCATGTGACTACTTCAGCAAGTTGCGAATTTGAACCCTCAACTAGTCTCAGTCATTTCTATCATAACTATTATTTTTATAATTAAATAAGTAAGAAAAGAGGTTGAAAAAATCCAAAAAAAAATGATCATTAATTCTGATCAAACCGAAAAAATAATACACACCGTTCATGTGGACTCCATGTGGATTTGGCCAAAGTGCACTCCACATTAGTCCATGTGGAGTGATCAAAATTCATGTAGAAATCCATGTGGATTATCTGTGAAGTCTCTGTGGAGTATCTGTGTACTAAAAAATTGGCAATTGTTTCAATTTGGGTGTCTGAGTTCACATCCAGTTCACATGGAGTCTACGGAGGGTACACATGAAGTGCACACTGAGTTCACATCTAGTCCTTGTGGAAGAAGTGAAATTCTATCTCCAGTACATGTGGAGTCCACATGGAGTCCACATGGAATCCAGGGGGAGTGTAAAGCGCTCAAAGAAAATGCGAAAGCGATAGGATGAGAAGCAACGAATGAGGAGAACAATCTCCGCTGACGATATTTGAGAATATAGTGAGGGCTTTCCAACGTGACGTGAGATAACGCAAGGCAGGAACAGTGCCATTAGTAATTGGAGAACGAGATCCAAAAGAAAGCGATTCAATTAGTATGTGTAGGGGAACCAGAACCTCCTCGATGCAACACGAACGTGTTTACACTCGGTAGTGGAATATTTCACTTTCGGCCAATCGAAGGCTAAGGTCCACTGAGCGGGGTCGGGGAAGGATGTGACTTTCTCTGCTCGATAAACGAATTTATACACCAAGAAATTGCGGCATGTACCATAGTTGCAGGCACTAGAACAAAACTGACGTGAAAATATAGATCCTAGTTCCAGATGAGTGAAGCTGCGCCAGAGAAATGAAGACGAGCGCACGATACCCTTGGTCTGTGGACATGACCACTTCGCAGAGAAAGTTAGAATGGTCGAAAACAGAGGTTGTGCGACTTCTATTTCCCGAAGGGCGATTTTTAGTTCAGAAGTGCTCGTATAGTTGAGGATATAAACATTCATTTCACGAAAATAGAAGAAGACCCCAAGACGAAAGGGCATGCACTTCCAAATAGCCTCCTCTTTCTCCTCGATAAATGATCCAGTTGCCGTACAAGCTGTTTCGAAATTCACTATTGACCCCAGGTGCTCGTGGTGGTATCATATTTCCGTCAGGTGGGTTTGACCCTGAAAGAGAGACGATAGGATGTATGATCTCAGGGGATATAAAAAAAAGTCAGAAGTAATCATGCAAGCGCTAGCGCTGTGAAGCGTCCTTTCAAGCGCTCAGCTGAAGTTTTTGCCAGTTCTTGTCCCTAGTCTAAGTCTGAGAACGCGTCATGATCGATATATTAACTTGCTCTGACCAATGCCAGTTATTCCTTACCAGCGTAGGGTTGCCAGGATATAG
This sequence comes from Tephrocybe sp. 9980TJB, assembly GCA_018220975.1. Lineage (NCBI taxonomy): Eukaryota > Fungi > Basidiomycota > Agaricomycetes > Agaricales > Lyophyllaceae > Tephrocybe > Tephrocybe sp. 9980TJB. The sequence goes on from JABAJU010000140.1 coordinate 1,865, forward strand.
ATAACTTCCAGTGGAGATTCGAGAGGTTTGGGGATGCATGTAATGTAGAAATGATGGAGGTTGAGTCTTAAATATTAATGTGAACGGAAAAATCCGAATTTAGTCTTTCTTTCGTATTATAAAGTACTTACCGCAAGTCCTATCATGGATTCCAATAACGTCCAAATAGGCCGCGCTTGGGCCATGTCAATGATAAGATATGATACATCTACGTTTGTTATGATAGTTAATCCATGACCCATCCCATCCCATCCTGCGTCAATAACCACTGGCAGACACTGGTACTAGCAGCGCATACGAGTGGTCCAGCAGATGACCAATAGTATCGTAAGAAACGAGCGAGTATACAATAAGGAAGGAGCGGTTATAAAGAAAGTGAGTCAGAATGAGAGAAAAGTCTGTGTGTCTATCTGTCTGTGAGTATAACTGGACGCAGACGCGGGAGCTGGAGCTGGAGCAGAGCAACTTGAAGTGAGAAATATGTACAATAAAGCCGTCGACAGTCGGCTTGGGCGATGCGTCATGACCAAGCTTCACATGCACATGCACATGTAAAGTAAAAATAGCGCGTGACCCCTGTATTCGACATCATCGACAGCAGTGGAGGAACGCAGGATCCTCGTGATTCCAAGAAAGGATATCTGGATAGCTCCATCCGCCGCTTATGGCTACGCGCTGAAGCTTACTTCATGCGCTTCATCTGCTGAAGGGTATGATTCCAGCCTTAGTGGAGCATGCTCATGCCCATGCCCAAGTCGGTGTCTATGTCCATGTCCGAGGCCAACCCCCATCCCTAAATCTCCCCCTCTTTCATTCACCTCGAACGTCTGCCCTTGGACTTGCGTTTGTGTGTGCGGGTGGCCATATAAATGTCCTTGAGCATCATATTGTACGTGCGGCCAAGAAGAGTAGTCATACTCAAGCTCGTGAATCGAGCCAGAGGTGGGCGAAGAAAGCTGTTCAAGCGAGCCCACTAATGCATCTGTGCGAGGATAGAGCTGCTGCTGATGCTGCTGATGCGTCCGCTGAATGGCGTTAGTGTACTGCTTTGTACTCTGTTGAAGTCGGTCCAGATCATGCGGGTGCTGATGCGGATGCGTCGTGAAATGTCGATGTTCAACATCGGCATTATGTTCGATAGCATACTGGTGGAGCATGCGTTCGCGTTCTTGTTGGTGATGAGCTTCCAGGTGTGCGTGTTGATGATGCTGGGAAACTGAAACCGGAGCATGCGATATAACTTGTTGGTGCCCAACATGACGTTCTACTCCAATATCGAGGTGCTCTAGATCGAGGTGGCGCTGGAGGTGTCCTGTACCGATATGATGTACACGCAGCCCCATGCCTAAATTACCGACCGACGGACCAGTAAATCCAGACACGGCATCGGCAGGATATGCTGGTGAATGTGAATGTGTGTGTATGGGAGAGGGCCCAGGAGAAAGGTCGAAGGTGGAGGAAACGGCAGATGATGGCCTGCAAGGATGAAAAATCGCATGAGCGTTAAACATGGAAGAAAAACAAATAATAAAAAGGCAAAGAAGCCTCGATTTAGAATATCTTGCGGTCAGAATGAGGAGGTGAATGTAGATGGAAAACTTACACACTCCCACCGCTTTCGCTGAGGCTACAACTCCGCCTTGCGCCAGAACCCATATCTGCGTCCACAGGAGGGTAAGAAGACGCTGACGTCGACGCTCCAGTTTCTGCAGCATACATGTCCACAAAGGGATCACTTTGTTTATGTGGCGTCGGCCCGCGGAAGTCCTGGTATTGGCGCGCGGATGCCTCGAGGCGGAGGTGTGATGGTCTCGGGCGCACGGATCGGCTCTGAAGCTGTTGTTGAGGTGGCGCGGGGTCATGTGCAGTGTCGTTTGCATCAGGATTGTCGCCAGATATCTTTGTCGACGGGGGTGAAGGCTTAGCTTTCGGCTTGTTGGGCCCGCGGACGCGGCCCTCTTTTGCATATTCGCAGACGAGGCCACGGGTTGCGCATCGTTTACAGGAGGGATGTTCGCCACTACACTTTGCTTTGCGTGTACGGCACTTTTCGCAAGCCTGAGCAGTGCGAAGGCGAGGGTGCTCTGGTGAACGATAAAAGATGCCAGTGGCGGGATCGAGGGAACCTGCTAGAGATGAACGAGGGGTAAGAATGTCATGGGTATAGGGTGAGGACGAGGAGGAAGGTGAGTGAAGGGGCTGGCCGCTGTAGGCGGCAGGGAAGAGGCCATGGTGGTGGAACATGCTGTAGTCGTGGTGGGGGTCAGACATGGCAGACAAATTCATGTGGCAGACCTTCGATTTAGCTTTCCACACGTCTGATCTAATCCAATCCTCGATTCACAATCCTTCTATCCCGCCCTGCGCCCCCCGGTTCCCCTATTACGCTCTCACCTTCTACCATTCCTCCATGCGAATCTGGAATCCATATTTCCCAATACGCCACTTGCACCAATCCATATCAAAAATCAGGTGCCTGTCTACCGGCCTACCTGTCCAACCTGTCCCCTTTTGCAAAAATAAATTGTTTCACCCACTTCCTCGCCACATTCTGGCACCTTGACACCGGAGTAAATTTCTACGAAAGAAAGAAAGACAATCGGCACTCGAGGATCCCTTTCTCCTCAAGTGCCTCCGTACCTGATGTTACCAAGCACAATCCTAAATCCAGGCATACACAATCCCTTTCCATCTACAACCTGACGGCGACGGCGCAGCACGTAGAAAAAAATCCCAACTACTAACACTGCGCGTTCGAAAGCCAAAGTAAGAGCCAGATTGCCCTTGGCGTCATCAGGTCCTCCGGCGACTAAACCCAATTCTTTTTGCGTCTCCTCGGCCTGTACACGTGACATTGCGCATTTCGAAGCATTTTCTTTGGTTAGCTTCGTTCGTCATATACGCGTTGCGTTGCTATCGTGGTATTTGAACCAAGGGGCCGCACGCTCGCCTAGGTTTGATCTCGTGCAGTCGCGATGACACAGAACAGCCTTTAATCGCACCCCCCCGCCGCCTCCGCCTCTCTTACACCTGTCTCCGCCTCCGTACGCCGAGTTAGGCAATCAAACAAAGCTTATCTTCATTGTCCTTCGCGGTGTCTTAACCCATTAGTCTACCCAGCCTCAAACCTTTTCGCGGGAGAGCTCTTCAAAAGAGCGAATCGCAGATCCCTTCCGTTATCCTCCTCAGCTAGACCCTGAATCAAAGAGGAAGCGGCGCCGTAAGTGGTAATAGTACCCACGGTCACCGCCGGCTTGTACGAAGGATCACTACTTTCACGACTTCGGAGAAGCGACCAAAGATGGGAAGAAGCTGGATGTGAGGAGATGGGGGATCGAATCGCACTCTATCACCATCCCATCATTGTCGTTGGCCTTCGTCAAGTTCTGTCATTGTTCTTTTGTAACGACTCCTTGTCATGGTATTCGTTGCACCATCCCCCATTCGGCATTTATACGCTTTCTTCGGAGAGCCTCAAACCCTTGGGGCATCGCAAAGACGAAACCTGGAATAGAGACATTTCAGGGTCAACAAAAACTGTACGCTGACTTGAGAGAGCATGATTCTTGAAAATTTCACTTCTGCTTCTGTTGTCACGGGGAGGAATTAGAATTTATGCCCGTACGCAATGGCCGACGATTCTCTGTTTGTAACTCGTGGGGGTTCGTGGATCGTGGTGGTAACGCCTAAAGGCTCCGACAACATGACCTGGAACAGATACTTGAAGGCGTCACTGCCTCCATAAAGACCACGGCTTCGAAACGCACGATTGGAACGGCCAAGGCCCAAATAAGCCCTAGCGTTGGTATTAGAGGGCGGGACGAAGACGAGGGGAAAAAAAAAACGAAACCTAGATCTATCTCTCCCTCTAGAGGCTTAGAGGAGTAAAACGAAGTACAGAAGGCAAGGCGCGGGTGCAGATGCCTTCACCCGGTGTCTTGATCGCGTAAAAGGTCGCCGGGGAAGCACCAAGAAAAAGGCAGAAATACGAGAATCATGAAACAGGCTCATGCAAATGGTGACGACTGCACTGTCGAAGTCATCGCAATCGCAATACTCCCGCTATCGAGTGATTTGAATGGTTCGGAATAGGCGATTAGTACGATGAACAATAATGCGAGCACATAATAACGCGTTCGCTTTGAAAGGAATAATGGAAAAAATGGAAGACAATTCAGCGCTATATTGTAAATAGCTTGTGAACGGGTGACTAGGGCAGATGCCAAGGAAGAACACTCACAATTAAATCCGGCGTATTTTGTTTGTACAATTTTCCAATCGAAGGAAAGAAACAGCGCATAGAGTCTATGATCTATGGATTACAGCTCTTTGGTTACGACTGCAATAGCGGTCCTCCCGGCATGTGTGCTCGTAGGTCGAATGGATATATGCAGCAGTCGCGTTCTGCTACATGCAAACAGTTCATCAAAAAGCACCAAAAGTTCAGGCATCGAAGAACAAGCTTCCCGCGCTCTAGGCTCGTTCAAAGCATCGCCATCATACGCAAAAAAGACGAGGTCCAGTTCTTACAGTTTCCTTCTGCGCCGAGATCCCCACATCTACTGGTCTCCTTCTTGCTCTGATATGCCAGATATAGCCACTGCACTAGCGCAACAAACATGAACAAGCCCCTTTGGCGTACCAAAATAAGCAGGGCAAGAAGGCCAGCCAGCACTATGAGACAAGGATTTGAGCTTATAAAACACGATGCTGCAAGACCTTTTGTTAGGCGAACATCCACGATCGGACAAAGTCGACGTAGAAAGAAATGAAGGCGGATATGCGCCACAAGGCTCCTTCTCGGCACTCGATCTCTGAGGACTCGTATTCAGCATCTCAAAAGTATATTAAAATAACGGGTATCGGCTACCTATTGCCGTGAGGGTTCGCGTCGCTGCGTCTCCCGCGGAGGATCGATCGCTCCAGCTTGGCCCACATTTGGACGAGTTGTGCTCGAGCTGCATCGTTATATGCAAAGGAAATTGTATGCTATATGCATGCAAAGCATAATTGAGCATATCGGACCTTCGACGCTAGACGAGGCGAGTACCATGGCCATGTCGATTGATATCGGAGTCGCGTCGTCGCATACATGCAACGTTTGTGATTGTATCGTGCGAGAGGTCATTTTGCAACAAAGTTCTAAAAAGGGAGGAGATGCGTAGAATTTCTGTCAATGGAGGATGAAGCTTGAAAAGTCTCCCTAAAAAAAACGCCGGCGCGGTGCCGTATTTCAAGCCAAGTATACAGGCATTGTTGGAGGTTATGTCACATTACCAAAACTTCTCCATAGCTCTGGAATCATAGAAAGGGGTGGATAGTCTGAAAGGCTGTTCGTTTGGGATTAATGTGAAAGAACCTAGTGGTCTTAGTTCGATGTCGGTAGACTTCGCGAGGTTGCACTCACTGCAACTGGCCGCAGGTAAGGAGAGGTAATTCAGGTAATAGGAGATAGCGCACCTATCCTCAGGAAGTCCAGCTTCCAAGGATTCGAAGGATTCAGTCAAGTTTAGTAATGGAATTCGAAGTCGGAATATGTTGGCCAAGGAAAACAAATGGCCGGACTTTGCCGAATGTCCTTGTTAACAAGTGACTCAACTCACCCCCCTCTTGGCATCGCTGTCAAAATGATTAGTTGTTTCTCTGTAGAAATCGTCGATTTTCTCCCATAAGATTTCCCTCGAATATTCCAATCGACCACCTGCAGCTCGATCATGCTTACGTCCCAAGCAAAACACTCTCCTTAGTAAGTATGGAAATTCGTAGATAGGACTTGCTTTCAACTTGTTTTAAAAGATTACTTCTATTCTATCTCAATGAAATCAGGAAGAATTCCTGTGGAGACACACGGCCAAGTTGAAACTGGTTACGGCTCCGATGTTCAAGACTGTGCAGTGTGATGATGCCTAATGGTCTACCATGGGAAACACTTGGGACACCATAGTCTACTCGACAGTGTTCCCGGAAGACCACAAGTCAGGAAAGATCAAGATTTTTTCTAGCTAGACTAACCATGAGAGGAATAAATTACTTACGATCATCACGCTGGTCCGCACACACCCCGGTGTCAACGAGGACGAATACGTGTATATGTAGAGGCAACGAGGGCCCCGGTATCTCAAAGGTATGGGACACGAGTTATTACATATTGTGCCTGGAGTATTGAAACGGCGTGCAGTTAGACAGGCAGGTTATGTGGCCAGGGGCTGAAAAATTAAGGTAACATTCACCCAGGGCTGTCGTTTTCGTACAGTGGCAATGTCTGGTAAGCCATCGATAGTCATGGGACGTGAGGGGACCGGTATATTGGGTAAATTGACTGCTGATAAAACGAACACGAAGGGTGAGAAGAATGTAACAACACATGCGGTGGCGCTTGTGCAGAGCCTTCGTTCAAGACGTGGGCTTTAGCACTGTGATGGGACGGGTCATGGGTTTCCGATGTACTGGCTTTGACCTGTCTTCGGTGGTTAGACGCCTAGTGTTTAGCTTTTAGGCCTATGCTACTCAGCTTTGATAGCCAAGATCAAGAACTATGCCTTGGATTGAAAGGAAGAACCAGAATCTAGCTCCAAGCAAGGATAGGAGGCCACAACACGCAGAGGTTGTAGCGGCGTCGTCTCTGTCAATGGTATGCCTAAGACCACTTCAGAACATCTGCCCATACCTTTCTCACCCCTGCGCTGCGAATCTTGTGTAGAACCTCACATTCAACTTTGCTTCGAAAGGCTGAACCATAACAGCCAGCAAAACGTGCAAGGGAGGGTGAGCACTTACTAAAACCAGTACGACAGACGTTCGAAGTTAGCACCATACTTACTCAGATAGTGGGAAAACGACATCAATATGTGGGTCCTACGATGGCCATGGAGGCTTATAACTTATGGAAAATTAATGAATGGTGATGAGAAGAGTAAAACACTTCAATAAAATATGCATAAAAGCACCATATATTAGCAGGGAACGAAGACCTTTGAAGCTGTATGGAGAAATTGAGGTGTCCTGGTAGAGTTGTAACATAAAGAAGCGCACATCTGCATAATTCTGTACAACATTCGTCAATTATACATAGATTGCCAGGAAAAATCAACGCAGCATTAAGTGGCGTAGCCACTGTAGCTTCACAGGACACTAATCACACTGGAGCTCAATTGTGAGTTTCTTGTGCTCCTAGTGAGTAGGGACAATCATGCGGTATACTAAACTGACAGATCGCTTCAGATATAACGCGCGGATTAGTGAATAGTGAATGTCTTTCAAATGGGTATGAACTTCAACCTGAAGATTTCCGCTTGATCGATCACACCATCATTTTGGGTGCCGCTATTTGGCACGTAGCCCACTGTTGGATCTCGTAAAACAACTGAAATTTGGCCAACATTAGTGCCAAGTGGTGTCCGGTGATGATCGTGGAAAAAGTTGTCTAAACTGGAATATTGGCATGGAATAGGCAGGCAATGCTAGCGTTATTTTTCGTTGACGACGGCTGTTAAATCGCCTACCTTCCCCATTTCCGCGTCATTTTTGCTCACAGCTCCTTCTATATTCGGACTTGACGCTTTTGGGGCTGCGATCTGATACTCGAGCCAATTCTCATACCCACCAATCCATTTATATCTTCCACTGTGCGGACCTCTGAGGAGCAGGAGCGCGAGCTGCAAACCGTACAAGCCCAGACACATGGCTGCAGAAGCTCTCCATCCATCATTGACGAAGACATCTGTGCCGACAGACGTGCCAATCACTTGTCCGATAAACAGCTAAAGTTGATTATCAGTTGAAGATTGTAGACTGCGAAGAATATCTTCGACATACTGAAATGACTATTATCGCGTTCAATCGCGCTCGAGCATCCCCCGAAATTCTTGCGATAAATCAGTTGAATTTATGTCAACATCGACGTAGTACTTACTTGAAGACTGCTGTGGATATCGACACCTGCAAAGACTGACGGAAAGTGTCGATGCCAAAAGCAGCAATGACAACGGCACCGATGTTGATGCCTCCCGCACCGACTTGTATGACCTGTACAAGCATCATTCCCACAGTGCTTAGCAAGGAGGTATACCAGGGCACAAGCCCCGACGTTGCTCGGGAGACAAGAGGACCAGCAGCGATACCCAACATTCCGACAAGCCCAAATAGCCCGATAACCAATCTGAAGAAGTCGTAAGCGGACTACTCAGAACTTTGAGAATTAAGAACAAACGTGGAATAATTGTAGGGTGGCCCGCCCAGTAGAAAAGTCAACGTGACCCAGAAAGTTGTAAGGCAAGCACTGGATACAATGCAAATCAAACAACTCTGGATCAACAGAGGCTCCGTCACAAGAAACTTCGCCATCGACCATAAAATGCCCCAATATGTCATACCCTTATTTTTGGCCGGGAAATCAGGAATGATGAAGTACGTTCCCGCAAGAACCAGGTATTGCAAGCCTATGGCTAAATAATACACGGATCTCCAAGAAGCGTACTGCCCCACGATGCCAGCAAGAACACGTGCAATTAGGATGCCAAGGAGCAATCCGGCAAGGATTATGGATATAGCAGTTGACTGTTGTCCTGGTGCTGCAACATCTGCAGCGAGGGGAAGAAGAACCATCGGTGTAACAGTGAATACTCCGACGAGGAAGGAGAGCGCCTCAAAGACAGCGAGGCTCCTCGTAATTGATAGACCAATCGTCAAGGATGCAGAAATGGTCAGGATACATAGAAGAAGTGGTCTTCGTCGAACAAGGTCTCCGAGAGGTGCGATAAGAAGTAGACCAGTGGCATATCTAAAAAAAAAATGAGTGAAGAATGGGGCTCAATTCATCCGTACTTACCCTGCTTGTAATAAGGTTGGGATTCTACACCACATTGGTATAAATATTGAGCGTCAAAGTAAAAGAATACAACGCTTACCGAGAAACCTCACTGTACGAGACTTCAAATGATTCCGAGATCTGAACTAGATGCAAGAAACGTTGAAGCAAACCTCAACGTGATCAAATGGAAACCAACTTAGAAGTGGTTGACACCAGTATAAGTTAGCGGCGGCTGTCAAAAGGCAATAAGCATTTGCATGTCAATTATGAAAAAGGCCTTGAAAAGGGCAGTTATCACTCACTGAAGGTGCTGGCGAAGCCAAACCCTATATTCAGAAGAAGTCCAAACTGAATTGGTTTCTCCGCATCGTAGCGCAGCCTTCGAGGAATGGGGATGAATCCGAAATCGTCGGCCTGTGCCGTTTGTTCTGGGGCTGACGTTCTGTCGACCTGTGACTCAGACATGGAGAGTGTGCTCACCTGAAAGTCCGATAGTCTCTAACATGGAGCTTATGAATCATCGTAAGGCATGGGCTGAGAGATGAGTCAACATATGTATCTGTAATCGCATTTATAATAATAAGGGACGCAGTGCGCAGTCCTTGTGCTCCGAGACTTGGTCATTTGCTTTCTTCGTCCTGCTAAAATTCGATGATGCCAATGGGATCTGGCCCCTCTAATGTAAGCTCCAAGTGTATAGGAATACAGCAGAGTTGAATAGCAGATTCCACAGAGGGTGGAATAGCGGGATAACTTTAAATCAGGCGTTACGGCAGGAAATAGCCGTATGAGAGAATTTCAGCCCCCCAGAAAGAAAGTCATGCATGAACATAAGTTGGAGCCGAGTAAGGTCTGTCTCCGGACCGTAAGCCGGTCTCAAGTCTTGAATTAGCACGTTTGCTGGTTTGTAGATATACAGAGAAAAACGCATGAGTGAGGGAGCGAAGGCTGCAAATGTCTCTTCATGTTTTGCGTCACATGCCCCAGGTTCAAGCTGAGCGTGAAAACCCTGATCCGCATGATGTGATTGAAAGCTTGCTATCATGTAGAGTCACGAAACTAACTTGGTATTACACTTGGAATTGCAACTTAAACCTGCCCTTCGGCCGGGCCTGAGTTGTTGCAATTGCTCAGAAGTTATTTCCTGTATGTGTAACCATTATCCTTCGCTTACTTTCAAATCAAACCCTTTCAGGAAAACAGGGGCGAGCCGCGAAATTTCGGCGCCTGCGCGTACGGATATTGCAAATCTGATATGGTGCATGAGCGTCATCGATATCATGTGTTAAATTTTACATTCCTCAACACTCGTGAAAGTTGGTGGCACCATTGAACCATGAACCATATCCAATCCTCTTGGTTGCTTTGTGAAAAACCTTGTAATTGATCTCTGCCGCAGAACGTACGCCATAACGAAACTAGTACCTGGGAGGCTCCATCCTTAGCTTCATCACATGTATGATCGTCGTCACATGCATATGCTGCATGCGATGTTGTGATAGGCGTCCTCGTTTCTGAAACCAATATGTATAAGGTTGATCTCTTGTTCACAAAACGGAAGGGTCCAATTGAAAGGTCGAACCCACGGGGTCATCGACCTTTTCTGAAGCAAGCGACCTTCAATACACTAAACAAGAGGCTCACAGTATGTCCAGCGCGGTACATTGGCACCCACGACTGGTATTCTTTTCGCCAGACGACCTTAACAACCCCAGTGATTCAGAGCATCGGGACGATGGTTTTAGCTGATATGGCCGAGCGATCCATGCCATCGAGGCACGAATCCCTATCTTATAAAGAGCCCTAAAGGACGAACCACTCACAAGGGTGGACCGAAAGCTCTGCTGCTAACCATGCAGATTCTTTCATTCCTTTCTTTGTTACTGGCTACCCAGCCTATTGCCTCTCAACAGATATCAGACATCGTAAGTGTTCTTCGTCAAAGTCGATTTTCTATTCTGACATGCTCCGTTTACAGTGGCAAACTTCATGGGATCAGTCTAAACTTCTCGCATCTCTGCCTCCATCCAAACCAATCAACTTTGCTACCCCGGGCCCTATTGGGGATGCAAACATTGTTATCAATGATACTTCTCTCTATCAAACGATCGCAGGGTTTGGAGCAAGCCTCAGTATGTCGTTCAGTTCTAGTACTTGACCACGCTCTTCTGACACATTGATTCTGGCTCACAGCGGACTCTTCGGCCCTGGTTCTTGCCCAACTGAAGGTAAAAACTGTTCACCCCCCCCCCCCCTTTGTACCTATTTACTAAACTACGAACCCTCTCAGTCCAAAAATCCAAACAATTACCGCAAGGTCCTTTCCTACATGTTCAGTTCCGCTGATGGAGCGAACGTAGCTGGACTGAATTACATTCGAGTACCCATCGGCGCGTCTGATTTCTCCCCGAAGGGACGTACGTATGGTGTAATATGGCCTAGCGATATATTTGTGTTCTAACTCCTTATACCTGCAGCCTACAGCTTTGACGATGTTGCGAATGACACGTCCTTCAAATACTTTGATATCAACCGGGCGCCTGCTGAGGTCTTTGCTGTTCTTCAGGATATTAAAGCGGTTAACAAAGACATCAAAGTGCATATTGTTCCTTGGTCGCCTGTGAGCAATATTATTATATATTCTTTCTGCACAACGTATCTCATCGCTTCTATAGCCCTTCTGGATGAAGGACAGCGGAACGATGAACGGAGGATCTCTGTTACCTCAGTTTGTTCCTTACTGTTGGTGGTTTCTGTTTTCGTGTTGTTTCCAATATTCGCTGATGTGTTGGCACAACAGATGCCACGTATCTTTTCAAGGCTATTCAAGGATTCCAATATAAGGGTATTCCAATCTATGCTGTGGGGATCCAGGTATATTTGAGTTATGCTTCCGGCCTTTCAGCTGCCTGATCTTATTTCGTAGAATGAGCCTGAGAACAGCAACCCCACATATCCAACTGCCATAATGACCCCCGCTATTGAGGCCCAGATCGGCGCTACACTCCGTATTCTTCTAAATAACAACGGACTTTCAAAAGTCAGAATTATCGGTTTCGAGGTTTGGATCTTCCCTTATGGCTTTTAATACAGCATGCTAATATAGGTGTTAGCACAATTGGAGTGACGCTGGAGGATTTCCAATAGAGTTGGTAGGTTGTTTTAAGTATATCTTTCACCTCAGTTCAGGCTTTTAAAACACGATTACAGATGCAAGATGACGCAAGCGCCTTTTCTGGGGTCGCTTTTCATTGCTATGAAGGTAGCAAGACCGACCAGATGACCTTCTATAACGCCTACCCCAATAAGGTGAATTCAATCCGTCTAGGGTGTTTAGAGATTCCTGGTACTGATTAACTCGGAAGGAAATATATTTTACAGAATGCACTGGCACTTATGGTTCTGACTGGTGGAGCGACATCAAATGGTACATGGACAACTTGTAAGACGAGTTTCCTCACCTGCATGGACACGCCTCTCACACCATTAACAAATAGATTCATCGGCTCTCTTGAATATTACTCCAGATCAGTGAGTATCTTCTATATACGACTGGAGACACATTGAGCGATCTCTTTGTACCATAGGCTCTGATGTGGAACGTTGCCCTGAATGCTAGCGGGAATCCTATGTACCCTGACACGAACAGTTGTAGTGGACCCGGATGTCGTCCTCTCGTCACTGTCAACCCTAACGGAACCTACAACTTCAACCAGGAGTGTAAGTGCATCTGTAGCCAGCTTTCGATCACCGACATACCGCTTACCATTCCAATGAAGTCTACGCCATGGCTCAGGCCTCAAAAGCGATCTACCCTAAAGACGTTGGTGGCCCCTACGGACAACGCATTGGTGTTTCGGTCGGAGGCTCACTTAGTTGGGCACTTCGTGTTGGCGCGTACGTGACAGAGCGCGTAAACAAGTCAGATTGGCTCAGATACTCACTGGTCGTCATGAACTGTAAGTGGGTCGCCACAAGGAGACCTGGCTTGTTACAATTAACTCTTGCAATAGGGTACGATAATGCCTCAACGACGTTCGATCCTGTACCTGTGACGACGACTATTGAGTTCAGAGGCCTACAGGCCAACTGTACATTCCCCGTTGGCGTCACAACGCTGTCATGGTATGCTCCAGCGCAGGGTGCATCCAGAGTGGATGGTGACGTTCTTCATTTCAATGCAACTACCACATCGGCTTCAAGGTCTTAGATCTTGATATTGGGATTAAACATAAATAAATTATTGTCAATATATACACACCTGATACGAGATACCCATCTAATGAACTGTCTACTATGCAACCACCAACTTCACGACATCCAATCCGTTTTCTAAACCCACAGGCAGGAGTCCGACCATCCTATTCTTCCCTAAAAGAAAATCCACCACCTTTAACCCTTTGTCCCTCTCAGCATATAACGAATGTGGAAGATCTGCACATCTCTCTGTAAAAGCTTGAGCAACTTGAGTGTGCCCGCGACGAGTAAGTCGTAACCATTGAGACTGCTCCTCCGAGACACACTGGTGCAAGTGAGTGTAGACATTCGCCAAGACTTGTTCAACCGTTATTGGGGGCAGCTTGTACCCCAGTGGGGATCTTAGGGGATCCAACTTAATCACAAGGGGCCACTCTGGAACAGGACTAAATATGATCTTGAGGCGGGTAACAGGGGGATATGTCGCAGGCTGCAGGAGTATCTCATCTGGAAGTAATCCGGACTGTTCATTCTCGTAGAGCTGGAGGGGCATGTATTCTGGGAGTGAGAGATTGAAAAAGAAGTCGGCGCGAGGGGATTCGGCATTTATCCACGGGTGAATCATGATGTAAGGTTGGAGGGATGGTCGCTGACCTTGGTACGCTCCGAAGGAATGACGCCGATTGTTGCTAATGACGGGGGTAAGAAGAAGGCCTTCGGGAGGTTGACCAGGCCATGGAGGCTCCTCGCTCTTTCGACGATGGTGTCCAGATGGGGGAGAATATAATACTGCGGGAGGTAGACCAGGCCATGCGGTGTTGTCGTGATCTCCCTTGAAAGAAACCCTGCGCGCTCGCGGAACTCCATTATCCCACACTGGTTTGTAACGCATTTCCCATGGGCTACCATCCAAAAACGCGAACCAGTCGTCTGAGGGAAGAGGTATTTCAGGTTGATTAGGTGTTGTGGGATCTTCAGGTGGGAGCGGGATGTCACGGTTGTAAGGAGAGTTATGGTTTGAGTAGGGTGACGGAGGAAAGAGGCTTAGATCGGGAATAAAGGGTACTGTCGCGACGTGCGGAGTGGAAGGGAAGTAAGGCGACTGTCGCCATCGGGGTGGGTAGGAAAGATGTTCATCAGCGGGCGGTTTGTACACGAATGGGCCAGACATTGACGACGACAAGCTTGAAAAGCCTAACTGTCCGTATTTAGGTCAGTTTCGCCTGACATGCTCTGACTCATCACATACCGTGCTGATCCCGGAACCGCCTTACTTTTCAAGGCGTGAAAGGCAACGGTAAAATCGAAGGCGAAGTGGTCAGAAGATGGAAAGAAGTAGAGCTTGGAAGATTACATAGTTGTAGATCCCATGGTAAGTATACCATCGACGGGCTTATCGCAACAATCAATCAAACATAGATGATCCATTAGCAGTCACTTCCGTCAAGGCCGGAGATATTTTTCGTCCGCGAGTCTGACGTCTAAAAGGCGCCTGAGGCGGCATGGATGTACTTTTTTTTTGGTACACTGCAGTAGGAGAGGCAGGCGCCTTGAATTATCTTAGATGAATCAGCATCAAAGAAAAAAGTTCTATCGAAAGTTTCTTACCCAGCACAAAGCCAACAACAGTGGCAACGTTTGTGTAGAGCAGAGATGTGACGCCTTTACCCATCGTTGTACACAATCACTAGCAGTCTCAAGACTAGCACTATTCCTCCATTGATCCAAGGTTCATGCTGACGCATCGTCAAGTGCGTACCTTCTGAGGCAGATAATTTGAAGCCGTACATGCAGAGCAAAGTGTGAGAAACGATGAACAAGCCGCTTAAGCCAATGAGAATGAATGTTTGACAGACGTTTCAAAATCTTGGCTTTCTCTTGTTGAATGGGTGTCCTCAATGCATCAAAACGTGATGACCATGTTGCAGCGTGAATGAAAGCGCGTTGCGATTGATCGAGATCATTGATTAGTGAAAGTGCTTCCATTTTCTTGAGTTGAGAGCAGTACTTGAAGCTTGCAATTAAGCGTGAACAGACAGTCCTTCAGTTGGTTAGTATATACGTATTTCGACAATTTCAATACAAGTAGTCTGACCTGTCGACACTGGTCAGCTGTCGATATGTTGCACGGAGTTAGTTTGATCACGAGTGAATCAGGGTTCAAAATGATGGTCAACTTATCGCAAGCTAGCAATCAACCCATAGTACTGATAGATATGCACGTCGTTTTTTTTTTTTGCGCAGTCTGAGTAAGTGACGAGCTACAACTCACCTTATTGCATTGAACTGAAGGGCCTCTAGCAACTGGATAGTATATTTTGTGACAGATTGATATCACCTTGTGTAACAAAGGAACGACTTCCAAGTTCTTCCAAATTCCAAGAACATTTACCATGTCGCGTACCATGCGTTTGTTCAACCCTTGATCATGGATGGGCAATTATGGCCGGCGTTTATCTGTATATCTCTGGATCACGAGATGACTAGGATTTCAAGCGAGACTATACATGGGTCTTGAAATAAAGGAAACAAAATTGTTTTAAGTTTTTCCTGGTCAAAGCGTACTGGCCAACTTAAAATACCTGACCAGTGAACGCTACTATCACATACTATCAGCAAACCTCAATAAGCAAGCATACCTAGGCAAGCATCCCTGTCGATATGGCGATCATTTATTTGGCATGACACGGTAGTTACGTAGAACCCTGATACAGATTGAAGCTAACCCCCACTGATTTACTTTAATAAAGACTGGCAACACAGAGAATTCAATCTCTTCTCCCCATTTTTTTTTTACGGTATCATGGAAAGCTCAGAAAAAGCTCTCTCTCGTATCGCCACTAAGCAAATCGGTAACTGCTATGAAGCTCAAGAGCTGGTTATCGATCCAGTACTGGAGATGGCATGGAGGAAAATAGACATATTCGCACTTCCTGTAGTGGCAATTTTCTATTTGCTGTCTTTCCTAATGAGTCATCACTCGCCTTCGGACGATTGACGATTGTAGTTCAGATAGATGCTAAGACCGAACAAATCTTGGAAACCCTCGTGTCGCGCGTCTACAGGTCGATCTGAAGATGTCGAATTACCAGCACAGCATCGCACTAACTGCGACGTTCATCCCTTATTGTGTGGTACAAGCTCCTTCGAACCTCGCCTTAAAGGTTGGCATCACAATGATTGCGCAAGACAGAGAGTACTTCTCATCTGAGTTAGATCATTGGACCTAATGTTTTGCTACCTACAATGCTCACTCTTTGGGGCATCGTAGCAACTCTTCAAGGTTTGTGTTCTCTCCTTGATTAGTTGTAAATTGATTTCAGTCATACAGGCTTTGTTCAAAACTACTCGGGACTTCTGGCTTGCCGTTTCTTTATCAGTCTTCTAGAGGGTAAGCCTCAATAAACGACACATGAATTTGTAATTAACACCCATTTTAGGAAGTATATACCCGGGACTTGTCCTCTATCTTTCTTGCTGATACCCACGACAAAGATTACATTGAAGGTACTGCTGCTTCTTGGGTGACGAACAGCTCGCTGACTCGATCGGTTAAGAGTCAGCCTTTTTCTCGACCGCTTCGCTATCACGTGCTTTTTCTAGCACATTGTACAGAACGGAATCATGTGGGGCGCATCCAGCATGGTCATGGATCTTCATCCTCGAAGGTCTTTTTACGGTCTTCTTTGGTCTAACGTTCTTTTACTTTGCCTCGTTCGCCTGCTCATGCTCGTTTTCTCAATGAGAAAGAGAAACTTTATATCAGAGATCAGCTTCGTCAGGCAGGGTCTACTAGCGGCGACAACCATGTCGGCGCTTTCAGTCGGTGGGAGATTTGGCAAGCCTTCACTCTTCCTCACATGTGGATGATTGCTGTTTTGTTGTTCTTCAAAGGTCCGTCGAACAACGTTATTCTTGCTAAACCTCGACCAATGTTGTTCCTGTAGGTTCCATTGTATATGGACTTGCATAGTATGTAGACGTACTTCTCATTTGGAAGCGGTGCACCTACTCTCACGAGAACGAGACGTCGAGGCGTGGGAATCGTTCCGCGTGGTTCGTGTATCAATTGTAACCTATATTACTTTTGTACATTTGAGGCGTGTACATATCAGTTTAAAGATCGAGGGATTTCGCAGCCATGCAAATCTTGACAACAAAAGAGAAGATATCGGCGGGGTTCATCAGGAAATCATTGTGGCTCAGGCCATAGAAACCGTTATTTTGAATCATTTCACCGTAAACGAGGCGCTAGACGATCAAGAACTTGAACCGTGAAAATATTTTTCATTGAAATACATTTGGATTACGCCTTAATTGTTCAAGCAGTGCTCTTGATTTCAGTCTGGATAGTGACCCAGGAGGGGCGAGAAGTGAGATCCTTGAACCACCTAGTACGTTGCTATATTAGGACCAAATCATGCGTCGATTAGAAGATGCGCACCTTGCGACGTTGGGCTTGGTATCCATGATGTTGCTACCAGCAACGGCAAGCATGGTGCCGTAAGGGAGATGGAAAAGATCTGCGAGAGTCACGTCCTACACAAACCATTGAGTGGGCTCAGTCAACGAATGCCTTTTGACGTACCTCGCCGGCGAGGTATTTCTGCTTGCTCAAGATTTTGTCGTACACAGTGAGTTTTGCGTCTAATTTCTGGATGAGGGCTTCGAACACAGCAGGGTCGGGAGTAAGCTTGTGATATCTGCAATGCTACGATAAGGTTATGTTCGATGTTGAGAAGAAGGATTTGCTCACGGTTTAAACACATTCTCGTAAACGGCGGATGCGGCAAAGGCGTCAAAGTTGCTCTGCTCAGTGGACGCGGCCTGCTCGAAGAGAGCGGCACCCTTGAGGTCCGTCGGGATCAACTTGGTTCCTTGATCAGCGTACTTAGTGGCGATGTAGCGGCAGATGGCACGGCTTTCGTAGAGAATGAACCCATCATCATCCTAAAGTTGTCGATCTCCATCAGCGATAACACATCGTTGAAGAAATAGACCAATTCACAATATAAGGGACCTGTCCGAAGGGTTGTTTCTCGAGGTAAGCTTCAGATTTGTGCTCGCCTGTGGAAAAATCGACGGCGATGAATTCGAAGGGGACCTGCTTCTCATGCAGGACAGTGGCGACCCGCTTAGAGCAGGTGGACATCGCAACGCCATACAGCTTAAGAACCATAGTGGCGATTAATCGATTATGGAGATGTTTGAAAGGTAAGTTTGGTGAGGATCTGTCGAGTGGTCGTCAAGCCCTTTTAAGTTTTGTGCAGCAGGTCACGTCAAGCGATTGAGGTAAGGATTACAAATATTTCAATGTGATCTGTAATCTCCTGTAATGGCCTCGTAATGATCGCCATGTCAGACTTCAGTGGTCTCAAGTGGTGGCGGCGTATTCAATTCAGGAACAGGGTGAGCTTTTCATCCGCTTTCCCGACATCAGATCCTATCGATCGTCACAATCTGACGTTCAATTTGTGACCTCTCCTTTGATAAGTCAAGGGATATGAGAATTAAGTAAAAGCTACTTTCAAACACATCATCACATTAACGTAACATTCGTGGCGTCTGATCCTTACGGATTTGCCGCATGCGCGCCTAAAAACATATCGATCGCTGGCAATGTAAAGTAACGCAGCTTAACAATCCTTAATTCAGCGCACGAAAGGACAACAAAAAAGTTTCAATTGTTCATAATGGATGATAAATTGCCCGAACTAGCCACATTTTCTTGTTCATGCAGTACTTACTACTAAGCCGGAATCGTCGGATAGGAATAAGCAGCCTGTCTGAAACGACACTGTAGATCAGTGATGGATTCTGTAAGTGGCAGTAAAATACCAGAAGTGAAAGCGTTATGTGTCATGCCACGCCTTTCATTTAGTGTTGCTCAGTTAAAGAAGCCAAGAGATCGCCAATGGGGCTGTGGGGATTTTTGCGTAGATGTCATGGTGTAAAATTTAATTCTGTCCGTATTCAAAATCGACAACAGGATTTCTGCTTGCGAAACGTACATAACAACATGGCGGATAACCTGCGCACTTTTTTGTATTGTCTCATCACACCACTTACAGAAGGATGAGAAGGACCTCTCAAATTTCGACATCCGATGCCACCGACGTTGTGCACACTTTTTTTACAAGTACCTCGCGAGAGTAGACGTTGATTCAGGATGGAGAAAAACGCGTAAAAGCAGAAGATGTATGCATGGAATCAACCTAAACACCATTAACTAGCCAAAATACGCATGGCGAACGCTTCGACGAGAACGAATATCCTCCATCCTGGTATGGGAAAGATCCTTCATTTCTCCTCATACCATTCATCCCTCAACCGTTCACACATCTCCTTTGCCTCCTCGTATTTTTTAAATGACACTAATCCGCCTCCCCCCAATCCAAGTTCACTGCTCAAACCTTCGAGAGCATGGTCGAGGAGACATGGCGTCCTGGGAACGCTAACAATGATCACCTACTGCTCACGCAGGTGAATAAATATCTCGGTGATAGGGCCTACACCGTCGCTCCAGGAATGTGAGATGTAGCAAAGGAGATATTCAACACGGACCGCTGGGGGAGGTTTATGACCGCCAATTGACGACGGTCATATAGCTAAATGTAGACACCGTACGTCTTCTGGCGTCTTACAAGTCGGCATTGTTCCTCGATGTGTGCTTGCTTTTCCTTGCTGCGTTTGTCGATATTGTTGGAGAGCAGAGGCAACCCCCTCTCGTCTTGTGGAAAATCGGCATCTCGACGCTATCAGTCATAACCGACGGTAATACCGCCTGAGAAACGTACGGAGTGACGATGGCGTATCGCCAGTCAATGACTCTTTGGACGTGTGCCTCGTTGGTGACAGAAACAAGGATGTTGTTGGCGGCGAGATCCGGGCGCCAAAGGATTGGCTCCATGCATTCCTCCGGGGAAATAATCAGAGGGATGACCTTTCCCTAAACGTAACATTAGTATACCGAGCTCATAGTAGGGGATGAAACATGTATAAGGTCCTCTGGCCCCGGTACCATTGCCTGTTAACTGTTGGACCGATCCGATACTTGCTCGCAGCGGTACGAAGCGCATCGTTGGATAACTCCATATCGTCTGCGAAGATCGGAGGTCGCGTTTGAAGCTCGGCGCTTACATCCTCCGTAAAGTAGAGGCTCCTTAGTTGGCTGAATGAACTTTTTTGAATGCTTTTTCGACGGCCATAAGGTCGTCAAATAGTAGTTGTCCGTGCGTACCTGGTTCGATTGCTCTGCGGTCGCCAACACCGATGCCATGAATGTTCTCCATGGAGGATGTAAGGGAAAACAATGGGATTTCAGTGTCGGTATTCAAGTCAGGCATTCGCGGTGCAGGAGTTCCTAGTTGAAACCTCACTCGCGGTGATCAAGAGCGTGTGTTTACTAGCCATCTCAAGCACTTGAATAAGGAACTGACCCACAGGGCCTGCCACAGGACAGGAAATTCGCAAAACAGCTCCTTTATTATTGTTGAATGTAAGCAAGAAAACACGATTATAAGATCCTAGATGGTGGCTAAGCGAAACTATGCCTTGTGAACGAAATCTGAGATACCTTCAGGCTTCCTGTCGGTTCGAATGCACTGGTTGGCTTCAAGAACGGCGCAAGCTCTGTCAATCAAAGCGCGTACTCCCTGCTTCATATACCGACATGCTAGCTCTAATAGTGAAAGATGAGGGATTAACAATGCTTCGGTTATGGGAAAGCGGGAAGCTCACGTTCACGTTCACGTTCGTTGTATAGCCATTTTCCAGCTCGATAGTAAACTGGGGAGCCTTCAGGATCCGCCTTGGAGTCGGACGAAAAGTATTCGTGACGAAAGTGGGATATGGTGCTGAAGAGGGGGTGACGAAACAATAGAAATGGTTTGCAGCGCAAGATGAACAATTTCCTAGTAGGTAACCATGGTCGCATAAGTAACAAGGCGTGGGTGACTGTGGGTCACACACACAACTCTGGACAGCGACCCAAGAGGGGTGAGAAGTGAGGTCCTTGAACCATCTAAGATATTATGTCGATATCAGGGTCATGTACGTGGGGATGATGCGACACAAACCTCTCAACGTTGGGCTTGGTATCCATAATGTTGCTGCCCGCAACGGAAAGGATGGTACCGTACGGCAAGTGGAAGAGGTCTGCAAGTGTCTCTTCCTATAAATGGCTATATCAATCCATGTTCAATAAATTTCCTTTCCACGTACATCTCCCGCGAGGCATTTCTGTTTTCGCAAGATTTTATCATAAGCATCGAGTTTGGTATCCAAATTCTGGATTAACGAGTCGAACACAGCAGTCCTGTGCGGCTCCTACCTACGACTGAGTGCACTTCTCTTTTTCATCTGAAAAATTCGGACAATGAAAGTGGAAGGGGCCAAAATCTACTCACCGTGCAACAGCAGGCGATCGCATTCAATCAATGGCTTCTGAAAAATAAAGGCATTAGGTGGTGACTCACTTTTAAGATCAACTATCCGATAGTGCATACGAATTAATTTAGTTGTTTGGAGGACCGTTCAGGTACTGTTTGATTCTAATCCATGTCACAAATCCAACTAAACTGGGATGCTTTGTGTAAGGGATGAATGACGCAACAACCTTTGAAGAATTGGATCAAGTATTCAATATTCAAGGGTTATTTGGAGACATATTGAGAGAGCCTCATCATGACAGTGGATATTGATTCAGGACACTCATAGACATGCCACTGCGGAGTTTTAAATTGGGCAAAATGTCGGATCCCCTGGTTTTCTTGGTCTCTTGGCAAACACTCCGCTACCACTGCACATCTTTTCTTCTTAGCAGCTGTGGGATCTCGGCCCCCTGCGATCCGTTCTTTTTACAACAGTCTCTGCATGGGGACAGTCGCGTGATAAAACGTGTTCCATAATTAGCCTGGTTGAGCACCTCTAGGCAACTCTGGCTTTGTCGTAGCGCAGAATGTGATTACTGCGTATTCACTGTACGGCTTAACTTCGAAAACAACTTCGGCGATATATTTTCTCTGCCCGGGCCGTCGTGCAACCCGTCAAGTAGGCATTGTGCTAATATAAATGATCCAGTTTGACAATGAGTCGTGGACACGAAAACCAACATGCGAAAGGTTCTCTACTTACTTCCGAGTTTTCTTGGGATTTACCAAGTGGCTTCTGCATGCACTGGGACGATCTCGTCTTTGGATGGTTTGTCTACAACCAACAAGTTTCCATGTAGGACGTTGACTTACAACTATGGTCTCACAGATGTCACCGCTGCCGTTGCTTGCACAACGGTGAACATCAACAGTTTCACGGTTCCCGCTGGACAGACATTCTCGCTCTCTCTACTTTCTGGGACCACCGTAAACCTCAGTAAGTACGAAGAACCCCTCACTTGGAACACACTTTTGACCATTTGCTAGAGGGGAATATCGCTTTTGGCAACGAGACCTGGGCTGGACCCTTGTTCCAGATTAGGTATGACTTTTTCTACTCGATTTCATTTGGATTCCTCTGACGCATCCCTTAGCGGCACTGATATCACCTGTACGTCGCAGCATGACATTTGGTTCTGATTACTTGAACTCTTTCGCAGTTAACGGAAATGGTTACATTTTTGATGGCGGAGGACCCTTCTACTGGGTACGTGTGTCATGGTCTTAACGCTCGATGATAATTAACATGTACCAGGACGGCCTAGGCGGCAATGGTGGCGTGACGAAGCCTGCTCCCATGATGAAGTCGGTTTATATTATGCATCAATGGAACACAAATATCTGACTATAGGTTCTCAATAGGATCAAGATATCTGGGACGTTTTCGGTGAGCAAAGGCCAACTGTTGATTTTGAGATGTAGCAAATAACAGTTTCCGATTCGATCTAGAACGTGAAAGTCTTGAACTCTCCAGCGCGCACGTACTCCGTTTCAAACCCTGCTGCTCTTGTGATGTCAGACTTGGTCATTGACAATTGTAAATTTTAAACATCTTATGTATCGTCCTATCTCTAATGTGTCTTTGATGCACAGCTCTGGGTGATGCTGCCAATGCTAACAGCGCCGGCAAACCTGCTGGTACAGTAACCTCGGCATCCTCATTGATCCATCTATTAAACCAAATCTAGGGCACAATACGGATGGCTTTGACTGCAGCACTACTGACCTTACTATTCAGAACAGGTGAGCGGCCTCCTTAGCCTCCGTATCAGTGAAAGGTTAATGTTCCTCTGCTAGCGTCATTCACAACCAAGTAGGATACATCTGCGATTAATGCCTACTATTACTGATATATATATCCAGGACGATTGCCTTGCGATCAACAAAGGTTCCAATATTGTCTTTAAGGACAATAGCTGCACTGGCGGCCATGGAATATCTATTGTGAGATAACCTGTCCATTCGGGGGCTTAACGAACAACGCTTAATGCTTTTCCAGGGTTCCATTGATTCAGATGTCACAGTATCTGGCATTGTTATTTCTGGGAACACGATCACCAACAAGTATGTCATCTACGTCACTTTTGTGCCTACAGATCCATGACACTATACTTGTACTTGCAGCGCCCAAGCTCTCCGTATTAAGACCAAGTCCGCTGCTACGGGAAGCACCGTCACAAACATCACTTACTCCGTGAGCATCTATTTATTCAAATATATCTGTGGTTCTGTCCAATGACATTCTTTCATATAGGGTAACACAGCGACAGGCTGCACAGACTTTGGTATCCTCATTGATCAGGTGCGCTTTATATTCTAGTTTTCGAGAAAAAGTGACAGATATTCGACCCTTAGAGTTATCCCGATACGTTGGGCACTCCTGGGACGGGAGTTACGATTTCTGTAAGTTTTTAGTTTTTTTAGCCTGAGCGCCATCCCCTAACAAGTTCCTAGGGTGTTAACTTCGTCGCGCCAGTGAGTACGATCAAAGTCAACAGTGGTGCGGACGACGTTGCTGTAAACTGTGGTTCTGGATCCTGCACAGGTTAGTACCTAGACTTCTTGCACGCGTCCAGCTTCTCACGTTTCCTGCTACTCAAAGGTACATGGGACTGGTCCTATTTGACCGTGACTGGCGGAAAGACAGGTTCGCATGCGATCTTTTAAACTCTTTCAACGGCTTGGGCTCATCGACTGTCTAGGCCCAATCACCAACTTCAGTGGCATAAAGGGTTTCACTCAGGGCGCAAGCGCCTCCTCCACCACCTCAAAGTCATCCACGACATCGTCCTCGACATCGTCCTCGACATCGACTACGAGCACGAAGACGACCACTACAACTACGAAGACCTCCACAACCACCTCGAGTGCATCCACAGCCACTCAGACCCTCTACGGCCAATGGCAAGTTTCCTTGCGCTCTGCTGTCTTTCTGCACTGACGAGACGCCATCATTCAGCGGTGGTGTCGGCTGGACTGGCGCTACTGTCTGTGCTTCTGGCAGCACCTGCACATACAGTAACGACTACTACAGCCAGTGCCTCTAAATGGATATGAAGAACTTTTGCGGCAGGGCTGGTGGCCGACCTAATACTTAGCAAAATTCTTCTGTTCACTAGACCCTTCATTGCCTGTATGTAGTTCTTGTCGTATGATCCCTCACACTGCTTTCAACCGCAACTAAGATTCTCGCTTTGAAGGGGAGTATAATGAGGAAAACGTGAGAGGATAATGAACAGCGAGATGCACTTCTTTCATGTAGCGAGGGACGGGTAACATCCAAAGGCGCGTGTCAGGTCCTGATTACGCTCCTTGCAATAGGTGAGAGCACAGTGATACCTATTAGGTTCGATTACATTTGTGTCACAGCAGGAAATGCACTGATGCAAGCTAAATTACAATATATAGGTACTACAGCTCTATTACATGCTGCTGTGGGGATCCCAATACTTATAGAGTTTAAAGCACAACATACACGTAGGAATAAGTTTCGTGGAATGATCCAGGCCGTTCTACTCGCCACTCAATCAATACTCTCCGCAAAACTATACCGAGAGTTTCAAGGATCCATTGTCGTACTTCGAGATGCAGTGAATGAGAGGTGACCAAATGTTGCAGCACGCTGACTGTTCGAAAGTCCTGCTTCGATGTTGGCATTGTCCACGGCAGAAAAACCAAAGCTTTCGACGAGGGTGCGGTCTTCACTGACAAGAACGATGACAAGTAAAGGATAGACGGCCTGAAGGGTATTTAGGGCCCGTCGGAACAAGTTAGTGATAACGTACTGATGCGGCACAGTAAACGGAGGTGACGATTTTACCAGCTGTGCTGTACAGCCCTCCAACGTACATAAGAAGGACGATTGCGAGCTGATCATTAATGATGAGATGCAAAACGGATGCAGGGGTTTCATGCGCCTACCTGAATGGCGCAGTAGATCACACCGGAATCAACGAGAATAACAAAGACTTTTTCCACAGACGATCGCTTTGTTCGATGGAGGGCCTTGGTAATCCTGAGATGTAGCCTATCAAATATTAGTTAGTCATTATTTAGCTCTGCACTCGAATGACAAATGTATGCTTGCCAGAATCTAGTAGCAATCGCAATGGTTGCTATAACGTTCACAGCGACCGAGACAGGCAAAATATAATTGAAGTTTTCAATGGGAACAATTCCATAGTCGATGCCAAATGCAGCGTAGTCATCGACATTAAGTGAAGAAGCAACAACGACTTCGAAGACCGAAGCACCTGTTATGATGATATTTTGAGTCGAATAGCTAGTTCAATGCATTCAATCGCTACAAACCACAAGATGCCAAAAGGAGAAGCCACAGAATGGTCTTCAGCCATGTTTTCTCTGCCCATAAAACTGATGCTCTCCAGATGAGCACGAAATCGCTTAGTAAAACCTGTATTGGATATCTTGAGTCACTAACGACAGTTGATTTGCGCATCACTTACCCATAAAACGACCGTCCATGCCTGGAGAACAGTCAGGATCCCGTAAACGATGGAGTGTGGATCCGTGGAGGAATGATAGCCTGGAGAGCTTGAGCCATCGGGGTGGGATGCTGTAGCTCTAGATTCAATTAAAATCATAGCAACCATGATCCCAAAATACAACGAGGTTAGGGTGAAGTTCAAGACGCAGATGGTGAGCATGATCTTGCTACCAGCAGACTGCAGTCCACGTTTTCTGCAGCAGCAATTTCAGCTTCAACTTGAACGGGGCATACAATGAAGCAGTTACCGAAGCCGAGCAAATGCATGTATAAACAGAGGTAGGCAGGCTCCTGAGAAGGACGAGGATTAAATCATATTCCGTCTCATAGATTACAAAATGCACACCATATAACAGGGTAAATACTGTGAACTCTGCGATATCGCCAGACAAGGAATCCTGAAAGCTTTGGAGCAATTGAGCTTCGTTGGTAGGGGGAACCATTAATTTTGAACTTGCTGAATGCTTATCGTTCATATAAGCACAGGATAACGCTCAAAACTTCGTCCGATGAAACGCCAAGACGTCTTCAAAAGATAGATTGTGATCTCACGTCCGGCCTTCCTGTGGCCGGTGGCGTGTGCTCCTGTCAAGGAAGGCTATTTCTCGTTTCTGATCATGGCAGTAACCAGTAGACCTGACCGAATCCTATCTAATCAAATGTTAGTGTATTTAATTGAATATGCTTTAATCACACAATGCGCGCGCCAACGTCGGGGGATTTCAAACAGCGTTGTATAGAACCTGATGTGTCAACCGTCGTCGTGCCTCGAGTTGCAAAGATTAGTGGACCGAAAGTTGTAGGACGCTCTCTATCCGAAACTCCTGCCTCAGTGTTGGAGTTGTCCACGGCAGAAAAACCAAAACTTTCAACGACACTGTGGTCATCACTGGCGAGAACAACGAACAACACTCTGAAATATCACCGGGAAAAGAATTCAGGATGTCTTCAAGAACAGAAGACGAGATAGAAAGCAGCTGAGCATTCATAATACAAAATATGCGGTATGAATTGCTCCACGTATATAAACAAGAGATATCGATAAACACCAGTGCGGCTTTAAGCCTTTTCTATGTGCGGCGTTGGTGTAACAAGCAATGTTCTCGGCGTCCTCCGGGTGGCTGTCGAAGAGAGCAGCAGTTTCCTCAAAAGATCTAGCGCCCCTTAGTATCGATACAGACTGCAAAAAAGCGATGTGAGGGAGGGAGCCACGACGCGAGGTGAGCAAGGGACGGTAGACAACGTAGTACTTCCACTGGATGGCGAGTAATATGTATAGCGATGGGGCCGACATCCGGGTTAATGAGGGACAGCGAGATGGCGAAGTGATGAAGCCCTTGACACGAAGATTGTAGGGAAGGATTTCAAAGGTGTATAAGATGATAAGCGGGCAGTGGGCTGGCTGCAATGCTGAAAAAAGGCAGTGAGTATCGTGACGGTCAGACAAGGCAACGAGGTCATAGACAGCGTAATGCAGGAAGGTGAACGCAACGACCAGTGTTGTGCAGGAGGCCGTAAGCCGAGCCAGTTGAAGCCAGGCCAAGCCGAGCCTTTGACCACATGAGGAGGTTTGCCTCATCTCGCGTTAACAAAACTCACAACACTCTTTCGAAATAGTCACAGATGTTGATTCAGCTCACGGCATTTGCCGGACGATGCTCAGACGACCCGCTTTGGACAAAAGCGCTTATCGTTGTCCTCAACCTCCTCCCCTCCACAAGGCATTCAAGAATTGGGGCCCTAATTTAAGGACAGCTGATGTAGAGGATCAGAATAGAGACACCTGTGAAGTGGAATACCCCCCCAGGTATGTTTATTTTTATGCATATCGGCAACCACTGATTATATGCTTTCTTATCTTTTTTTAGATTGACATACTGCACAGTTCCTGCGCCTTTCGCTCACCCAATCCATGCCGTGACCTGCGTACATACACTACCCAAGCTTTTCTTTGTACCACAAGCTACTGATTGGATGTTCTATGTGTATTTGAAATGCAAACTTACATTTTCGGTGCCTAATGTGTGTTACTCAAGATCGATACTCAAAGCCCAGCCTGAGCCCTTAGGTAGAGCTCCGCTCGTGAATTCTCCAAGCCTGAGCCTCTCAAGCCGGGCCGTGCACAACACTAGCAACGACAGAGTGAGCAGCACCAGTGTTGCCGCTGGTCTGGAAGCTAGCCATGATTGAGTCATGGCGGTCTGCAGGGGGGCCGACGATCCTAACAGGCGGGGTCAGAAGAGAACACGGCGACCGATCCAGTGGACCATGAACGCGTCTAGACCAAGTTCCAGATCTGGAGGATACCGTTGACTCTTGAGGGGCTCGATATGGTGGGCACTGGGGTTGGTGATGTCGATACTATTGCGGACCGTATCGAGGCGGTGAGAGACGAGCCTATTGCGAGACCGGAAGAAGAAGGCAGGACCGATGTAGTAATGAGAGGCCTGCGGTTGCTGGGCTTGATGAAGAGGGAGCTCCGGCCAACATTGGCGGCAACGTTACGACCGGAGTCGATGGTGTTCTTGATCTCTTCAATCTCGAACTTAACTTAGGGATCTTCACCGTTGTCGTCAGCGCAGTAGTAGTATGAGTTTGCGCACCTTAAAAGACGAAAACTCTATCGATATTCGCATACTTGTCAAAATTGATCGAATGCTTCGCCCTAAGAATAGGTGCCGGGTCTACACGTTGGTAACTTGAGGCTCTCTGGAGTGGTCGCCCCCCCCCCCCCCCTAAATATTGCGCAGAGTCACGTATCTGATTAGCTAAGTTGGGTTCAGCAAAAATTACATGAAAGGCGTCAATTTTCCCTGGTAGGTGCACGGAGATGCAAGTATTTTAAGAGGTAGACTAAAAGCAGAAAATATCCTGTGTAGAATCCAACAGCAAAGCGTCTGCGTCAATCTTGAACTTGATCAAGGACAAAGTGGGCTAAGACTAATATACACTATGTCAGGTCAAAGCTCAGCGCTCAGATTGATGTGAAATCAGGTCATTGTATCCATTCTTTTTTTTTACGGATTCAGTGTTGTTGATACCGTTGTTGTGAAGCTTAGACCTCTATCCCACAAATCAAATTCTAAGTCGCTCTTGTTCGTGTTACTGACAGTAGCCTGCAGTGTGCACTGGGCAGCAGCGCTTGAACCAGAAAAATGGGCCAGTCACGGTAACAAACACGTCAGCTTTTGCGCTTTGTTTGTCACCAAGATCTTGAATCGTGATCCAGAGATAGGGACCCTCGTGTTCCATACGAAACACGACTTTGTTCTAATGCGCACCTCGCATGGAGCGGGGCGCTTTGCTTGCTGCCAACCTCTGCCAGCTTTGAACACCTCGCAGCTTTGACTGTAGAAAGGCTGGATATAAAGGTATGAGTCGTACGCAATCCTCGGTCTCCTCATTCGCTTCAATGAACATTAAGGGCTCTGAGTTCATCATCGAACACTCGCTACAATCTCCAACTCCTGGTCAAGATCTTGGCCAGATCCTTGGGGAACCAAGGGGTGAGGCCGCGAAAACCTCACAATCAACTACGTATGATATTGATGGCGTTCTCTACCTGTACGTTCAACAATAACCACCGACCAATTCTTTGTCTCAAAAATTAACAGGAATCTCGCTTCAACCTCCTTCTCTTATCTCCCGTATTCCTGCTCCTCTTTTGAATCACAGTACGATTTGCAGGCGTTCAACCTTTCGTATGATTTTGAGTCGGCGCAATCGTCTCAGTTTGAGCAACCGCTCCCCTTAGACCTCATTCAATTCTCGGAGAACGCGGATATCGGAGGCCTTTTTCCAGACCAGTCATACCCGTCTCAATGGCCATCCACTTCATTATCACTGCCATCCATACCCGTTCCTCCGGCGTATAATCCCTACACATTTCAATACGAACAGGAAGATCGTACGGCCTACTCTGATGGCACACAATCTGCCTATTTCTTAGACAACCTACCCTCGTTCGCTCTTCCAGATCTCTCTGCTAACGATCAATCAACCACGCGCTTCGTCAGCCCTGCCCTATCCGTCGCGTCCACCGAAGCCTCATCGACTGCTTCTCGTGCTGGTGTCCCTCGTCAGGTCCCAACTCATATCCCTCGCATATGCCGTCTCCCTAAATTCCTTAAATCAGGCGTTCTCTGTGACATTGTCTTCGATTGTCAATGGGGCGCGTGTAAAGGAAAGACCGTTTTCCACCTCACGGGAAATACCGACATGGATGAGAGCATGTTCCAAAAGGAAGTCCTTGGGCATTTGAAAGCTCACGCTGGCTTCGGTCCTCGCGAGGCCGCTAACAAACCCGCCCAAGATGAAACATCTCAGTGCCAATGGGGTGGTTGCAAACACACCAGGTCCAAGTCGAGTGGACCGCGCGGCATGCTTCGCCATCTGCAGAGCCATCTCGGGAAATGGCATTATTTCTGCTCTAATCTCGAATGTAACTATTCGAACTGTCGCAAGGTCACGGCTAAGCACAAGTGTGCATTGGCCAAGGTTAGTACTAGAAACAATGGGAGGGCAAGGCTTTGAGTGCTTATTTATATAAATATGACTTGACTTGTAACACGGATGAGAATCACAGGTAGACGGTATGTAAGGACGTGAGGGTCCAATTGGATCATGTATGGACATCAGAAAGTCAGGTCACGGTATCAACTCAAAATCCACTATGCTCCTAGCATCTAATATTAATAAATATAATCAAGTTCTATTGTGTATACACGGACCTTTGGATGATTCCAAAACACCTGGTTCAGAATTTGATATACCGTCTGTCGCTGTGCTTTGAGTTGCAAAGATAAGGCGACCGGATGTTGCAGAACGTTGACTATTCGGAACTCCTGCGGTAATGTTGGCATTATCCACAGCAGAAAAGCCAAAGCTTTCTACGACAGGGTGGTCATCATTGACGAGAATGACAAACAACACTAGCGGGTAAACCGCCTAGAAACCAAATTTGGGAGGCGTCTGGACAAGCGGATAATGGAAACCCACCGATGTGGCACAGTAAACAGAGGTGGCAATTTCTCCAGCTATGCTGTACACTCCTCCAACATACATAAGGATGACAATAGCAAGCTTACCATTAAGTCATTATGAGATACAAGGTGAATTACGAAGGTTCAAGTACCTACCTGCATGGTGCAGTATATTATGCCGGAATCCATGAGAATAATAAAAACCTTCTCCACAGAAGATCGCTTTGTTCGTTGAAGAGGCTTAATAACCCTGAGATGTAGCCTATCAGAATGTTAGTTATCACCCAGTGAATGACGATCGTATCCTTGCCAGAATCTAGTAGCAATCGCAATGGTTGCTATAAAATTAACACCGGCTGAGATTGGCACAAGTAAATCTAAACTTGTGGATGAAAATTCAATGTCAGAAGACAAGTCGAAAAAAATGTAGTTCATTCGCCAAAATGGAGACATTACACCGATTTCGTAAAGTGAAACACCTTTTATGTATTCAGCGGAAGGATATGTTAAGAGGATATTCAAATCACTACATACCGCATAATGGGAACAGGAGAGCCCATAACATGATCCTCAGCTTCTTGTGTGCCCATAAACTCGCAGCTCTCCAAATGAGAACAAAATCGCTGAGTGAAAGCTAATGCATAAACCGGTCATGATCCTTTCATTAATCAATGATCGTTGGGATTTAATTTAGGAATAACGCACCCATATAATCAATGAACTTTGCTTTAGCACGAATATTGTCGTATAAGAACCGCGTGGGTATGGATAGTTTGGGTTATCGAGGGTTGACCTTATCGCCCCAATTTGTATCAAAAGCATAGCAAGCGTGATCCCAAAATATAGCGAAGTCAGGGCAAAGTTCAAGATGCAGACTGCGAGAATGATCTTGCTACCAGCAGATCTCAGTCCACGCTTCCTATGGTAGTCACCTCAGCAGATTTCAAGAAGCAAGGACGAAGGTGTTGTTACCACAGGCGAGTCAACGTGCACACATATAAGGGTAGAGAGGCTCCTTACGATGAAGGGAATTAATACGATATTGCCCTTTATCTTCAAGTTAAAGAACCGCACCATATAGTAGAGTAAAAATCACAAACGATGAAATACTACCAGGAAAAGGAGAGAGGGACGTTTGTACCGTTTCGGTCTCATCAGGGGAAAGGGGAGCCATTGGAGGAGCTCTCGCCTCGAATTTCCAAATTTCCATTATATCAGGCCGTCAAAACAGGGGTGATGACTGTTGTGTTCTGCCTTGTGTTCAAATTGGCTGTGAAAGACGTTCCCATCATCAGCAATTCTAGAATCCAGAATGACATCAGTAGTGAACAGTGAACCGATACGTGCATCAATAGTAATGCGCACACGGATCTCTAGGCGACATTATAAGAGGTTTGAGGGGGGGGACCGAGTGAATCAGATAGGATCGCATCTCCTAGTAGCGTTGGTGCTGATTCTTGTGACGAGTTGCCAGATAGCTAATAAAAAAAAAGTCTTGGTAAAAGATCGAGAGCGATACAAAAAGAGAATCGGGGAGGACCACCGATCATTGTGTCAGAATGGCCTGAATGAGGAAGCAATGCTGCCACTACTGTCTGGAGGATCATAACGAGAATGCGTTGAAACATGCGGCCCTCATAGCTATATGCTCTATACTGAATCAATAGTCAAGCATATATGTTGAGATGGAGCAGTGAAAATGAATCGCGCTCCAATGAAGGAGAGCCGTTTCTAGTAGATAGACATGGATGTTGACTTGGAAGAGTGAGATGTCACTTGTCGTTAAACTTGTGGCGCCACGGCTTAGGAGCTTGCCTTGCAAGACATTATTTATATCAAGTATTCTAAATTTCTATACCATATACACATACCAACTCCATACTATAGCTATACAAAATATCATCTCCATCTACCCATTACATTCTAGATTCTACAGTCGGGATAAAAGATAAACACATAATAGTTTGTTCTGTTCTCACAAAAGTCCTGGAAGAAACGTCGTGGCGTCGTCCCGTAAGTCCATCAAGCACAAGCGATAACACCCCCTAAAACGGCCAACGCCAGCACCCACACCGATCCAACATGAAGACGCGCAGTGGTCAAAGCGCCGCTCGTACGGTTGCTAGTACCGTTCGTCGAGCCCGAAGACGTGGGAAGGGGGCCAATAGGACCAGTTTGTGTTGTAGACTGCGCCGCGGCAGAAGTGGCAGAGGCGAAACTAGTACACGTGTATCATTATTTTCCAAGGCGCTAGGGAAAGAAGGGAAGGCACGTACGCAGAAGACGCCCTAGCTGGATCACTCTCCGTGTTCACCAACACATGATCGATCTCATGGACCACTCCGTTCTCGGTTAACATATCGCTCTTGATGATTTTCGCGCTGGCACCATTACTACTCGTCACGAACGTACCAGACGAGTTGGTGTTGAAGCCGAGGTTCTCGCCCGCTGCTGAAACGAAGGGCGAAGACGATGATGCGAGGACGCTCGAGTTGTTCGAGGAGTTCTCGCCTACGAGTTCGGGTGAATAGTATGTCGTGCCATTGATGTACTATAATAATATAATGACATTGAACGAATCGAACCGAGACATAGTCCAAGTGAGGGAACGAGAGACTTACATGATTCTGCAGCACGGCCAACAACGCCGTCTGGTTATTAGACAAGCCAGACAGACTCGTTCCTGCGTTTTGAAGTGCCTCATTACTCGGCGCAAAGAGTGTGTACCCATGTGTCGAGTTTGAGTCGAGGACACCAGCAGCTGTTGTATTTGACCCGTTCCCGGAAGGAACTGTGACCTGGCTGAGGAGTCCCTCGACAGCGGTGAGGTTGTTCTGAGCGAGGACAGAGGTAACGTTGCCTGGAGGCATGAGGACCCCGTCGGTCGTAGCGAGGAGAATGTTGTTTCCAACGTTTGTAGAGTTGACGACGTGGACTGGTGGGCTAAGGAGGCGTAAGTTTCTGGTTAGACTTAGTAAGGCGGGCAACGTACTTCTGGTTCAAGAAGTAGACCTGCCCGTTCGAGTCATTTTTTGTCCACGCTAGAGCCTGTGGCTTTCCACCTTCGAGCTGTACCAGCGAGCTGTTAGTGAGGAGTGTTCGACCGACTGTGTCGTTTGGTTGGACGCCGCTGTCGAGTGCGGAAGCGCTCATGGAGCTGTTGACAAAGTTTCCTGGGAGAACGTGGTATGATAGGATATTAGCGAGAGCCTGTGGATCGCTGGATGCATTTTGAACTTCAGGAGAATCAACTGGGTGAAAGGCGTCAGCCGCTGCAAGAAAGACTCTAAAAGGGACTTACACGCTTGATTGTCTGGGGCGAAGACGGTATGGTTCCCATTATTGAGTTGACTGAGGAGGTTCTGGCCCTCTTGTGTGCCATTCGCCTTTTCAAGTGCTGAGGCGAACGAAGTGTATCCGGCGTTATTGAGCTCGCTGATAATGGCGGATGAATTCTGGCCTTGTGCATGGACGGAGAGGCGGATAAAATGGAGAAAAGCGTAAACAGCGAGCGATCGACGCATGGCGAGCAGAAGTAAATGGTGGTTGAAAGGAAAGGCGCGATTCCTAGACCTGCGCCTTTATATAGCCCGGAGGACTCTCATCAATCGCCGGATATGACGTAGACGCGTTTTAGAGTTCGAGGATGACATCGACGCGCAGTCACTATCGCTTTGGGGCCAAAAATAGACAGAAATGCTGGGAGTGTCGCTGTGCGCCCCCAACATCCGACCTCTAAAACAAAAAAGTATCAGAAAGAGCGGAGAGCTCCAACGCTGAAATGAAGCCAATTTCAAGAGAAACATACTGCGCACTATGTAATTGATTTCGGCAAAAAACAAATAAAACGCACGGGGTTCATATAGGTCCTCCGAGACGCTGCCTCGTCGGCCCATCTAAATTGCTTCCCATGTGGTCAAGCGTTGGAATCATTTCGGGTTGGAGAAGCTTTGGAGGAGAAACAAAACGAAATGATCCCATCATTTATTCACGTGGCCTGGTTTGAACCTAACCCTAACACACACTCTCTTCGAAGTCGTTGACTCTTAGTCCGCAACTTGGTGTAGAAGTAAGTTTCGAGGTTGCATTCGGTTTAAAGCTTTAAAGTAAGAGTTTATGAACTTCTATGGTCACTTCAGCCTATTTTTCTAATGATTCTTATTATGTGCCGTGATTAAGACACAAACTCTGACCATGCATGAGCATCCATGTTTATCGTTTATACGTTTATACGTGCACACCACCTTCCATATATGTGGCTTATTTCCCTGCCACCTTACAATATCGGCTTATTTCTCACATCCTTGACCATGCCCCACTAAAGAATATATCGGCTAGTTTCTGGTCAACCAGGATCGCCTACTTTGGTTTGTTGATGACGCACAAAATACAACTTGATCGCGAGACTCCTGGCAGTGGCGTCTGTGTAGGTTCATACAGCAGGCTTGGAAGCTTCACTTCTATTGTTACTCCAATGAGGCAGCGTGTGATTCGCAACCTCGAAGCTCTCAGTTCGGATCCGAATACGTAACCTTGAATCCCTAGCCTCTAAGTGTGGGGTTTATAAAGCCCTCAGATAAAAGTACGTCGAACCCATAGGCCTGCCATCAACTAGTGACCACCTATGAACTCTGAAGCGGCTGATAGGAAAAGTCTTCCAGGTTCGGAAAAGGCGATACAGGCCTACGATTTCGGGTTTCTCCCCATTCCCAGGAGGTTGCGCTATGATCCCGATAAACCTTTCCGTTTTGTACCACTTTTGATCATATCCTTTGCCTTGGCGAGCACTTTCAGTAAGATTCGGGTCGTTTTGCATCTTGGAGATATCTGATGCATCGTCAGTGTAGGTGTGACGAATTTATATTGGTGTCAGCCGCTCCTAAGTCGGTCCTTGGAATATTGGGAAACGTTATAGGCACTGATGTGCGGACAGTTCAGATCGCAGAAACGTTCGAGGTATCATATACAGAGGTTTCAAGGCAAGCAAACCCCAAACTTCCCCTCTCGACAAATGTCCAATAGCTGACTCGTCATAGAATTCCAACATTACTGCAGGCAGGGTGAGTACTCGACACCTGACATTGATCATCTCAACCTCATTGACGTTTTCAGCTATGCCGTAGGATTACTCTTCATAACGCCTCTCGGTGACTTCGTCAGACGACGGCCCCTGGTCCTTTGTACCATGACAACTTCCGCATCCTTGACGATTGGTCTAGCGATCACGGGAAACCTCATCGTCTTCGAGATTCTTTCATTCTTCGTTGGATGCGTTACCGTCACCCCGCAAATCCTCCTACCTCTCGCAGCAGATATCGCCGCGCCGGGAACAGAATCCTTTGCGATGTCCGTTGTTCTGTCAGGGTTATACCTCGGCATACTAGTCGCACGGGTCCTTGGTGGGATTGTGGGACAGTACGCCCAGTGGCGTGCGGTATACTATCTCTCTGTCGGCGTGCAGTACCTTGTCATTCTTGGGACATACTTGATGATCCCCGACTATCCCGCAAAAAATAAGGATATAACGTACTGGGAAATTCTACGCTCAATGGGCAAGTTTATCATCACAGAGCCCCTTATCATCCAGAGCAGTCTCATCAACATCCTAACAATGGCATGCTACACGAATTTCTGGGTCACACTGACGTTTCTCCTCGGCGGGCCTCCATACTATTACTCGACGTACGTGTTCGGCTCCATGAAACTACACACTACACACTACATACATTCAAGCTTACTTCCAATTTGGTTGCAGGTTGACAATTGGATTGTTCGGCTTTGTCGGAATATTGGGGATCATGGGAGGACCGCTCTTTACGCGTGCGACGTCGCGGCTGGTTCCGTGGTGGTCGTCCTTTATAGGCATTGTGGCTTCAATCCTAATACAGGCTATACAAGTTGGGGCGGGGGGTATTAATATTGGCGCTGTGGTCATTACAGCTTTTGGGATTGACGTTTTCCGTCAGTCTCTCCATGTGTCGATATCAACGGCTGTTTTCAAGTTCGTTTATTACTCCTGAACTTGGCTTCCCAGCTTTTCCCTCTTTGCTGACCTGCGCATACAGAATCTCTAACGACGCGCGTGCTCGACTAAATGCGGTACTGGTCATTTCGGTCCGTAATCTCACTCCATACCGGTAGTTCAACTCCAATCTGAAGAGCCATATTCATGATCAGCTCTTCGTTGGGCAAGTTATGGGAACTGCAATCGGCACCGATGCGTTTGTCAAACACGGGTGGAGAGCCTCCGCAGCGCTAGGCATGGGATGGTTTGGGTTGTCACTCGTGATACTCCTCCTCCGAGGTCCACACTGTGAACGCTATACCTGGTTTGGTTACCAGGGTGGACTGAGATGTCAGAATAAAACTACCAGTGCGTCATTAACACCTGATCTAGGAGGTGATCCTAGCGGTTGCACCCATATGGAGATGGAGGTGGAGGTGGAGACGGAGGCAAAAGGCACAAACATTGTTAATGAAGGCGGGGTAGGGGCCCAGGGCTGATATCTGATGGGTTGCTCTTTGACTGCGTCTTCGGCAAACGACACGCGGCACCGCGGCGCAAATCCTTTGTAATGTCGCCTAGGTCCATATGCTTGTCATTGATTATATGTGAGTAGGTACATAATCGCTCGTCCATCACTGATCATTGATGGTGTTCTCTATTGATGAGATGAAATGGACGCCTATGGACGCCTTGCACAGCCAATTGAAAGCAAAAGTGGGTCGCAAAAGCTGCAATATTACCCGATGTCTAATGGCCGGCTCTCATATTTAGCAGTATGCTTAGCGAGATTTTCTCCAATGGCTCCTCTTCACTCTAGCCGTCAGGAATCTCAACTCCTCAGCGCCTTCCTCAATTCCTTACCTGGTGATATCGCAGAGCTCGCAGCCTTTACTTTATTATATGGTATGTGTTATTGGATGAAAGGCACAGCATCGTATTAATTCCCTTCATCCTCAGGAGCCTCTCTACCGTTATTTGTACATGTGGTTGCTCGTCTTCGGTACCGAGACATTCGTCTGTTCTCTGTCAGTGAATCCAAGCTAAACATTGCTACGATAGAAAACGTGGACTGAGGTCTGCCAGTAGCAAGATCACTATGGCAGTCTGTATCCTAAACTTCGTCCTAACTTTGATATATTTCGGGACTCTCCTTGCTATCGTTTTGATAGAAGTTGGAACCACGAAGTCCCTCCTCGATAACTCAAGCTCTCTGGGCCCATACAATGACATCTATAGGACGCTGGCTTTGCTACAGGCATGGGCACTGGTTTTCTGGGTACGTTATCAGATCAATCGCCATTTATTAACAAAAACGACCCGTTTATTTTTACCTGTAGAGTTTCCTGAGCGATTTTGTTCTCATCTGGAGAGCATCAATTTTATGGGCAGAGAAAACATGGTTGAAGGCCGTGTTATGGCTTCTCCTGTTAGCATCTTTTGGTTGGCTGATGTCACATTGTCTGAACCGGATATTCAGCTGAATCATATTGTAACAGTTGTCTTCCTTGTTGGAATGGTTTCTTATTCACGGATCCTCTACACCGTATCTGCCATGGATTATAGAATCTCCTCCATCCCGACTTTCTCTTATTTTTTTCCGGCCTCAGTTGCGGTCAATGTTGTAGCTACCACGGCGATTGCTACTAGATTTTGGTAAGGACAAAATCATCGTTCATGGGTTGATACCTAACATTTCACAGGCTTCATCATAGGGCCACTGAGGCTCTCCAACGAAAAGAGCGATCGCCTGTGGAAAAGGTTTTCGTGACTCTCGTCGATTCCGGCATAATTTTTTGTGCCATGCAGGTAGGCACCTGACCCGTCGTAATTTGTCTTGCACCTCATTATTCATGTTTAGGTTGCGATGGTCCTTTTAATTTTTCTTGGAGGATTGTACTACACAGCTGGTAAGGTTTTCACCTCTGTTTACTGTGTTGCATCGGTACGTTCTATTGTTAGCTTATCCCAACGCCTACCCAAACTTTAGCTTCTAGGCAGTCTATCCATTGTTGTTTGTCGTACTCGTCACATTTAGTGATGATCCCACCGTTGTTGAAAGCTTTGGCTTTTCTGGTGTGGCGAAATCCTCTACTGAAGCAGAAGTCCCGAATAGTCGACGTCCTGCAACAATCGGTCACCTCATCTTTGCAACTCAAGGCACGGCTACGATAGTCTACACCTCAAACCTGGAAGAACTCGGAGGTCAGCGAGAATGCGATATAACTAATTCATATTTGTTGACATTCGATATTAGGAACATGACAGTGAAATTCAAGCTGATACCGCGCCCGTACCATCCTCTGATGCCCATACATATTCGAAATCCTCACGTCCTCAGATATCATCCACCTGCTCGTCACATGGAACATAAACATCTCCTTTATTCATGCCATATTCCGTTTAAATACTTCTTTAGAAGCGCGCTTCTAACCTTCGGCAGTTGGTTCCGCAATCCAAATACTAAACAACACTGCTTTAGTAGGAACGGAGGCGCGTCCTGAAACGTTTGCTCACTCCGCTTCGCATGTTGAAGTGTGAGAACCAATTCTTCCAATCCATCACATGGTTTTGGCGCGGAGTTGCTCAAACCTACATGAACCAATGTAACTTGCTAGCATATGTTGGAATCGAATCTTTATGACTATTGGGATGTAAGTTGTTAACCCACCAAGGTACGTACTATACCTATAGCGCATTAGATTTCAAGGTGGCTTATGAGCATAGCCATGCCGGGTCAAGGGCGCCGATCGTTAGGAACATAGTCGACGCGTAGTCGCCATCCATCATTAGTCATTGATGGCGGCTAAGTACTTCAAACAAGATTGAGCAAGGCGGGCAGAGCGCCGTCATCACCCCTGGGTATTTCATTGGGCTCTCACTCTCACAGCAACTTGCAGCCAGTTCTCCCTCCAATGGCTCCCCTTTCTGATGAGTCCATATTGCTCAATACCTTCCAGGATTCCTTTCCTGGTGATATCGCAGAGTTCACAGTATTCGCTCTTTTCTATGGTACGGTTGTTCGACTTGAAGTTGGAGGGCAATATCGTTTAATTCCTTCATCCTCAGGAGCTTCTTTACCATTATTTGTGCACGTGTTTGCTCGTCTTCGGTAACGTTCTTTCTTCCTCAGGGGAATCGAAGCTAACGTTACAGTCGCTACCGCAGAAAACGTGGTCTAAAGTCTACTGGTAGCAAGATCATTCTCGCAATCTGCATCCTGAACTTTGTCTTGACTTCGCTATATTTTGGAACTATGCTTGCTATGCTTTTGATAGAAACTAGAATGACGATAAAGTCATGTTTCGACAACTCGAGCTCTCCAAGCCCAATCTATCACAAGGACTCTGTTGACTCAATTCTCGTTGCTTATCAGATGTTGAGTGTGCTGCAGGAATGGTCATTATTCCTATGGGTACGTAAATTCCAAACGACTATGCTCAATTCATAAAATGATCGGTTGATACATGGAGGTTTCATTAAGCGATTTTGTTCTCATTTGGAGAGCTTCAGTTTTATGGGAAAACAAGAGGCTGAAGATCCTGTTATGGCTCCTTCTGTTGCCATTGTGCGGTTTGTAGTGTTCTGATTGCTCTTAGCAGGTGCTCAGCTGAATATTTTAACAGGTATCGCAATTTTCCAAGTTGTTTGTTTGCAATGGTTCGACACTACCGATTATGCTCTAATTAACATGGATTCTGGAATCATTCCCACTCGAGGCTTGAGTTACCTGTTACCGTTCTCAGTTGCTGTCAATGTTATAGCCACCGCTGCAATTGCTACCAGATTCTGGCAAGGGCACAGTCATCGTTCACTGGGTGATAATTAACATTCGACAGGCTACATCTCAAGGTCACTAAGGCTCTGCATCGAACAAAGCGATCATCTGTGGAGAGGGTTTTTATTATTCTGGTCGATTCCGGCATAATGTATTGTGTCATGCAGGTAGGTGCTTGAACCTTCGTAATTCTTCTTCTGTCTCATAATGACTTAATGGTAAGCTTACTATTATCATCCTTATGTATTTTGGAGGATTGTATAGCATAGCTGGGAAAATTGCCATCTCTGTTTACTGTGCCACATCGGTGGGTTTCCATTATCAGCTTGTTCCAACGGCTTCCCGAAACCTTGCTCTCTAGGCCATATACCCACTATTGTTTGTCGTTCTCGCAAGTAATGACCACACCGTGGTTGAAAGCTTTGGCTTTTCTGCTGTGTACGCGTCCAACGTCGAAGCAAAGGTTTCGGATGAACGTCCTGTAACGTTTGGTCACCTATCCTTTGTATCTCAAAGTACTGCGACAATCGATACTTCAAATTCACTACATGGTTCTTTGGATTAGGCCAAGTAGTATTAATAATTTAGAGTAAGCCTTGCTACCAACTATATGATGTAGGACTTATTCCTATGTAGCATATTTTGTGGATTGAACTTCTATCTATATCGCTATGTAGCTCACAATCGTTAATGGCATGTAACTTAGCTAAGTTAGTACCTAGGTACTTAACATCCATACATTCTCCAGCCCTTCCAGCTGGTCTTCGGTGCATCTGTTACTCGAAAACTGTTTGATATTGCCATCGAAGGCAATACCGTGTTTTTACCCATTCTCAAAGTCTATTATTGGGACCCTACACGCTTTGCCCCTCGTTATAAGAAATAAACACACATTATCCTCTAACCCTTCTCTGTGAACGTACTATTGGCAATTTTGATCTCAATTCAAAGGCAAGAAAGAATTTCAGGATTCTTCTGACAAGAGCTATATACAGACAATGACGACCATTCCGGTAAATGGAGGAATTTCGCTTAGAAGTATTAGGTCGGTCACCAGCCCTGCCGCAAAAGCTCTTCATATCCATTTAGAGGCACTGGCTGTAGTAGTCGTTACTGTATGTGCAGGTGCTTCCAGAAGCACAGACAGTAGCGCCAGTCCAGCCTTCACCACCGCTGAATGATAGCGTTTCGTCAGCGCAGAAAGACAGCAGAGCGCAAGGAAACTTGCCATTGGCCGTAGAGGGTCTGAGTGGCGGTGGATGCACTCGAGGTGGTTGTGGAAGTCTTCGTAGTTGTGGTGGTCGTCTTCGTGCTCGTAGTTGATGTCGAGGACGATGTCGAGGATGACTTCGATGTGGTGGAGGACGCACTTGCACCCTGAGTGAAACCCTTTATGCCACTGAAATTGGTGATTGGGCCTAGACGGTCGATGAGCACAAGTTGTTCAAAGAGTTTGAATCGAATGCGAACCTGTCTTTCCGCCAGTTACGGTTAAATATGACCAGTCCCATGTACCTTTGAGTAACAGGAAATGTGAAAAGCTGGGCGAATGCAAGCAGTCTAGATACTTACCTGTGCAGGCCCCAGAACCACAGTTTACGGCAACGTCGTCCGCACCACTGTTGACTTTGATGGTACTCACTGGCGAGACGAAGTTAATATCCTGGAAGTTGTTAGGTGGCGCTCAGGCTGAAAAAAAAAACTACCCAAAACCCACAGAAATCGTAACTCCCGTCCCAGGAGTGCCCAGCGTAGAGGGATAACTCTGAGGATCGTAGGTTGGTCACTGGTCTATCTCTAAGTCATAAGATACCCGCACTTCATCAATGAGGACACCGTAGCTTGTGCAACCTGTCGCTGTGTTGCCCTTGACAAACCTATGTCAAATCATAGAATCGCAGGTAAACAAGCAATGCTTACAGAGTAAGTGACGTTTGTGACGGTGCTTCCTGTAGCGGAGGCCTCGGTCTTGATACGGAGTGCTTGGGCGCTGCGAGTATAAATATAGTATCGCATATCTGTAAGAAAGCCACTTCGATGACATACTTGTTGGTAATTGTATTCCCAGAAATAACAATGCCAGATACTGTGACATCTGAATCAATGGAGCCCTAGGAAAGCATCAAACGTGCTTCTTAGGGTCATGAATGGATAGATTATCTCACAATAGATATTCCATGACCGCCAGTGCAGCTGTTTCCTTTAAAGACGATATTGGAACCTGAGTTGATGGCAAGGCAGTCGTCCTGAATATGCATATTAGTAATATTGGACGACAATCGCGACGCTTATCAAACTTGGTTGTGGATGACGCTAACGAAGAAACACGTTTAACGTTTCCCTTATACGAAGGCTAACGAGGCCACTCACCAG
Source organism: Tephrocybe sp. 9980TJB (assembly GCA_018220975.1). NCBI lineage: Eukaryota > Fungi > Basidiomycota > Agaricomycetes > Agaricales > Lyophyllaceae > Tephrocybe > Tephrocybe sp. 9980TJB. The sequence goes on from JABAJU010000140.1 coordinate 44,947, forward strand.
TTCTCAATAGTAAGATCGGTAGTGCCGACGTCAAAAGCATCCGTATTATGCCCTATATTTCGTTCAGTAGATTACTGGAGATGGTAAGGCGAATATACCAGCAGGGTCGCCGTCGCTGTTAGCATTGGCGTAATCGCCCTGAGCTGTGGGACCAGGTCATATTGCAGATCACAGAACAAATGAAAGTTCCCTAACTTACAATTGTCAATTACTAGGTCTGACATCACAAGAGCAGCAGGATTCGCCACGGAGTACGTTTGCGCCGGAGAGTTGACGACTTTCAAGTTCTAAAGAACAACCGTCAATTGTTACATCCCAATACAAGCCGTTAACCATGGCTCGCCGAGAATGTCCCAGATATCTTGATTCTATCAAAAAAAAAAAAGTCAGATATATGTATTTCGTTCGATGCAAAATGTGAACTGACTTCATCATCGGACGGGGTTTAGTAACCCCGCCATTGCTGCCTTGGCCGTCCTGTTTCAGGTTAGCTATCATCGAACCTCAAGGCCGTTATACACGTACCCAGTAAAAGGGTCCTCCACCATCAAAAATGTAACCATTTCCGTTAACTGCGAAACCGTTTAAGCAATCTCAACCAAATGTCATTTGGCGGCTTACAGGTGATATCAGTACCGCTAAAGAACGCGTCAGCAAATCCGAGTATAATTGAGAAGGATTCATACCTCATCGTGAACAAGGGGCCAGACCACGTCTGGTTGCCGAATGCCACATTTCCGTCTAATAGATCGTCAAACAGTGTTACAACAGAATGCTCCATCATTACTTACTGACGTTAACTGTGGTCCCAGAGAGCAAAGATAGCGCGAATGTTTTTCCAGCGGGTACCGTGAAGCTGTTGATGTTGACCGTTGTGCACGCAACAGCAGCGGAGACATCTGAATGGCCAGACTTGTAAGCGAATCCCCTACGTGGAGACAATTTTACTGCACACTGACCATCCAGGGACGAGATCGTCCCAGTACATGCAGCCACTTGGTAAATCCCGACGAGACTGGGGAGTAAGTAGACAACCTTTCGCATCATGGCGGTGTGTGAAGCAGCCACGACTCGCCGTGAAAGTGCATACTTTATATTAGTACAATGACTGCAGTTTTACGACGGCCCGATAGAGAACATATCGCCGAAGTTGTTTTCGAAGTTAAGCCGTACAGTCGATACGTTTTGCCCTGTCGGTAATCACATTCGTTACTACAGCGCCAGAGTCGCTGGACATCAACAAGTTCAAGATAATTAAAGAAACATGTCATTATCACGCGGATCCCCCCGTGCAGAGGCTGCAGTAGAAAGAACGGATCGCTGTGGGCCGCATAAGAAGGCCTTGCGTGTGCTGATCAGGTAGGCATCCGATTTAAAACTCCGCAGTTCAGCCCCCTTGCAGTCTTGAAGGCGTGTCATGTCAGTCTACAAAGTTTACTTCTCGGTAGTGATGGCTTTGATCGGTTCCGGTATGGAGGAGGGATACATCAGAGCTCAACACTAGGCGCAGCTATTACGCATCACTGTTATCGAGTCCTTCTCGATATAATGCAAAACTAGGAACGTCTATCGCAGTATACGGACATGGAATATGACAACTGGTCTCATTATTGCATTTTCTATGGACGGCGTTGAGCTCGACTATCCATGGATGCCCTCTGCACACAACCTCAATAGCCAGTATTATTTGAACAACTCTCTAGCGCCTGGCAATCACACCCTGAGGATGGAGGTCGTAACCGCAAACCAGGCTAGTTTGAGCATAGACTACGCCCTGTATACTCCATCCTTCCCTTCAAGTTCCTTAGCGAATATTACGGTTTCGAGCTCAAGCAGTAGCAGCATACTATCTTCGGCCTCAAAAAGTACGCCAACCGTTGGTCGGCTACGCAACACCCAGGTCGACGCCATCGTTGGAGGTGTTGTCAGTGGTGTCCTTCTGATTCTCGTCATGCTCGGTCTTTTCCTCCTTTACCGAAGGCGGAGATCAAGATTCCTTGCAAAATCAAGTGGGTATCAGCTTCAGCAGTATCATCGAGCTGCTACTAATGCAGAACAAACTAGACACCGTTGAAGCGTTTCCATATCAGCCATCTAGCTCATCAATAATCATAGGTGGCCTAGACTCTATTGGCCACAGAAAGCAACCCTTAGATGGGGGCGGCAGAGAAGGTCAGCATCAAGGACATTAAAAGATGTTTGCATGACTGACTGATCTCCAGGTGATCACCCTGCATGGCATCAGCGTCCATCTGTACTCGCTGTACTCGTCAGTCATGAAAAACCTCGCACGCGACGTCAAGATCTGCTCTCGAATGTCCCCACACAACCTATCTTCAGCGAAGTCTCCATCCTAAACAATGGCTCGCGGAGATTGAGTTCATCATCTAATAGTCCCCCTCCCTATGAGGAGGATCTTTCCTCGGATAGCCGATTATAACATTCCCGTGCAACCTACCTCCTTGCTGAGCCGCACCATTATTCAGAGACGCAACTGCTTTTACCCCACTTTTTATGGAATCGAAGTGCTGTTCATTTGGCTATGCGTAATATCGGCGTCTCGGATTCGAACCCAGCGCTGCCTTCCTACGTTAACTTGTGACCACTAGGTAGCAATTTGAGACCAGCTTCATCGTTACCTTCCTGTGTTAATTGTATTGCTAGGTTAATAATGAGGAGAAGTACATCTGAGAGCTCTCAAAGACAGAACAGGCATACACTTATATGTATGTATCTTTGTCGCGCAGGTAAGTTGTTGCAGGTGCGAGTCTGGCTTGTAGAAATGAAGCTCAAAAATGCGAGGCTATCGGATATTTAATGTGGTCCGGAAGAACTAGCAAGCGAAGAAATGACTTCACGCTCTCCATATTCCCCGAAGTTGGAGATAGACAGGTCCACCGACTCAAACGTAAGCATTTCCACTTCATATATTCCTTATAGCTACATGCGATCTTTTTATATCGGTCAACGCCTTTTCTCGTCGTCGTCGTCCAACTCACTCAGCGCGTTGTTTGTTTGGACGTGTCGCCTCCATTCCCGTGTCTACAGTACCCTCATTGAGACGTGTGTTACAAGTCGGAGTTGGAGGACACAGACCCGGAAATTGCTTGTCCATGTCCAAATTTCTCAGCAGAACATGTCGAGGCACCTTCGGCCAGACGAGCAATGATCTTGAAGTAGGGGGTAAGCCAAAGCTGCCAAGCCGATACACTAGGATACGTTTCGAAAAAAAAAGTGTCGCTCGTCGTTAGTGGCAGGCCACAGACACGTTGTAGAAGGGTGTAGACAGTGTATCCTCGGTAGGCAAGTTGTCTCTAGATCTCTGTGCATAGTTGCGATCGTGAGTTGTCCGTCGCCAGGAGGAGATGAGTGCCTCAAAAATATCCCTCGATAAGCGACTGTGCTCGAAGGGATGAGCCATTTTGAAGTACATAATACCGCTCTTCGATGGCCCCGGAAGCTTTTCCTGTACAGGCCTACATCGTCTGAAGAGGCCTCAAGATGGATTCTCGTGTCCGGAATGCACGGGAATGTGGCGGGGGCTGACTTTTGTATGCCATTTGACATTAGGTTTCTTTTAAGGTCAACAAGCGACGAGAAATTTCAACGAGGGTATACGATTCCCAAAAAGGTTTCTGGGTCGTCGATGGTATATTTCATCATCTTTACCTCGGAAGGTCAAGAGAACGCTCGACCACGAGGTGTAATCCAAATACAGTATCGGAAAATAAGCTGCAGATCAGGCCTCTGACCCCTGAGCAAGAAATGAAAAAAAAAAAGAGGAAAGATCCGTAAAGCCCCGGGGTAAAAGTTCCTCGTTGTCAGGTCGTCTACCAACTTTTCATCAGTCGGATGCAATAGCCAACTCGTGCGACGAAAAAATTTCGCCGAGTTCATAAAGATTCTTTGTGTTCAGGCAACATGGATGCAAATTTAGAGGAAGATGGACGAACAAAGGAGATGACTAGTAGTATTTGCGCAACGGGAAAAAACACAAATTAGACGCAGAATCGTCTGTAAGAAACAGAAAATGGAGAGCAATGCAACCGTAATGTTCCCGTACAGGGTTGGCAACAGTGATGCCGAACGGTCCGAACCTGGCTGAATACGGGCCATCGCGGCCCGGCTGTGCCATCAGCGTCTATTTCTTTTAGAGGAAATTCCCGAGGCCCTCAACCTTTTTTCCTCGTATTCCGAACAATGATTGTACCTGTCGGTACCTATGTACCCCTCCACAGAACCCTGGAGAACCTGGAGAAATCGCTGGGGAGAAAGTTTGAGTAGGCTCAACGTTTTATGGCGTCGCCTAGGGGTATTACCCCATGTTTGCTCCACTTGCATATTTTTGTATAAAGGCCATCGCTTCTACGCCATGCTTCCCAACCGTTTCCGTTCAACTCATCCCATCTCGTACCGTTCTTGATACCGACAATGGGAGCAGGTGTAGCAGCAACTGGCGGTGGCGTCAACACCGCATTCGCTCATCTTGTTGACCCCACAAGGAAGTGGTACAACAACAGGCGACTCATCACTCTCAATGCATGGCTCGTCCTCATGTGAGATGGTTTTTCGTTGATAGACTTCTTGGGTCCTGACCTCTTGTTAGGCTCATCACTTCCTCGAACAATGGTTACGACGGAAGCATGATGAACGGTCTTCAAAGTTTGACCCAGTGGCAAAGCGCCTTCGGCTATCCCACTGGTGGAAAGCTCGGTCTCCTCAACGCCATCCAGGTAACTTTTTTTAAGCAATGCCTACCTGATTCGCGTGCTGATTCTGGCGTAGAACATTGGTAACTTGGCTGCATACCCCTTCGCCCCCTATGTTTCAGATAACCTCGGTCGTCGCCCAACGATTTTCATCGGTGCCTGCATTATGGTCATTGCCACTATTGTCCAGACAGCTTCGCAATCCGTCGGAATGTTCATTGGTGCTCGTTTCCTCATCGGCTTCGGTTTAACTTTCGCAGCCAATGCTGCACCCATGTTGGTCACTGAGCTCGCTTACCCCACCCACCGTGCTCCTCTGACTTCCACCTACAACTCGCTCTGGTACACTGGTGCCATCATGTAAGTTCGCAAGCCGTATATCTCGACCGGTTGAGGCTAATCGAGTATGCAGTGCTGCTTGGACAACTTTCGGTACCTTCAAGATCAACAGCTCCTGGGCATGGCGTGTTCCCTCTGCTCTGCAGGGTATCCCCGCCGTCCTACAGGTCATCTTCATCTGGTTCTGCCCCGAGTCCCCTCGTTTCTTGGTTTCCAAGGGAAGGGAGGAAGAGGCTCTGAAAACCCTCGCTTACTACCATGCTGATGGCAATCAGGAAGATCCCCTCGTCAAGTTCGAGTTCGACGAGATCAAGAGCGCCATCGACTTTGATCGTAACGTCGCCGCCAACGTTGGTTGGAGCTCCCTCTTCAATAAGCCCGGCAACCGCAGGCGTCTCAGGATCATCATCGCTCTCGCTTTCTTCTCCCAGTGGTCCGGCAATGGTCTCGTCTCTTACTATCTCAACAAGGTCTTCGACGGCATTGGCATCACCAACCCCACCACCCAGCTCCTCATCAATGGTATCCTCCAGATCTGGAACTTGTTCTGGGCCCTGTTCGCTGCATTCATGGTCGACAAGATCGGTCGTCGCACTCTCTTCTTGACCTCCCTCGTTGGCATGATCATCTTCTACACCCTGCAAACTGCCATGGCTGGTTACTTCCAGAACAGCGGTAACTCCGGCGCTGCCCACTCCGTCATCGCGTTCATATTCCTGTACTACGCTGCCTATGAGTACGTCGCCCTCACCCATAGCTTTGGTTCACTTTACTCATTGCCTTTATATCTGTAGCATTGCATTCAGCCCGCTCATCGTGTCCTACACCCTGGAGATTCTTCCCTACGATCTCCGTGCCAAGGGCTTCACCGTCTTCAACTTTGCCATCTCCTTGTCTCTCATCTTCAACCAGTACGTCAACCCGATCGCCCTCGATGCCCTCCAGTGGAAGTACTACGTTGTCTACTGCTGCTGGCTGTGCGCTGAGCTCGTCTTCATGTACTTCTGTAAGTCTATTTTGCTTACCCTCAGTCCTGTCTTCCGTCCTCATCTGCCTTCTTTACAGTCTGTATCGAGACCAAGGGACGTTCTCTCGAGGAAACCGCTGCTCTGTTCGACGGCGAGGACGCCGCCGAGAAAATTGCTCACCACGCTGACGCCGCTGCTGAGAAGATGTCGATCGAAAAGGCTTAAAGCCGCACCGGTGTTTATATCTAGTTCGTTAATTACGGGGAGGTTTTAATGTAATTGATACCACATACCATTGTACGATGCATGATCAGTTGTTTTCCGTTCTTAATTGGTTTGATGTTAGTCTGCTCCCCAGGTTTCTGTTATTCAGTGAGCTGTGTTGAAATTTTACGCCTTTCTTTGAGTTGCATCAGATACATCCTATTGTAACCCTTTTACGGTTATGGAAGGCACTGGTTGTAATATTCATTCACCTCTACACATATCGCCCCATCTGGACATGCAGTCGGTCCCCTATAACCGATTCCCCCACTAAGAATGTCATCTAGTCATGTTTTTACCATATTGTCGAAGTCATACCATTGACCCCACTTTGTAGGTAACGGTGTAGGTAGGATACGAGTAGAGTGTGTTAAAAGACTAGTTGGAGTTGCGCCTAGAAAGCTGCCGCGAGAAGGTTGTGGAGGTAACCATATGGTGGACAAAGAAGAAGGCAATCTATCCTCGACTTGCACAAAGGGCACTGGACTATCATTCTGTCCCAGGTGAGTATATGGCAACATATCGGTCGTTGGCATGAGTTACTCAAAGCATATATAGCGACCTCTGTTGATGTCGAACGTGCCTTTTCCCAGGGCCGCATTCTCCTTTCACACATTCGTAACCGCTTATCAGCTGAGTCTACAAGATCTCTTTTATGCCTTGGTGCATGGTTCAAGTCGGGCCTGGTTCAGTCAAGTGATATTGTTGAGGCCTCTAAACTTCCAGAGATAGCCAATAATTGACATGTCAGATACGATGTATATATACTTGAAATACAGTCATTAACAAATGTACGGGTTGCTGCGGGTTACCCGTACCCTGGTAACCCTTACCCGTGGGAACGAGCAACCCGTACCCTTGACTAGGGGTATGGGTTTTTGCAGGTGTGGGTGCGGGTACGGTCTGTGGTACCCCAGGGTTACCCCTGCACTTCACTAGCTGCATGAGGTCTGGGAGACTGGGCTGCTATAGCCACTTGTCACCAGTGCTTCGGACGACTGCCTGTCAGTTATACGGGCAGAGGCTATGAAAGGACGAGCTTTTCAGTCCTCCAACGCATAAATTAGATGGATAGGGTAGGTATAATAAAACTGTCCGTTGACGTCTGAACAAGGCCCACCGCGAGACCCAGAAAGATGATGAGTCGTGTGAGCTTCGACATAGAGTTTTTCCTAGAAATTGATAAACGGAGGGAGAACTCACTTTTAAACGTTTCCCCGAGCGACAATGTCGGATGTTATGAAGCCTGTCAATGAAAGTAGAGGGCTTCAAAACACCAAATCTTGTTTGCCGTTCCTTTTGACCACCTTGGAATGATGAAGGTTTCTCCGAGACTGGATGATAACCTGTGGTCGACGTTCAGATTAGCAACACAGGTGGTCAGCGGGTTGTCCTGAAGTTCAAAATATGTTATAGTATCGCTTGATTTGGTGAAATTGCTGCTTGGAGTCTCCTATAATATTTCACGCGACAGTCCGGATCACGCAGAGCCTCGTACTCGTACTGCGTGTGGTAGAGGAACATTGGATTGATGCTCTCCGAAGTTTTATTGCCAAGGGAGAAAGGAATAGCACTCGGTTACGAGAGAGAGAGAAACGGCTACTTTGTCTGCATAACCAACTGTTGGTATGACGCTTTCCATCCATACATGTAAATTCAATTTGAATAGGCTACAAATTAGAACGTTGTACTATCCAGTGGTAGACACTGACTATAATACTCGTTGTACACGACACACGAGGCCTCATCTCCGCACACTGTCAATCCAGTGTAGCCGATTCCGCCACTAAAGGATGCCGGATGCCACGCATAAGACTCGTCTTCACGCAATTTGAGGGACCTACCATTGACCGTACAACATTTGTGTTCCCGTTGAAGGAGCCTGAGGGACACAGGTGGGGTACGTTGTGAAACTGCTTGGGGTTGTGGTTGGATAGGTGCATGTGTTCGGTGGAATTTCCGGCAAGGTGCGGTAGTCACTTGTTGTAAGTGCTTCAGACGGCTGACTGTAAGTTATAGCCGCAGAGGCTGCAAAAACGACAGCACTATTAGCCATCTAAAGCTTAATAAATAGTTGGACATGATAGCTACAGTCCTGTCCATTGACTGTTTGAGTGAGCCCTGCCGCAAAGCCGAGAAAGATGATGACTCGTGTGAGTTTAGGCATCAAGGTTTCGTATAGATTATGGATGAAGAACTTGCCTACAGGTGAATTTATATGTTTCCTGCTGCGACTATGTCGGACAATATGAAGCCTGAGAGGCAAGGTAAAGAACCTCAGAAGACCGAATCCAGCTGACAGTTTTCTGAATCACCTTGATATAATTAAAGGTTTCTCCGACCGTATCAGCCTGTTTTCACATTTGACGTTCAGCAGCATGAGCAATAAGTATGATCGGCAGGTCTAGCTGTCCTTGCGTTCAAAATCTCTCAAGGAATCTTTTGCTGCGGTATTATAAGGTGTTGTTGCCGACGTAATAACGCTATGCTGGAAAAACTGAGCCCTGACAAGGAATATCATGAGAGTTTCAGCCGATATGCAAGGAGAAATATATATCAAATGTAAGAGTTAGAGCGTAGACTCGCGTTAGACCTCGCGTCGGAATTGGAATCGTGTTTTGTGCAATTGATCGCTCCCTATTCCTACTTCGTCCTTGATCGCAGATGCTTTGCTGTTGGATTCTACACAGGATTTCTGCTTTTAGTACCTAAAAATACTTGCATCTCCATGCCATTCAGTTGGAAATGAGCTCGGCAATCCGAGTCATCCGCCCAGCGACGTTGGTCGGCCACACGCTGCCCCCGTTATTAATAGATACAGCATTTCGGTACTTACTTTGCAAATATGAAATAGTTACTCATCCTATGCATAGCATTCTTACTTACAGTACAGTATTTAAAGAGAAAGATTGTATTCTGTAAAATATAGTCTAATCTACAATTGTCTGCTCAACTGGTTATGGGCCCTGCCCGCAACTAAAACTCCCTATCACATCCTCGACACTCTAACGCAACGTTCCCGCCATGTCATCGGACACCACATCATCATCGCTCCACCGCATTGATGCCCTAAAAGGAGCCGAAAACTTTGCAGTATGGAAAATCAAGATGATCGACATTCTTACTGATCTGGACTTACTTGACTATGCCGACGGATCGATCCCGAT